>MU204251.1:4942903-4954743 GCA_017309775.1 Paedocypris sp. Pulau Singkep | reverse complement strand
TAGGTAGAGTGGTACTGTTGTGTGTATTAGAGAAAACTCTAATAAAGACCACCTCCTCAACTAAGCTGTCTCTGTGTGTGATGTCAGCAGATACTCGGGGTCGTGCGGTGTATGGGGCACGAGTATCTTGAAGGCATCAGCGCTCTTCGGGAAAGCCAACGCCACCCACGGAAATCGTTACAATACATTGTTAAACAACAACATCACGTTTCTTAACAATGTTATCAACATCATTGTTTTTAAACAATTTGTGATCATTTCTGTATTATATGCACATTATTTTTTCGTTTATTTACTGATACACACAAACAAACAAACAAACACACACACACACACACACACACACACACACACTTTTAAGTTGAGTTAACATTGGTCTCGCTACCAGAAATAAACCCACACACTAATGCGCCGCGTATAGTCGTAAAACATTTTGAACGATGGAATTGAAAAGAGAATTGATTTCCTTTTTTTTTTTTTTTTCTTTTAGGGCTTTTATCAATAGCTCCAGATTTAAGTGCATCAGGGGTGTTCTTCTTTCAAGCGCGATCAATACTTGACCTTACAAATATTTTCGACATATGCATGTACGCGACCCCTGGGGTTTGACATCTGAATGCGGCGTCTTTCGACTCTTGTTGCTTTATCATGTCAGCTCTTCACCTTTGACCTGCTTTATGGTATTGCAAAACAAAAAGGTGCGTGTGTCTATTGATATATACTGTATTTTTGTGTTTTTATATATTTGTGTGTCTTTGTGTGTATCTGTGTGTGTGTGTATCTATTTATATTGTGTGTGTGTGTGTGTGTGTGTGTGTGTGTGTGTGTTTCTTCACTGTGATTAAATATTTCAAGTTCAAGTTCAAGTTTATTTAAATAGAGCTTTTCTTAGTCCCAGACCAACGCAAAGTCACTATGCAGAATTAGAAAAACAGAATATTACAAATATTACAATATTTAACTATGAATGTTTTTTACAATTTTACAAATTGACAGTTGCTTTTTCTAGTAGATTGGAGTGAAATTAATAGAAATGTCCAATTAATCAAACAAATAATTTACAAATTAATCGATTATTAAGTTTTCCATTAGTTGCAGCGCTAATACACATGCGTACACACACAAGTAATCTTAATAAACTTTTACTTCTTTTTGACATGAACAGATAACATTTTTTTTTCCAAATGTGTATGAATTCCATCATTTTTTATTCTTATGAATATATAAAGTCCTTCAAGTAACTGACACTTTTTATATCAATTCCGCATCTTCTTTACTCACTATTATATAAGAAAAAAAAAAAATGATGAAAGCGACAGTGATGAGCAAAGACCCCAGGGTTTGCTGTTGTAGACCACCGAGCAGAACGTCCTCTTGTCTCCAGCTCCGTGTCTCCATCTCCCTTCATCCTTGAGTCTGAATACACACTCATCAACCTGCTGACACACCATCTCTTAAACTCTCCAGTAATGGCCTTGGGCTCGTCCTCTCATCCTCATCTGAAGCGGCGAGAGGCTGCGGAAAGATGCTTGTGGTGGCAAATCCGTCAAAGTTTAGGCCTCGTGCACACGCAAGATGCCACGCAAGGTTAACCGCTCACGACTAAGACTGATGCTGAAGGCCCTTCACAACCAAATCAACGGCTTCTTCTGCTTTAAATTTAGCCAGAGTAGCTTTGCTTTATAAATTCTTCATGAAGGGTTTTAGCGGGACGTTTTTGAAGTGTATTTATAGTGGTTTCTGTAAATAGTGTTTGTGGTTGTGTTCTGGTTGAGTTTATGTGATCGGCTGTCAGTTGTCGGTACTGAGGAGCTGTGATTACGCTCAGAGATCTGACAGGGACGAGGCCCGCAGGAAGGCCTTTTGAACGGATGCGCAAGTCTTTCGCTTTCTCTTCTTCTCACCGTCTTCCTGTCTGTGATGAGAAAGCCGGAGTGACTTTCACAGCTACGCTTCAGCTTCTGTCTCTTCAGGTGATTGCCACATGCGTTTAACTTCGGCTTTGATGGCATGTTCTGACACTGAGATGCAAAAACAACAAAAAATTTTTTTATAAAACTGACAAAAGCTAAACAAACTACAAAAAAGTAAAAAAAAAAAAAATCATACGAGCATTAAAACAGGTACATTTTACAATAGTATTGTACAAGTATATGTATCAAAGTAGTAGTAAATATATCAAAATATAAGTTCAAGTTCAGGGCATTTGTAAGGCGCTTTTTACAATTTCAACGGCCTCAAAGCATGTAAAAATATGTAATACAAAATATACAAATATGTAAGTGTATATTTTTCAATTTATGTGAAAAAAAAACACATTTAAACTTTGAATATGTTGGTACATACACACGTGTGTTATAAGTGCTGTGATTTTGGTCCCATAGATTAAGATAAGTCCCGTAAATTCACATGTAGGTGATTTCCCTCTATTTTGTTTTACTGTACATTACAGTTCTTTAGTCGACACTTTTATCCAAAGCGACATACGTCATTATAATTTCAACAGCTTCTGATTTTTCATAGAAATCGAACCCATGATCTGGTGTGTAATCTGCAGACTGAGTTACAGGGACATTTCAGCCGTGATTCATCAGAAATGATTCATACTCACACACTCCTTACACATGACTAAGAGGTTGAAATGAGGCACAAATTGCTGAAAACTTTGAAGTTTAGTTATAGTTTCATCAGTGAAAATTACCACTCACAACTACTAATAACCATGAACAAGTCCCTTCCATTGCACTGGAAACTATTTGGACCGGTTCTGATGGTTCAACATTTTCAGCAGTGAAAGTTTTACAAGGCAATTAATCAAGCTGCACAATTTGTGGTACACAAATTAATATATGTTTTTGCACCTTTAAATCTATTATTTCTGTTGAATAAAATATTAATAATGCAGCTTTAATGTCTGTAGTTTCATCTGAAATGGAAAACTTGGAATTAGGTCGGAACGGAATGTACAGAAGTGAAATGATTGCACAAAATGATCATGAATTTATGGAAATGGAGTATGTTATTTTCAGCGTTATTTTACGTTAGTCAAGTGATATGAAAAAATCTCGCCTATGTTCTGAAGTTACAGAGATTAACATGCTTTTTTTAATTCTCCTCTGTCTGTAAAAACTCAAAGATGATATCACAACCTGTACTAATACAATAGGGATTCCAAACATTATTCATTTCAAATTCATCTCTGCACCTTGCCTATAAACTGTGAAAATTAAAACACATTGTTTATTAAGATGGCGGTGAATTCGAGAACATAATCTAGTATGTAGACGGTTACAGCTTAATCTCTGTCGCCTCGCCGATTAACTTAAATCAATGACATATCGCATCGGTCACGACCAGGGCGACTGAAACACAGAGCATTACACAATGTTCTGAGCGCTGTTGGCCAGCACCATGTCCTCGCCATCGGCTTTTTTTTAACTTGTTTATCTGTATTCATGCCCATGTGCTGGTATATTAAGATCCTTCAGCTGGATTATGAAGTCGTGCTCCTCTGTTGGGCTGCTTGTTAGACGTAATTGACTCAATGGAGAGGACCATCACTCTGACTGCCTCCCCAAACAGCGGGGGTCTCGAGGACAACGGTTTTTCTTATTGGTCCATTTCAAACCATGGCTGAGTGGCAGCTGTGGGGTCTTGCTCCGGGAGTGTTTGCATTAAAGTAGACATTGAAAACTGAAGATGGTGTTTGCACATTTTTAGTGTATATTTAATGCCAAAGATCTGTTTATATTTTTTATAGTTTGTATTATTTTCTATGGTATATCCATCCATCCATCCTTCAATCTGTTTTCAAAATCTTGTATCCATTCATGCATCTTTCTTCTAAATTTTTCTGTCCATCCATCTGTCATCCATCCATTCATCTGTCTTTAAATTCTTGAATCCCTCCATCCATCCTTCCATTCATCTGTCTTCAAATTCTTGTATCAATTCATCTTCTGATTCTTGCATCCATCCGTCCATCCATCTTTCTTCAAATTTCTGTATCCATCCATCCGTACATCCATCTACCGTCTGTCTTCAAATTCTTGTATCTATCCATCCATCCAGCTTTCTTCAAATTCTTGTATCCATCTATTTATCCATCCGTCTTCAAGTTCTTGTAACCATGCATCCATTCATCCATTTGTCTTCAAATTCTTGCATCCATCCATCCATCTATTTATTCATGTCTTCACCACCATCCATTCATACTTCCATCCATCTTCAAATTCTTGTATTTATTCATATATACATATATCCATTCATGTATCCATCTGCCTTCAAATTCTATAAATCCGTCCGTCTGCACATCCATCCAACCATTCATCAAATCATCCGTCCATTTATACACCCACACATTCATCCATTCTTCTCGCCATCCACGAGCCTCTAAAGAACTGAACAGCAGTAAATTCAGTGTATTTTTATCTGGCCCAGGCAGCTTTTCATCATCGGTCTCCCGGTCGGATTTGACTCCTAAATAAGACGTTCACCACAAGGAAGTGTGGATATCTAACAGTCTGTGCTTTTTTTTCCCGGCACATCTTCAGTCATGTGAGATCCTGTGCACTGAGCGCTCCGGGCCACATGCACCGTTAAAGGCCTTTTAAAGTGGTGATGGAAGGCAGCGGCTCTGAAAAAGAATGTGACGTGCTTGAGGAGCCAGGCAGCACACTTGAGTTTACAAAGCGTCATGTCAGAGCCTCTGACACATTCGCCAGCCTCTGTTTGCTGTGCAAAAAAAAGAGCAAAATATTCTTTTGAAGCGTCTTGAAATGCTGTCTGAGGTTTTCTTGCCGCTTCACTCACAAGGTTCCTGACATCCCGTGGCTCCGCTATAGTGAGTAAGTGAGACGTAAAATGTTTTTAACTCCGGGTTCAGAGTCTGTGTTTGAACCGATGGGAAACTTTATGGAAGATGTGGTCCAGTGGTAGGGAGTTGGTAGCGACCCTCGTGTTGCAGGTTCGATTCTTGGTCTGTTAGGTTTCACAACTATCTTGGATAAAAAACTCAAGACACCCACACGGCTTAACGCTGCCCACTGCTCCTGGTTTGTGTGTGTTCACTTCACTGGATGATTAAGCTCCTAGTGGCCATTCTGACCAACTGTTGATAAGCCGCTCTCGCCAAATACATGTAAAGACATTGAATATAAATAGAGACAGATGCATAGACATATAGAACATATATACATAGATATGCATATACATACGTGTGTGTGTAAACATATAGAATATAAACATATTGTTAAGTCTCACAAACTAATTTAAATTAACTAAATTAGCAATACATTTATACTAAATTAACTACTAAATAACAAAAAAATTCGATTAATTTATATTTGCACAATTTTCAAGTCAGTGGTCCGATAATATGTTGGCAACTTGTCATTGCTGAGGATATTGTGTACTAATATTAATATTAAATACATCTGTAAAATTTGTCTAGTTGCCAAAACATGGGAAAATAAATGAAAAATCTAAAAATGTCCTGCCATCTGTTGCTTATTTTATTAATGTGTCGTGTTAGGCAGTTTTTGAATCTTTGGATTGAGATTTCTCACATTTATTCTCGGGACAAAAAGAAGATGATTGTGTGTGATGTGAGAGCGTGACTCCGGTTTTGCCGGATGTGGCCCCAGAGCCGACAGTTAAACATCAATGTCTTAATGTTATATTTTATTTTTTTATAGGTACTCCTCTACTGGTGTGCAGCACTAGCCATTCCACTCTTGGACCTTCCCTTGGCGACAATATGAATAACCGAGTCA
The DNA here is from genome assembly GCA_017309775.1 of Paedocypris sp. Pulau Singkep. NCBI lineage: Eukaryota > Metazoa > Chordata > Actinopteri > Cypriniformes > Paedocypris > Paedocypris sp. Pulau Singkep. The sequence continues at coordinate 4,948,969 of MU204251.1, read as the reverse complement.
TGGTAACAACTCATTTTTTTTGTTGATAAAATGTAAATATCATGTAATTAATCAGACCTGATGTGCATATTAAGGTGTCCTCATTTACTTGTGCATTTTTAGTTTTTTTCAAAGTTGAAAATATTTAGCTAAACACACACACACATACTTTTAGCAAAAATTATTTTTCTGTGCTAGCGAGTGGAAACCCGTGTAATGATTCAATCACTTAGACATTTGGAATAACTTGTGAGTTTTTCCTCTCAAGGTTTTCATTAGATCTCCCAGACTGAATCCACTTGAGATATTGATTTACCTTTTTTTTTTTTTCCTTTTGCACACTAGCAGCTTTTCTCTTTTGTTACGATTTCATTCATTTGCTCTTTTTGGCTTGAATAAAATGCTCATCTAGAAGAGCGTGGATGTTGTGATGAAATGGCTTGTGAGCGTAGCCGTGTGCTGAATGCATTCATGGAGCTTTGTGGAGCTGGAGTTACGGCCATTTGTTTCTTTCTTCCATGCCATCTCTCCCCCCTGGTCTGGTTAATGGACTGTCTCGCTCTCCCCCCGCCTGGTTAATGGACTGGCTCGGAATAGATGGAGTTTTTTATGATTACCACTCCGCTCATTCAGAGCCTTTTATTGGTGCATCGTAGATGGCTTTAATGCACTTCGCCTCGCCTTCTCTCTTTCCCGTCAGTCCTGTTTTTCATTCTAAATATTTTTGGTCATTTTCCATGCTTTTTCATGTTGCTTTATGTCGGCTAGCCCTTTTTAACAGTGTGTGTGTGTGTGTGTGTGTGTGTGTGTGTGTGTGTGGGTGTGTGTGTGTGTGTGTGTGTGTGTGTGTTTGTGTCCATTTTAATGTGAAGTACACATGCAGGTTTTTTTTATTATACTGTAATAAATTAATTACAACTGTACAAAATAAATAATGTAAAAAATTATGTCAGTTTCTCAAATGAAAAAATCTAAGTCAATCTACAGAACTGACAATGAATGCAAATGTGATAATTCAGTCATTAATTTAGATAAATTAAAATAATCCTCATAATACTTTTTTGCAAAAGAGGAAAAACAAAAAGATTGGAAACAAAAAAGCAAAGAGAAAAGCAAAAAAATGAAACGGTATACAGCAATATTATGTTTTTTTTTTTAGCCATTTACAAATTTTAAAGAAAATGAATAAGTCTTTCAATGAACAAGCATGTTTGAGGTAAATATGTTTAAATACAAACTGGATTTGAGTGAAAACAACAGATTGGGAAAATGAAGGCCTTGGTTGTAGATCTGACCTTGGAGCAACACACATCTCAATTGTGCTTCATTTGTGTAATGACAATAAAATGCTAATTTTATTTAGATGCTTTCTGATTTCTTGTGGTGACCTTGAAGTCCGAAAGAAACAAGAAATTAGTTCCATTTGTCTTATTTCCTCACACTTTAATTATTACTTTTACTATTTTAGGTGTAATACTCTTCATCATCATAATCATCGCTTCTTTTCGTTTCTCCAGCATATCTCTTCCACTGGGATTTAGAACCTTCATATGTTTATCTCCTAGCTTCTGGAACAGTCTACCACTATAGCTATACTGTACGCAATAACCTGCCTTTACTCGATCAGATCTCAACTCGAATCCCATCTGTTTTCTACGGCCTCCTCATTTAAAAACATTTTACCTTTGTATGTCAATCTCTGCTTTGTGCCACCATCTGTGTACTGTAAGGTGGTCTCGACAGTCGGAGAGGCGCTGGAATAAAATAGTAATAATAATAATGTAAAATAAATGATAAAATGAAAACTTAAATACAAATAATGAATTTGCTATATACATAAACTCTGAAAAATAGATATTCATATAAATAATAATAATAATATTTTTACATTTCATACATTTTATTTGACTAAATAAATACAAAAATAAAAATAAATAAAAATCAAGGAAGAAATTACCAGGCAAATAAATAATTTCATATTTGTTAATAGTTGTTTTAAAATAGGGATAAATAAATGGGAAAATAGGATAACTAAATAAACATGAGATAAATGAACAAGCCAACACATTTATTTAAATTTGGTGACGATTGTTTAAACAATGTAGAATAAATACAAATTAGAGATAAATGTTAAACAAATGTTTTGTTTTGAATTTGGTCAAAATCCTTTAAAAATGAGAAGAATAAAAACTAATGTGAGATACATGAGCAAACACATCATTTTAAATTTGCTGACACCCGTTTAAAAAGAAAATGAAGAATATATAAAATTACGTCATAAATAATCAAAATTAAAATGGGAGACACCTGTTTGAAAATAATAATAAAAACATAATAAGAGATCAAACAAACAAATAAATAATTTTAAACTTGAGGCTTATCTCTAGTCTGATCTTTTTAAATGAATCAAATGCGTTGTGTAATCACACACTGATATTGCTATTGTCAATCAATTATGCGTAAAGCTCTATTTTCCACAAAGCGTCTCATGTATGATTTACTGGACATTCTGTTCCACGGTTATTCCGAGCTGGGCTCAGAACAGAGGCATTCCAGCCGTATCAGGTGGCCTGGACCGGGCCTGCAGTTATTTATGAGCCTGTTGAGAGGTTCCTTTTGTCTGCTCACCTTCAAACATCCGGAAACCCTCGTCTTTCTGTCTTTTGTGGGATGACACCCATCTTCAACACTATATGACAGACAAAGCATCAGTACCAAGATGGAAGAGGTTGTTCTATTCTCCAGGGTCCCAAGACCCCCGGAGTCTTAAGCGGCTGAGGAAACTCTCTCTGTTCCATCGACAGGAATGTGAAGTGGACAGAAGATCCTCAGGAGTATAATGTGTCTGTGCTCACACAGCTTTGTCACTGTTCCGGAACACTCTGCAAACATTTCAAACAGACTTTTTTTTTTTGTCCGCAATCCGACTCTCCTTTTTTGTCCCCCGCTGTCCGTTCCTAAGACCTTTGTGGTTGTCCATTTTTCTTCATTTCAGACCAGCTTCCTTAGATATTCATTACACACATGCGTTTTTCCAGGATGCCCTCACACCTGCGGCCATCCGTGGTTCCTCTCCTCGTTTTCCTCCGCTCTACGCTTTCTTCATCTCCCCCATGTCATTTAACAGCTCTTCCTCTGCTTTCCTTGTATTTGAGAAGCTTCATTTCCTTCAGGGCTTACTGCACCTGTGGCACATCGGTGATGGAGGTTCTCTTTGTGTGCGTCAGACACACATTCGCTCGTCTCTCCACACACACAGACGTCTAATACATTGTGCAGAGGAACATGTAAAGAGCATGTGGGCCAGATGCTGGTCTGCTGCGTTTGCAGATTTACTCGCTCTGTAACTGATCTGCTGGGAGTTTTGGCTCGCATGACTTGACTAATAGCAAAAAAGTTGATCCACTTGGTCCGAATCAGAACTTTAAACTCGACCACAATTAATTTCCTCTCGGTGCTTGGGAAAGTTTCAGCACTTTTTAATTTCATATCAGAACTTAAAAGCATATCAGTTGGTAACCTAGGAAACCATCTCCGGGAAATATTTATAATGGTATTAGTCACCAGAGACGAAGATCCCCGAGAGATACGCTTGCCCTCTGTGTGCCGGCGCTCTGTTTTTTATCTTCATCTCCCTTAAGAACTAATTAAATAGGTGGGTTTGTTTTCAAGTTTAGCTAGTTGCCATGTCGGTGGTCCGAGTGTGAAACTAGGGACACCGCTGTGTTTGCTTTACGGTTTCTAGAGGGTCAGTCAACAGAAACTTGGTTATCACTGTGCCTTCTGGTCAAGTGTAGGCCATAATTAATCCGCTTCTGTGGTGGGATTCTTCATTAAGCTTTGCTAATTAAGCTTTTCTTTGGATAAGAGATCTTTTTTGGAGTTTAGAGAACTCTGAGGGCATAACGGTCAGGGAAAATCTGGGAGTAGAGTCAACAACTGGCTTCCAGACTCTGTTAAAGGCCGATGTTTGACCGTAGGAGCCGTTGTGAGTCATATGAGAGATCTGATATCTTAGATGTGAAGTCCAAAGGAATTAATCCAACTTGTGTTTTTGTCCTTCACCTGTTCAAGTTGAAATGGCCAACTGATCGTGCGTAAAGTTTGAGATCATAGACGGGCATTTTTTGGCTCTGACACAAGATCAGTTTATAGCCACACAGCGATTGTTTTACTCTTGTCAACAGGCTTAGAATATTGTGTTTCAGAGCGACAATGTGAATTTGAAGCCATTTGCGTCGCAATGTTTTATTGTTGAGTGAAAAAATTAGAGAAAGTAAATAAATGAATAACTTACTGAATAAATTACCGGGTAATGGCATGCCTCTTACTGATTTGAAATTGCGTACCACAGTTTAGTCGCCTCCCAAATACAAATTAATGAATTAATGCAAATCGTCCGAAAATGTCTCAAATCAGGAGTCTCAGTAAGGATCAATCGGTCCATCCATTCATCTATCCATCCATCCATCCATCCATCCAATTCTTGTAACCATCCATTTCTGCGTCATGGGAAGCTGTCACTCATCTCAGAAATTCTGGACCTGATAGCGTTTGATGACATTTAACTATAAAAAGACGTTTTTTTTTAATGGAAAAAAAATTCATACCTAAAGCAGGATGCACACTTAAGCGGGAGGCTACTGTACTGTTGGTTTATTAATTTTATAATGCAGAGATTTATATTGAGGGTGGCACAGTGTTTACTAGTCTATACGTAACTCAGAAAAAAGTTAGAGGTTCAAATTTTTTTTTACATGTAAACATTATCTTTCTTTGATTCTAGCTGAAAATAATGTCCTGTGATTGGTTGGCCATCGATGGCTGTGTTCCATCTTTAGTCCCATAGACGATGAGACGGGATGAAGACTTGCCGTAGAAACCAAATCTCCATTGTCAATTTAAACAATTCTAATTTTAGTATGTATATGGTTTTTTTTTCCCCCTTACCTTCTGTTTAGTACGGTTGATGATTAAGGCTAAAAGAAATTTTAAGGGAAAAAATAGATCCTTATGTGTTTGCAAGACAAAGCAACGCCTCGGAGAAATCATTGCCTGACTTGTGTCAGATTATCCGCCTCTCGCTTTGTTCAAGACTCATCTGTAGTGTGAACTCCTCACGCCGTCCTCGCGCTCTCACGTGCCGCTTTAAAATGACACTCAGAACCCATACGTGACGGCAAATTAAAATGGCTCCGCTTCTAATCCCACAGCCTCTCATTCACAAACCCTCAATTAACATCAATTTCTCCATCTTGCTTTCTTCTTCTTTCTCACTTTCTCACCATCTCTCTTTTTCAGCCCATCGGGTGTAATTAAACTGGCACTTTTCATTGATTAAGGCTTATGTACAGCTGGAGGAGATGTGCATGTGTGACAGAAAGAGATAGAGGCTGAACAAAGAAAGCAGTCTGAGAAACATGGCAGAGAAACATTACGTGAAAAATGTCTCCCTTTTTATAGCCGTGTGTTAATCTGGAGAAGCCATGTTGGTTTATTTCAACGGGGTTTCATGTGCATGTAGAATCACTCAAGTTTGTGTGTCCACTGAATATTTAAGTTAAATTCTATATATATATTTTTTTCCCATTAATTTTTTCTTAAAAACCAAATCTGTTCTCTAGTTTAATGAACCATGATTTTAATATTGTTGAAGCCAATTTCATTTTGCCAAGCTGTAATGTGATGAAGATGAAGTTTAAAAAAATAGTCACACAGTTATTAAGTGGAAGTTGTTTTAAGACTGTACAGATTTGAACTAATGATAAAGATTAGGCGTCTCAAGTGAATAAGGATTCTCAAGTAAATAGGTTTTTCGACCTGGGTAGGTGACGATTGATCTGTTGTTTAAGTGGTTCGGTTGAAGAAACTTTGGCTTTCATACACTTTTGTGTTTTTGTTTTAACAATAAAAAAAAAAACACTAATTGTATTGAACACAAAAAAATCTGTTTGCTTTTGGTCAATTTAAGCTGCTTCACACATTCGCCTAATGTAAATTCATGTGTCATAATGTTTTTTATTTTGTAAATAGTTTCAATTTCACTGTGCGTTTTTTTTTTTTTTTTTTTTTTTTTTTTTTTTTTTT
>MU204251.1:4900102-4942803 GCA_017309775.1 Paedocypris sp. Pulau Singkep | reverse complement strand
TGTTTTTTTTTTTTTTTTTTTTTTTTTTTTTTTTTTTTTTTTTTTTTTTTTTTTTTTTTTTTACTTTTTGCTTTAAATTTTCTTTTAAGACAAGTTTAATTCAAATTTAATTTCTTCTGTCAATAGTTTAGTTTTTTTCTTTCAATTGATTCAGATCTTAGCCCTAAACTATGTGTAATTTGGTGTTAAAGCATACATTATTGCAAAACATGGGTTTGTTTTTACAATAAAAGCTTAGAAATTCTGACAGTGTATTTAAATGGATAATAATGTATTGAAAATTATCATTTTATTTAAAGGAAAAATGTGCACTAAAAGACTGTAAACATATGACAGCACACCATATAGTCCTGAAAAAAGTGAACCTTGTAAAAAAAATAGCTAACGAATTAGATTTTTATTAACCATGCCCTCACCAAAACACAGTGCTTGAGTTGTATTTATTGAACTTTATTGATCCCTCAGCAGGTAAATTCAATTGCGGGTACAGCCACAATAGACAAGAAGAAATTGTGCCGAGTTGCAAGAAAGAATAGAACATAAAACATAATAGTAATAACCAGTGGAGTTGTGTCCAAGAGGTTGTAGGTTCGAATCCCTATCTGGCTGGTTCTTGAGGAAGACCCTGACCCACACATGGCCTCCAGACACTACGGCTTAAGGCTGCCCACTGCTCCGGGTTTGTGTCTGTATCCATCTTCACTGGATGAACACAATTTCGATACAGCCCCTAGTGGCCATATTAAGAAGCTTGTTTGCTTGAATTTTTTATGCTCCTGGCTTCTTCGTGGTTCCTCACATGTGCTTTTCTAGACCCGTCTGCCGTGCGTTCCTCATGTGGAGTGCTGGAACATTCTATGTGTGAGTAATAAGCGAGCGTGTCTGAGAAATGACAGGGTTAGAGCGCACTAATGCACTCAGAGCTGCGGCCTTTGAGACCGCAAACCACCAGAGAGAGAAGGAGATAGACATCAAGAGAGGGAGTCCACACCACTTCATACCTGATTGAGGTAATGGGTCTGTGTAATTGTTCAGATTGTCACTTGCCCTTTTCTGCAGAAGTAAGTGGTTGGAAAAGCAAGAGAAATGACCCTTGGGTTTGCCCTCAGCTCCCATCCAGGAGCCCCAGCCAGTGTTAGGAACTTCCTGGGAAAAAAAACTTCTCGTTCAAGGACTAAAGAAATGCCGAATCAAACCGATCAAACTGGACAGACTTTTGGGTTTTTCTAGAAATTTTCTAGAAATCTTGGAGTTTCACACTCATTTTTATTTAAATGTACACTGGTGGCTTTGTTCAGATTTTGCATACGTAATAGAGCTGTGCGAATTGGCTTAAAATGTAAATCTCAATTGATTGAACATTTTAACACAATTACGATTGATGAACGTTTTTTTTTATTGATTTATTTTTTTCCCACATCCCCCCTCAGTTGTTCCTATAAACAAAAGTAACATAAGTAACTTGCACATTTGGAAACAAATTAAATTATATTCAATATGTTCTTGTTAAAAGTATAAAACGTAATAATTTCTGAATAAAATATGTAACTATGCTTCCACTCAAAATGTGTTGTGTTACCTTTGGGGGTTTTTTTTTCCCTTTTTCTTTTCCTTTTTTTTCTTTTCTTTTTTTTAACCTTTCAAAGTTTTCCCACCAGTTTGTGCGTCTTCCTTGTCATCATTCGTGTAGCCAAAATGTGTCCAAACGACAGAGATTTAATTTTTTTGTTTTTTGTTTTTTTTTTGTATAAGCTGCTCTTGTTGCTCAGTGTTCAAGCTCTCCATGCTCGACATGTCAACCCAATAAAATATGGAATAAAATAACCACGCACGGTAGTGCTTTTTAAGGGCATAGTAGTATTAATTGACCTGGAAAAGTTTGATTGATAAGTTCCAAATCTCGATTTCCATTACGTTTCGTATGATTGCCCAGCCCCAATATGTAATGTGTCAGTTTGCCTTAAGTGTGTGTGTGTGTGTGTGTGTGTGTTTTGGGAATCTCCGCAGCTACTAATTGCTCTGGGTGTTTTTCCGTGCTTGTTGAATCTTCAGGGGTTAATAGTTGCCAACTAGTGATGGTTTAAATGTATCAGTTGCTGGAGCCGTGACGTCTCTCTTCCTGTGGGGCCTTTATGAAGCCTCAGTGCGTGAAGTTTCAGTGTGTGTTTGATGGTAAATAACACTCCGCTTCCTGCTAGCAATTGTTTGTTGAGTAGTTCTCATCGTTTTTACTGTGGGTCACCTGATATGTCATGAGGAACGGCTCAATAATTAAAGTTTACCTGATTAACAGTGATGTTGTTTCTGTTAGGGCTGCGTGGTTACTGTAAAGAAGTAGCATTGATAGTCCCAGTGGTAATTTTATCAATAGTCCTTCTTTAGTCAATTGTACTGTATTAGCAAATAGAAGCCAGACTTTAGTTTCGGGATATTAGAGTGAAAGCAAATGAAAGCAAATTGATTTGACATAAATTGTGAATTTCTAAAATTACATGGATTCAAACATTTAAAGAATCCATTCATGCATCCGACCATACATCCATCACCCCCTCCATCCATCCATCTTTCAATCATTCTATCAATTCATTCATTTGTCCGTTCATGTAATTTCAGTCATTTTGTCCACAAATTCATAGCACATATAAAAACCTGAAGCCCCTAATTGTTATTATTATAACCATTGTTTTTTTTTTATTGTTATTATTATGCAATTTTCTCCATAATATCTATCATATATATTTTTTTTAGACATTTGCTACATTTTGACTTTATTAAAAACCAATTAACCAAACTCTTTGATGCACCATGCTCCATACTTGTCGAATTAATGTATGGAAAAATGACTTGTATGTATATTATTGTGTATATTGTATTTACACTTTTTATTTTTGTATAAAAAAAATGTATGTCACAAAACATCACAAAAGAGGTCCATTACTATGTTCCTTCTATGATAATTACCACATCCAATGTGAGATGCTAACATGACGCAGCTATGAAGCTGCCTGGGTTGTTTCGGGGAAAATGGATTTTTAAGGCTTCAAATGAAAATCATGACAAGACCAAATTGTCAAGTACCACTTAAATGCAAATACTCCCTTAGCTAACGCGGAACATGTCTATTTACCTATCACATATTATTTAGACATTAGTGTAGATAAAAAAAAAAAATTAACGCCCACCTCTATATATCCGTATAAATCATACAAAATCTATATACGTATAAATCATACAATTTGTATTTATAATAATAAAAATATAGTTTCTAATTTGGACTTTTTAACCGCCGTATTTTATACACCATTCACTTATTTTCTTGTGAAGTTTATGCGCCAGTAGACCGAGAAAATGTCACTTCCACCGCGCAACGCATATCCCTTCTTGCTGTTTTCCCACAATCAGTTGGCTCTTTTGTTTGGCAGCGCTGCGTTACGGTGGTCTCCTTCCAAGCCGTTCATTAGATAAGGGTCAGCACAAGGTGATTAGACACTATGTGCAAATAAAACTGGTGACATGCTCATCAGATCATCAGCCAGACTGGAGATTAATGCCTTTGTTCTTTAATTTGCAACAGCATCAAACCGTGACTCAAACAGCACAAACTAATCATTAAAAATGAGGGGACAATGAATCACAGACAATTTCTTTCTCTCTCTCTCTCTCTCTCTCTCTCTCTCTCTCTCTCTCTCTCTCTCTCTCTCTCTCTCTCTCTCTCTCTCTCTCTCTCTCCTGAGGTGGGTGTTTATGAAGCCTGTGCATTCTTATTAAGAGGATGTTTGCGTGTGTGTTAACTAAGGAACAAGCCATCAGTTGTCTGTTCGGTTAATTGTTTGCTCCGTCTCTTCTGCAGCAGGTAATTCTGTCGTAAGCGCTGGTGTGATGAGCTGCTGTTTGGTTTCTCACTTTAGTCACACTGCTGAACGTAAAAAACTGTCTGTCTGCGCTTCTTATTCTGTCTGTCTGGTCTCTTATTCTCAATTTTTCTGTTAATTTTTGTAATTTTTTTCTTTCTTTCTTTCTTTCTTTCTTTCTTTCTTTCTTTCTTTCTTTCTTCATTTTTTCTGATATTTCTCTTTTGCTGAGAATCTTTTTGGCCTTACTTGCTTTTGTTTGTTTGTCATTCTCACTCTCCTTTTCTTTCTTTCTTTCTTTCTTTCTTTCTTTCTTTCTTTCTTTCTTTCTTTCTTTCTTTCTTTCTTTCTTTCTTTCTTTCTTTCTTTCTTTCTTTTCTTCTATCTTTTTATTATTGCTTTCTTTCTCTCCGTCTCTTCTCTTGTCTCTCTATCTCTCCTTTCTTTTGTTCTCGCTGTCTTCTTTCGTTTGTTCTCTCCCTTTTTTCCACTTTTTTTTCTTATTTTGTTCTCTATCTTGAATAATTTTTTTCTCTTTCTCTCGATCACACTTTCACTATCAGTCAATCTTTTATTTTCGTCTGCATTCTACCTGTCTTTTTTTCTGTCCACCCTTCCCACACACACACACCTTTATTTCCACAACACTACACTTCAGAATCTACAGAAAATTCACTTCTTTTATCCGCAGAGTTATTTTTCTTTATCGTTTTCTTTGTTCATAAAAATCATATAAAAACATCAAGACCCTTTCTTCTGAAAAGCCCCCGACCTCCTCGCTTAAATCACATTTTGTTCTTTCCAAAGGAGGCCGGGCTTTGATTGACAGGTGCTAATGGGGTCAGAGGTCAGAGGGAAGTACATTAGGGCTTTCTGCCCGCGCTGACCCCTGCCACACTTTCTGTCAGAGCTGAAGGGCAGCATGATGCATTTCTTCTGCTGGCCACGTCTGAGTGACTGACCCTCCATTTCCCTGACCCATCACGACACGCTGTACTTTACTCCGGTGGTCACTACACACCTCACGGATGATTAAAGCCACGTTTCTGCACAGTTTGTTACAGTTGTTCTCATTAACGACCGTGTCTGTGTGCCCAAAGCCACCCGAGCTTTGCTCAACCTCCGCTAAATGATGTCTCCGGTAAAAATGTGGCCATCCAAGTGAAGCATCACATGCCACATACAATTAATTATGGCTTCTCATTGGACACGCGTGCTGCGGAAGTCATTATCTAGTCACAAAGCCACACATTTACACACATACGCTATGTGTTCTTCATTATCGTCACGCATAATGCCACACATGCATGTAAAAGCACCATCTTGACTAATGATCAGTCCAAAAATCTTGACATTAAATGATTTGGGGCCTTTTTTGTGTGAGAGACATTCTTCAGTTCTGGCACATCGGCACTAATGGTCTTTTAATGCTGGAATCAGAAGCCATTTCTGTCAGAGGAAATTTCTCCCTTGAGCCTTTGCAACTGGTTGGCAAGTAAAATAACACTTATCGTTAGTTACATTTGCCTCTGTTTTTCTGTTTATTTTAACGGTGTAACGACCGTCTGTGGATGTCATCAAATTTCGCTTTAGGCACATTTTACAAGAAACGCAAACCTTGAGTTGATAAATTACGTTTCCTGTCACTGTCACAGTGTTAAAATTGTGTTTGTTTTTATTGAAATCGATTTTCAAGTTTGTCATGTCATTTTTTCAATGCATCAATGTATAAAACTAATTGAAAACTAATTAGAATTATAAAAACATTTGTGTATACAAGCACAACAAGTATGTATTATTATTATTATTATTATTATACATTTTTACCTCCATATATAATTTACTATTATACATTTTACCTCCATATATAATTTACCTCTAATAAAAGACATCTAATAGAAGACCACTTTAACAGAAGAGTTATAATATAATATAATCTTATTATATTATCTATAAAAACACAGGGTTAGATGCTCGTGGATGCGTGTGAAAGGAGGTTTATTGAAACTCTTATAATGATAATATTTTTATTTTTGTTGTTGTTTTGAACACTACTTTACTGTTCAAGCGCATTTTTTTTTATTAGTAAGACTGATAAGTGTTTCTCTTTGAACAACTTAACTAGTGTGTGTGTGAATATTTCAGTTTAGTATCTCATTAGTTTGTTTCATTATCTCTTTTAACATCAGGAGATGAACTTACAAACCGACCAAAACCTGTTGCCAGAGATGAACAGCGCATCAAGTATCAAGTAAGACATTTTTACATTACATTTTACATACTGGAGTTAATCTGAAATCACAATACCCTCTCTTAAACACATCTTTGCCTTTATATCTCACACACACACACACACACACACACACACACACACACACACACACACACACACACACACACACACACTTATCTTAACCAAAACTCTCATCCCTAAAATTCCATCTTGACCCTCAAACAGGCTTCAAAGTTGTGAAGCCCAGCCAAAGGTCAAAGGTCACTCAAAGGCCCAACATTTTTATACAGACTTCGTTTTTGAGGCCCCATTTTGACATGAATGCTTGTACACACACCAATGTGCGGTTTTAAACCAAAAACACTCTTATTACACTTATTCTAAAAAAAAAAAACGTATAATTAAGGTACGCTCTCTTTTTTGGCACTTTCATGTACTTTATTATTTGTTACATATCACCCCCCCCCACACACACACACACACACACACACACACAAACACGCCATGTTATCATTATCTAACATTCCAATTTTCCCTTTCCTCATTGAGAAGATCAAGGCTTTGTGGCACCAGCATATAAAATGATTATTCATTAAGCATCTTCAGAAAGCAGAGGGGAAGGACTCGCGCAACACAAACAAACACATGAATTAATCAAGGAGAGAGATGACTAATGAGCCAGTCTGGGATTACAGCCTCCTCCCAATCCCACCGCACCTCCGAACATTGCAGCCCGGGCACACACACACACACACACACACCCGGCCTTCACGCCGTGATCCACACCAGACCAGCTACTTCAGATAGAACCACCCTAGCTGCAATTAAAGACTGGAAACCAATGAAAAATCCCATCATCTTTCATCTTCTTCACTTCCAAAATTGCCAGGAAAACATTGGGCGCACAGACGGGCAGCGGTGAGGGTTGATAATGTCACATCCCGACTGCCAGACTACTGTACCCAATCCCACACCAGCTTCTCGCCATAGCAACCAGCTTTGTCATCACTGGGAGGAAACGGCATGCTCGCCGCTCTCGGCAAATGATCCTTGAAATTGGGAGAAGGAAAAATGAATTGCGTGGAATATAGAAACGGCGAGAGCTATAAGTATGAGCCGCACTTTGCTAATAACATTTATACGTTATATAGGATGTAATTCACAGGAAGTGTTCTGTGCTGCCTTTTTTTTTTTCTTTCCATTCAGGTCTGGATCGGCTTTCTGAGTCCATTCGCCTTCTCTCCGTGTTTATTGTGGCCATTTCCAGTTTTTATTTCCCTTCCGCGCTCTTTATAATTTTCTCAGCTGGTTGTTGTTGAAACGGCTCCTCTCTTTTTCGTCTTTCCTCTGTCAGTCTTTCTCTCTGTAGTCGACATGAAGGGTCCCCAGACTCATCCTCACGCTCTTATCAGCCACGCCATTGTGCTGTCGACTCCCTCCTGCCGACCCCTCAGGCCTCTTTCACACTGACACCAGTTTATCATCCTCTCATCACCCTCTCTGCCAATCATAGGCGTCCCGACTGATAACCATCCTCTCTTTATCAGAGAGACAGAGAGAACAATCTTAAACTCTCACCCCATCAGCGTCGAGCCAACTCCTGTATCTAGCTCTGCCTTAACTGATTCAGGTTCAGTCTGCGGGATTACATTTCAGGGCTTTAATTTCATCTTAGATAAACCAACGGATCTAAGATTTGACTTTGTATTTGTCTGCCCCGTGATTCTACCCAGGTTTTCTAATCGAGAATCACACCGTCGCTCTTGAATCTATTAACTTCGGGGAAATGTAATTGAAGGGACGACAAAAGCTGTCGCTGGTAATCTGGAGCTCAGTGGTCAGTATCGCAGTGGATTAGAGCCGCATTGCGACCACATCGGATCGATAAGGCAGTGATGGGCTGGTCGCTTTGGCAGCTTGACAAGAGACTTTCCAGAATTTTGCTTTGTTTTGGAAAAAACCCGGTAATCTCTGAAAAGCAGCGCTTCCTAATCTCCTAATCTAATCAGACTCGTCATTAAATTTGTAATGATGCTACTTTTTATGCAAAATGGCTGTGATTCATGCCATAGCCGGGTGAGAATGCTTTATGAATTTTTTTTTCAAAATTTTCTCTACTTGTAAAATCTACGTCTTCTTAATTTATACATCACTGAAACTCAGATGAAACTGAGATTAATCAAGTCCTAGCAGATTCTCTCATTTGATTGGATGTCAGAATCTGATTCTCAAATGAGAGAAAAAAAAAAAAACTTTATTGATGGCGGGTTGTAACCGCTCATTAAATGTGGAATTAAATATGCCTCACGTCAATTGATTGTTCACAAAAGCCTCAATTAGTGCATTAGATTCGTTTTTTTTTTTTTTTTTTTTGATGAATTGATCATTGACGAACATGGCTGGTTGTTGTAGTGTGTTCAATATTTTAAGATGTTTGTGCTATATATTAATGGAACTAGTTAATTGAGTTAATTTATTCAAAATAGTTCACTTTTTAAAAAATATCTTATTTTTCTCGTAAAGTGAAGTGTGTCTGGATTGAATGTTTCGTTATTGCGTAAAGTTTAAGTGAACTTTAATAATAGAAAATACTTGACGCTAAAAGTAAAATAAATCCTCATGCTGTTGTATTTGTTTGCATTTGTATTTCCTCATTGTGTTTGCTACACATTTGCTCAATTTTGCAACAGTGGAGTTGTTAATATACTCATAAAATTGGAAGTTTTTTAAAAGAAAAAAAGGAATTTCAAGTAACAGATTTATTAATATCACAATTGCGGTATCAAATGTATCAATATGTTAATTAGCAAAGTGTGTAAAAGTGATGCATGACTCCAAAGACTTTTTCCAGTAGATGCAGACGTATAATAATACATTTGACAATTTGTCTTTAAGAAGCTTGCAAGTAATGATGCATTTGTGAATTATTCTGATAGCAAACAGCCTGGTATCCTAATAGCATTAGCTTTAGCATAGATTTTAAGACGTGGTCCAAGAACTTGCGAGCAGCACTTCCACCATCCAATGAGTGACGGTGTCTCGCATTGTGAAGCGGAATTAACGTGCGTCGCCGGATTATTTCTCTTCCCGAGGGTAAACAATTTGTTTAGGTCCGCATTTCCATTTCTCAAAAATCCTCCGGTTTACCAAATCTCTGATTCGGCAGCACAATAGCCGAGGCATAAAGACATGGCGACTGTATTCAAACAAATCCACATTCCGAACTGAAGTGTTGGATGTTTCTACCAGAACTCCAGAAAAGTGAGCTCAGACTCTCCTGGTACAGAATCGCCGCCGATCTGAGACGCGGCTTTTGTTTGTACAAAGCTGCAGGAGCTCAGAACTTTGAAGATGGAGGGTTGAAAAGAATGGAGAGCTTTGGCAATTTGCTTGCTTTCATTCCTGTCTTTTTATTTCTATTCTTCCTGGCTTTTCTCTGCACGGAGAGAGAGCAGGTAAATAAAGAGGACACCTGCTCGAGTGCCTCTTTCCTGTTTCACGGCTACGCTTTCATCCGCTGTCCTCATCTGTAGACGATGTGACAGGCTTCCTTTGCTGTTTATTTGTCTATTGATACGGGATGTTTAACCAGAGAGAGGGAGAGGAAACGGACAGAGATAACGAAGGAAAGCAAATGAAACCAAAATCAGATGCAAACTTTGATTCCAAATGGGGATTTTAGCTCACTAGGGGTCTGTCTGGAGGAAAAGGTGAAAAAATGGAGAAAAAATAAATTAATAAATTAATTAATAAAAAAATAATAATAATAAATAAATACAATAAATACAAAAAATAAAACAAATCATGCACACCAGAATTCTTTAAAGTATATAGACTCTTTGTATGTATGCTAGTTAGTTAATTAGTTAGTGTGTTTCTTTGTTAGTTGGTGAGTTATTGGGTTAGTTAGTTTTATATTGTCATGCACGCCATTTCAGAATTCCTTTTAGTATATGCA
Organism: Paedocypris sp. Pulau Singkep; assembly: GCA_017309775.1. Classification (NCBI taxonomy): domain Eukaryota; kingdom Metazoa; phylum Chordata; class Actinopteri; order Cypriniformes; genus Paedocypris; species Paedocypris sp. Pulau Singkep. The sequence goes on along the minus strand of MU204251.1, from coordinate 4,932,761 downwards.
TTTTTTGTATGTATGTTAGATAGTTAATTAGTTAGTTGGTTAGTTTTATACAGTCATGCACACCATCCCATAATTCTTTGGATTATATACATTCTATGTATGCTAGTTAGGTAATTAGTTAGTTGGTTAGTTAGATAATTGATTAGTTAGTTTTATATAGTAAAACTGCACACCGTCCCAGAATCCTTTGAAGTAAACTCACTGGGTAGAAGCATATTTTAAACGTATTTTATCTGTTGTAACAATGGAGAAGCACGGAAGGAGGCATGAAGAAAAATCAAGTGAAAGGTTTTCTATATTCTTCATTCTTTATTTTCTCCTCTTTGTGGACTTGCTACTCTTTGAACGTTCTTATTTGGGCCGTCCTTGATTAGCGGCACTTTTAGCTAGTTGATGAAGCCGCACTTCACAGGATTTACTCCTGCTCACCGCGCTTCTTTGTTGTTGTTTACGCCGACCATCTCCTGGTGAATGTGTGTGTGTGTGTGTGTGTGTGTTATCTGTGCCGGGGCAGCTTATCAGTTCCGAGTCCTCTGAGTCCTCAGCAGACATCTCTCTCCTGTAGAAGCACAACCGTATTCTAAAGACTCTTTTACACAATCGCTATTTGCACCACACACGTTCAGAAACATGAGATACATTAACTTGTTTAAGTAAACTCGAAAAAACACACCTTTGGGTTAATTGCTCTTCTCTGTTCTTATCTCATGCCGTCTTCTCCAGTTTTTTTGGTGAGTCACTTTATTCAATCACGCTTGACTTTGCAAATATTCCACCATGAAGAGCCATTAGCTGTGGATTATGGGATTTTGGCTCTAGCAGTGCCGTGAACCATTATATCCACATGTGGACTCATGCCAATCACATCTGCACCGATAACGGTGTCTGTTAACAGAGTTGGGTGAATTTAATGTGTTCAGTCGATTGTGGTTAATTGGACCACCATTTAAGTCCTGAAAATAACATTTTATATTCGCCTAATATTGTTCACTTATTTGGGAAGAAAACTTCATTGTATTGAGAAAGTGAGAGAGAAAAGAAAAAGCGGCTCAAGTCGCCCATGTACTGCTAAACGCTTCACCTCACTCTGTTTTATCAGAACAACAGTTTCTGGTTTTTGATTTGACTGATCTGGAATCTGTACAATGTTGTTATTTGCATGCAGGTAACATTACATGAACAAACCATTCTCTGAAGTGACTTGTTACTTTTATGTAAGATTTATGTAACATTATGTCATAAATCAGGCATTTTTTTTTCCTCATCACCACATACGCTCATGACTATCGAATTTTCTGAGTGTGTTTTATCATATACATTTTACAGGTTATAAATTTCTCTCATTTCTATGTTTCAAAAATAACGCTAATCCAACGCACCAGTCACTTATCAGGACGGAAATGATCCAGTCCTGTTGGTTCCAGTCAACTGTAGTCTACTGTATTGGTTATGTAATAATGTTTAAGATCATTTACTCTGTTTGTCCCTGGTGTAATTGCAGCTGCCTGACAAAGACTGTAGAGATTTCTGGAGAACAAGGACCTCTGGGGATCCATGTGGTACCGTACTGTTCCTCTCTCAGTGGACGGTGGGTTCTCTCTCTCTTTCTGTCGGCTGCAGTGCGAGACACAAGTCTTTGCAAAGAAAGTATTTAAATGTATTAATGACAGAAAGTTAGCGCAATGTTTAGGTAAGGCGTGTTTCAAAGATTGATGAAAACAAATAAATATTTAGTAGGAACATACGTAATATCTCCAACACTAAATCGTGCAAAATAGTTGACGCTTCATTTTTACACTTTTTACGCTCCTAAAAGCTCAACTACCAAATCAAATTTGATAAAGATTATAATTTCAGCAGGGGTCTCTAGATGTTAGTGATTATAATACCGATTGTACAGTGTAATATTATACCACAGTATACATACAGTGTCATGCGATAATGTAAGTGACTGTTCTACATGATGTACAGAAGAGTTGTGCTCATTCTTATTATCGCTGTGTGTATATGCAGTTATACTAAATTTCAGAGTATTGTGATGTTGAATGTACCTCAAATTGGTGATCGATAATTGTAAGGACAAGAAAAAAAAGAAAAAAAACAATACTCTTTGAATCGTTTGTTTGTTGTTAATAGTATTGATGATTTATTGTATTTGTTGCACTTTTTATTGCTTAATTAAGCTCATTTAAAGACATCTGATTAATTTATTTTGATGATGATTTTTGTGATTTTCATATAGGTTAATAAGCTAAGCATCGAGTCAATCTACAATAAACTCCAACTGTTGAAGATGACGCTTTGAGTTATTTCCTCAAAAAACTTAAAGTTGATTGGCCTCTTATCAAGTTCAGGCAAACAGGGCAAACAACGGGAGAACTTGACAATAATATAATTGCATGTGTGCACACAGTGCATGTGAAAAGATATGGTTAAAAATTATTATATGTAAAAATTGCACATGTGAATACTTGCCTATATGATGAAAGTTTTATATTGTGAGTGCTGTATATCAAAACATTAAGTGTTGAAATGCCTTTATTGTCGGCTGTAATGTCCAAGTACCAGTTGTTTTTTATTGATTTGCGAATGTTGTATTTCGATTCTAGACCTGTAATGCACTTCTTGCAATCCATGATGATAAGCAGGTTTCAAGTTTGGTTTATTTATTAAGCATTTTCACAGTCATCGAGAACAATAGAGAACAAATAGAACAATGAGTGTGATCACGAGCGAGCAAACACGTAGCCCACAATGGCTAGGAAAACAAACACAAACTCTATTATTAAGAGAATATACACGTATGCTTTTCGACCAACACCTAGCTATAATCCCTGAATGATCCAATTTCTGTAACTAACGTTAAGCTTCTGTGGAGACTCCGCCAGATGTTGTCACAGTGGGACACATGCAGGAGATTCTCTTTCTGGTCCTGACTGAAACAGAGTCATCAGTGAACGTCAAGCCAGAACCGGAGTCTTAATAAAGACCGATACCTCCCTGTGTTGCTCCATCACCCAAAGGTCGTGACCTCCATCTGTTTCCTTTAGACATGCCTCTCTGTGTGTCAAAGGTCGCCTTATCTTAAGACTGCTTAATATTCTCCAAACGTGGAGGCTCTTTAACATAAACAAGCTTCTTGGCTAATGCATTGTGACTTCATGTGAATGTGAAGCCTTCAGTGCTGCTGTAATGGCAGGGCAAAGATCCTCCTGGAACATCAACAGGTCACACTATCATTCTTTACACCAACTTGCTAATTTGCACTTGATCCTATCTTTATACCAATTACCTGCTGCTAATATAATCTCCAATATGCAAGAGTTTGGCCATAAACATTATGTTCTTGTTTTGCTTGGTTCATGTTTTGTGCACGCGGGCCACATCCGGCCTGTGAAGGGTTACATTTTGATATTCATACTTCATGATTTTAGTCATGAACGTACACACATTTTATAAACAAATACTCAATATTTTATAATATTTGGAATAATAATAATCTATTTTGTAGAAATATATACGATTTTTTATATTAAATATGTGTATTTTTTATAAGAAACATTGTATTTTGTATTAAATATTATATTTTTGTATTTATATAAAATATATTTTAATAAAAAATAATCATGACAAAAATGACTTTCAGACTTATAAAAAGCATAAAGACACATTTTATGCTGAACTGAGTTTTATACTGTCACCAAGGAACTTTCCATGTTTACGAAAGCAACTTAAAGGACCAAAGCTTTTAAAATAGGAGACACGTATTAATAGTTTATTGCTTTTCTCATGTTTCACCCACTAAAACTGGAAATTTTAAAATTTTTAATATCCATTTTTAACTGTTGTGGCCCCCGTAAATTCACTGCAAGTTTGGCCCTCAAATCTTTGAAGGTTGCACCTTAAATGTACTAGACAATACTAAAGTATACTAGACAACACTAAACAGCACTAGTGAATAATAATAATAATAATAATAATAATAATAATAATAATAATAATAATAATAATAATAATAATAATAATAATAATAATAATTGAACCTTTATTAGTCCACTAGACTAAAATATACTTGGAATTCAGTGTCTGTGTTAAATAGGAATCCCAAATGAACCTATTGTATCGGAGTAAGTACACATAGACTAGGTAATGGACTAGTTGGTGTTTGCCTGATGTGTAAGCTGAAATATCTAGCAGTGTTCCATCATCCGGCCTGGCCTCCACAGCACTGTAGGTCACTGTAATGTATGGCTGTGTTACTCTGAGAATGGGCTCTTGTGCAGCGCCTTTGGGTGAAGGCTGAGGGATTAATACTCACGCCTGCCGTTCCTGCTCCTGCTTTATGACTTTCCACCGCCTGATAGCCTTTATCACTGCCAGCCAGAGCGCCGCTGTCTTTTTTCTTGCCAAGCGGTTTGTGCGTTTATGTGAGGTTTGTGCGGCACTCTCTGTAGGGCAAAGGAAGGACGTGGTGTTTTAAGTAAAGCGCGTGCACATTTCATCCTGTAGATTCGGCCTGGTTCCGTGGATAAGAGTCTGTTGATTTTATAAATTGGTTAAACGCAAAAATACTGTATTTTATGGATTATAAGACACACACACACACACACACACACACACACACACTCACACACACAATATTTCACGTTGAAAAATGGACTGTGTGCCTATGTGAACATAAGATTGTGGATGGACTTTTTATTTATTAATGGTACTGTTATAGTTTATAACATACAAAATTATTCCAAAAAGTCACATTTCGGGAGTTTTTTTTTTCACATTGGTTTCGTTTCAAGATCTTTTTTTTTGGTTGATTGTGGCTCTCTCTCAGGTTTCTGGGCCTGCACATCCGAGACGTGGAGGAGAACAGTCGCTCCAAGAAGGAAGGCATCTTTCAAGATGACGAGTGCATTGTTAAAATCAATGATACCGACTTAATGGACAAATCCTTTTCACAGTGAGTTCATTACACAATGTGTCTCTATTATATTAGCTTTTTCTATAAACTCTTCTTTTTGCTTGGCCCAATTTTGGAAAAGCCTGAATGTTCCCTGATCAATATTCATGAGCCGTAGTGGCCACTTGCTGTGTTTAGACCCATATAATCTGGATTGGTTTACCATCAGAAGCTATTCAGTTGGTTATAGTTATTTGTCATACTTCTTTTTGCCACGCTTGGTGGATTTTTTACTCTTACACTGCAATTCCACAGACTTTTCATGCTGCTTAGAAAATTCTAGCTTGGCTGAGGCACTGGACAATTCAAGGCCATGTTTTTCCACAATATTGATTAAATATGAAAAAAGGTAAAAAAAAAAAAAAAAGAAAGAAAGAAAATATCGTATTTACGCAATTTTTAGCACAGTTTTAACTCTCTCAAAGTGCACAAATTTTTATTTTAAAATTTTATTAAAATTTTACGGTCAATACTTGCTACGATCATTGCAACGATGATCACTATATTGCGATGGTCTGGTAAAGACCTTGAATGCAAAAGCTCATGGGAGGTGGAGTTCCCAGGTAGTTTTTTAAACTACAATTATTATAAATCCATTATTGAAGTAAAACTAAATCAAAGTGATATTGGTCACAAGTTGGGTTTGTTAGGAGGAAAAAAATAAGTATTTTAGGAGAAGTATTTAGCCGTGAATTTCAGGTCTTTTTTTACTTTTATTTTGTGGCTGTAAAATCAGGGTGGTGCTTATGTTCATGGGGTAAAAGTAAACCGCAGGGTGTAAGTAAATCGTATTTACAGTACTTTTATTTGTGTAAATTCAGTAATCAAATTCTTTACACAACACATTTGGCTGTTGGTGTTTTCTTCTAGACCTTTTTTATCATCATATTTTTGTCCCATTATTGAAATATGGCGTTATATTAAATCTGTGGACCAGAAATGAAGACGCTGAATTGCTTCGTCATTTGTAATGCAGAGAGTTCATTAGTCATAAAACCAATTATGCTGTCAGAGGAAATGCCAGTGTGAGATTCATCTAATCCTCTACTATTGAACTTACCACAGCTTACCATTTCATTTTTTCCCTCTCTTGGTTCATTTCATCACACATCCTGAACTTAATTAGAAAATAATTGATTTCCTCCTAATTGCTTTTTCTTTTCTGCATTGCTTATCACCATCTCCGTCTTTTACCAGAGCGCAGGAAGTTTTCCGTCAAGCCATGCGTTCACCAGTCGTTCGCTTGGATGTCGTTCCGGTCCCTAATAAAGACTTCTTTGAGAAGAGTGTGATCGGCCAGCTTTTTAACTCCGAAAACCTCACCGCTTCCATTCGGACCAGAGAGACCACTCCGGTGAAAGCCAAGCCCACCGTGCAGCCCTTCGACTCTTCTCCAGGATGGCAGTCAGAGGTCCAGGAGTCCAGCAGTAGTTTAGATGGCCGTTCTTTGGGCTCTCCTTTACCGCTCAACCTTTCCTCCTCCTCAAATCAGCTCAAAAAGAGTGGAAAGCGACTTCGCATCGATCTTAAAAAAGGTAAATAACTTCACCATGCACTACCGAAGATCAAGTTTTGTATCAGAAAAGACAAAGTTTCTTGTTTTTTTTAGACAGTCACATGTTCAAATTTCTATGTTCTGTAAATCATCTATTCATTTTCCATCCGTCCATTCTTTTCCATCATTGCATCCATCCATCCAATCGTTCATGCATCCATCCATTCCTTGTATCCATGTATCAATTCCTCTATCCATGCATCTATCCAATTGTCCATCCATCATTTCATCCATCCATCCATCCATCCATCCATCCATTTATCCATTCCTCTATCCATCCATCCATCAGCCAGATGGGCCAAACTTTCCACTTAGCTTTATAGAGAGTTTTTTCTTTTTCCTAAGCCCATTTGCATGAATGAAACTTTAATTTCCATCTGCAATCACTAATATGATTTGTATTGTCTTCATTGACGATGTAATTTCTTACCTGAAATGAAAATATGCCGATCATTAAAAGATTGTGCTAAACAACTAGCATAATATAGCATTACCGCATTCCAGCTGTTTTCCATCAAAGTGTCTCCCACAAACTGTTTTACAGAAAAACATCGCTTGAGTTTTCAATTCTGTCCGTTTTAACCGTTTTACACAACACTGGACAACACTGGAAATTTCCGCTCCTGGACGACAAGCTTTGTGTCACGCGGCAGCCGTAGCCTTTTCTCTAATCTACCTATCAGTCACGCTGACGGTGTCAAGACCGCTGCGAAAAGCAATATGCACCGGTCAAGGTGGTCCACAGTTTAAACGGAGATCACCATTAGAAACAAACGTCGACTTCATTTTTTACATTGTTTTTTATCTGGAGTTGTAGCAATATAAATGTCAAACTGTGGCACATTTGGGTCAAAGACGGACCACTCGTTTTCTTTTTAACCTGAATATACAGCAACTATCTGGCACCAAGGTTTGCACGTCTTGGCTTCTGGCTGAGATTTTCTTTTGTGAAATTAAACTTTGGTTTTTGAAGGCATGTGGCGGTAATCTCCGTCTCGCACATGGATGGCCTTTATCAGCCTGTCGCTTCCTGACACGTCTCAGACAGGGCTGACCGTGTGGATAGTGTTTAGTCCAAAAGAAGCCGTTTCCCCGTCAGACTGAGGTGGATGTGATGGTCATTTATTCCTCATGGAGAGTATAAAACACACAATTATTACGCATTTAGAATCACCAAGGCTTATTTGGGTGGATTCTGCTGTATTGCCATTCACTAGAAGACTGATTTTGCTTCTGGGTTTAAACACATGGCGATTCAAACGGAACCTTTTCGTCTCCAGGTAACCGTCTCCTTCTCATTTGCTTCTTGACGTAGGTGCCCAGAATAGGTCTGAACATCTGAGAATTCAAATTCCAAGAACACAGGATTTTTTACATTTTGGCGACACTGTGGAAAATGACTCCTGCTTGCGTGGGTTTCCTTCAGGTCTTCGGTTTTCATCCACAGTCTGTATACGTATCTTCAGGAAAAATGGAGTCTTGCACAATGTCTGGTTGTTCTGAAAGACTGTGAGAACTGTGTTTTCTGCTCTGTGATTGGTTGACCACTAATTCAGGGTGTGTCCTGCATTCCGGACCTAACAATAGAAAACGTGGTTCACGTTTTAATAATTCCCCTTGAATTCTTTGTAGGTCCAGAAGGTCTCGGCTTTACCGTTGTGACCAGAGATTCTTCTGTGCATGGTCCTGGACCCATCTTGGTTAAAAACATTCTGCCCAGAGGAGCAGCTGTTAAAGATGGCCGCCTACAGTCCGGAGACCGAATCCTTGAGGTGAGTATCTTTGTTCAAAAACGTCTTTTCCATGTCTATGTGAACATAAGCATCTCTTTTTTACAAGTTTGACGCGAAAACTGGGGGGGGGGGGGATTTTATGCGCATATTTCAAAAATCATGTAAATACAAGCATCAATATTTACAAATTTCAAGCCAAACAAAGAACAAATAAATGGAAGTGCATCATTTTTGTTTATTGGTGCGCTTCTGCGTTGTGTCCTCTTTACCGTCTTTTAATAACATTGTCTCAATAACAGAAACAAAAAGATGCAGCGACAAGTGGCACTGGCTAAATGAAGTGTTAGAAATTTAAATAAACTAAATACAACAATTATTGTTGTAACAGACCGAGAAGACAAACCAAAACCAAACCTAGTCCATAATCAGGTGAAGCCCTCAAAGTAGAAAAAGAACAGTGGAAAAGGAAAAGCAGGGGCAAGGAGTCCAAACGAGGGACAAACACAATGAAAACGCTCGATCTGCTGAACAGAGCAAAACGATACTGTGCAACAATGATCATCGTGTCGCATCTGATGAAGACCTTGCTGAACATGGAGGCTGCTGCGCTGACAAGAGAGCGATCCTCATGAGATCCGCTAAAGTTTCTGGGAGATTTTTCATGTAAAGTGACATCGATGGGATACATTTCACAAGTTAGGTTTGTTAAAAGAAGAAAATAAATGTATTTTATAAGAAGTATTTGGACATTTTAGTTATTTATTCTTTTTTTTTTTGGAAGGTGTGCTTATATTCTCATATATACGGTACATCTAATCATAGATTTATTGGAGATGCTTATTTTGTTACACATTTGAATATGAATATTCAAAACCATTGATTGAATTTGCAGGTGAATGGTTCTGACATCATCGGCCGGACTCAGGAGGAGCTGGTGGCCATGTTACGCAGCACTAAACAAGGAGAAAGTGTGTGTCTGGTCGTGTCCAGAGCGCAGGACATGTTTCTGCCCCGTGAGCTGGTAAGAGCTTTCACTGTGTGACGCCTGCTTACACTGAAAAATCTACCTTCTTTGTGATAAATCGAATAAAACAAATGAAATTTTCAAGACTTTCCAAATCTATGACCAATCATTTCACTCAGTGTTAAAAAAATACCAACAATTCTAAATAAAGCAGGTTTTGTCTACTTTTGAACTTGTAGTAGTAGTATGTCGTAGTCGATACGTTTCAAGCCGTCCAGCCTATAACGAATTTTCACATTATATGTAGGAAACATTTGTCCTAAATCATTTGTCCTAAATTGTCCTTAGCCAAAATCAGTAACAGTATCTTTCTGTTTAGCTCACCAAAATGTGTAGGATGCGTTTATAGCAGTGGTGTAAAGTACATAAAGTATGTCGCGTATGTGCTTGCTCACTGGTCTTTGTCTTTGTCATAGTCATAATCATAGCCATTTACTTAACACCAACAACCAGACGATCAAATTAATAAAAAGCAACAATTCTCTTACATATTCACATGTGTGCTTTAAAACTGTGAAAAGCGCCTTACAAATGCTCAGAACTTGAACTTAATATGCTTTACTTGAGCTTATTTCTCTCTACTAGACTACATTTGTGATTGAGTATATTGTACTCTTTACTCCACTACATTTGAATGGACTCTTACCGTGACTCGTTTCATTGTGATTGCGCTCATCAAGTTGGAATCTTTTTTCTACCGTGGTCATTTCTTGCCGATGAGTAAATATTGCCATCTACAGGATGCTGAAGGTACTGGATGCTAAGGTACTTTTACCCAAGTATGGTCTTTAAGTACTCTTTACACCTCTGGTTCCCAGTCAACAGTCACAAACCATGTGAAATGTGGCTTCTCGTCCAGTAGTTGGCACTTTTAAGGGAAGTTCAGAACATGGATCACTTGTTGGCCTTGCGTAGGTGGCTGAGGAAGAACATCAACCGCTTGAGATCTGTTAAGGGCTCCGAGTTTTACTTTATGAGGGAAATTCTCGCCCCTTCCACTTGCAGGAAATGTAGTGGCGTGTAATTTAGGTCTTCCGCCGTGGGTTGATGGGTCTGTGTGGACCACCTCCAAAGCCCCTCTACTATCTGTTTGCTGTCTTAGTCACAGAAGGTCACAGTCACGCTGTCCAACCTCGAACCTTGAGAGCGGGAAGTCCTGCGTTTCCTGTCTTTGTCCGCGTTCCTACGGGGATGCGAGCTTTTGTCTGATAGGATGTTCAGACGTCTTCACCTGTCACTCTCTCTCTCTCCGCCCGACTTTCCCTCCCTTTGTTTTTGTCTCCTTTGGTGTGTTTGGTATCTTTCCTGACGAACCTCACGACCCACACGTCTGCACCCGCCCGTCTACAAACACACTGGCCCACACCCTTCTGCCCACCTTGTAGTCTGACTTCCTGCTCTTATGCCTGCTTGTTGATTCAGCGCTGGACAGGAAGTGGCTCAGGAGGTTGGGGCGCTCCTACAGGAAGTGTTGGAGCATGCAGGGTTGTGTGAAGTCAGGGTCTGCAACTGTGCAGCTGTGTGGAGGCTTTTCCGGTGTCTCCCTTTGCTTATTAGCCTTCACTCCAGCGCTCATCCGTACTCTGTCTGACTCCACAGTTTCTGTAAATAACTGCACTGAGCCCTGCCACTCTTACGTTGCCCCCCGACAGGAAATGAACCACGGCTTTCACTGTCGACAGCTTTCATGTATTTATTTACAAAAATGGAACTATTCCATCCGGGAGATGTCTGATGCAATAATTAACATACACTGATGTTGTGTCTTCTTTCACAATCATTTTGCAAAAAACTAAAATAATAATTATTATTCATTTAGAATTGTATATTTAGGTTTTTTTGCGTATTACAATTAGTATTTGTTTATGAAAATTCTGTATGGAAAATGTTAGTGCCTTTTATTATTTGTATGTATTATTAATCATAATGATACTAATACTTGATGAATGATTAATGAATAACAAATAATAAATTATTAACTGATTTTCTAGGTATTTACATATTTGTTAAATTATTAATCTCATTAATTGTTGTTACTATATTGGGCAAAATGCAGCAACAACAACAATAATAATGACAATCACAATAACAACAGCAATATAATAACAACAACGACAGTAATACTACTACTAATAACAAAAAATATTATAATAATAACTATCATATTGACAACAACATTCCATATCACGTAAACAGCACTTTTTGTATTTTGTTTTGTTTTTTGATAAACATGAACAGGAGATTTGTATTAAACACCTTGGGGTTTTGAGTGACTGATGGGTTGACGTCTGTGTTGTCTGGACGGAAATGTGGCAGTCTGGGAGATTAATGTTAGGAATGATCAGTGATGAGACGGCCAAAGATGTCCAGATATGTTTAGAGTCTGAACGAAGACGATTGAAATGAAAAAGGAAATAAACATTTTCTGAAGATGCTGTTTGTGAAGTGATGGGTCAGTTCAACAAATGACAATGGGTAGAGGGTGTGTGTGTTTGTGAAAAACCACATTCTAGGTATATATTTTATAATTTTATAATTTTATATTCAATTTGAGCCTGTAAGCACTTGTGTGGACTTGTTTGAGGGTCAAGGGGGGATTTTTGTGTTGAGATTGTGGTGTAGAGTGTGTATACCATGTAAAAAAATATCTAAAATAATACAAAATACAAATAAAACTGCACAATTACTACACAAATTACAAATATTTCACTTTTTTTATGCAATAACTCAATTATCAGCAAGCTCCAAACATACTAGTCAACCCAAAACGACCCCATCTCAGCTGAGCGGTCAAACGTCCACCTCATTCTGCAGAAGGTGAGGTAGAGGAGTCTGATGGAGTTAACGTGATGTGAATAGAAGAAGCGCGGAGGTCCTTCCAGAGAGATGACGACTTCACACGCCACTCAGCGTGAAGTTCTGTTTCACTCAGGAGACGACGGGGGGTGAAGGCCACAGGTATTTCTACCTGCCAGGTGAAGCCGTGCTGAAAGAGTCCCGGAACCCGTTCTAGCTTTTCAAGTGGCAGACGGGCGGACCTCACACACTCCGGCGTAATCTCTGGCTGGCAGTACGGTTGCCCAGCGGGGGATGCTCTTCCGTCTCCTGCGGGATGAAATAGAAGTAGTGATATTAGATATGACTTTCCGAACAAAGAGGAATGAATGGAGACTCATTTCCTGTTCGGTTTGTAGTGTTTCTGGGCGACAGAAGCAGATTAAATATGAACAAAAGCCCCTTGCAACCTTTCAAACAGGCACCTCCAAACAGCCTTCCGACAATGGCACCAGGCTGGGTAATAAGGGTCCTGACAAAGCCTTATCTCTCTCAGAACTCCTGCTGGGAAGACAAGCAGTTAGCAGATGTGAAGCGTCGACTCGCTCCAGCTCCACTAACCCAGGCGGTGGAATCGTGCTGGCTGGGACTTCTAATCTCATTCCCAGACCTCCTTGTAACTACCTGCGGTTCCTCAATAAACCTTTGATGTCGGTATCACTGGCCTTCTGATCTCTCAGGGCACAGCAGAATAGTCCAGCTTCAGTCCGAAGGCTGGATGTAAAATGGTCCAGGCCTCTTTACGGGTAAATAAAGCAGCTTCCTGAGCAGAAAGAGGACGAGGTTATGGACGTCAATCCAAGGCCCTTAGACTTTTACGGCGTCCTCCTCTCTCAATGGCCGGCTTTCATCTCCACTTAACCAGAATCCATTTACTCATGGACGATCTTCGCTCTCGGCCTATAGAGACGTCTTTTTGTTTAAAGGGCTGCGTGTGTTGTGTGCTTTTACCTCTGGTTGGCTTTAATGAAGCAAGGTGAATGGTCCTTTTCCATATGTATGCGCCGGGTAAAAAGTGCAGTGGATTGAGCCGTAAGTGCGGAGTTTGGTCACGTGATTCCACAAACGTATTAAAAGTGGACGTGTATTCCGCTGGTGATTGGCTCTGATGAAAGGCACTGGCCGTTTGTTAATGCTCCGCTTTCTGTTCCATTTGGTGAAACGGAGTCTGGACTGATGGCTTTGTTTACCACAAGTTGCTGGTTTAAGCCTTGGATAGACGTTTCTGCTGTTTGTTGTTTTGTGAGTAGCAGATTTACGAAGAAAGATAGTGAAAGTGAGTTTGTCATGGCCACTAGGGGAGCACACACAAACCCGGAGCAGTGGGCAGTTGGCGGGCATGTGGGGATGTTGGCGGGCATGTGGGGGTCAGCTGGAGTGGGATTTGAACCTGCAACATGTTGGGCACAAGTACAAATTTCTACCACTGGACCAATTTTTTTTTACTACTGGACCAATACATTTTTTTTTTAGAATATATAGAATAGAATAAAATAGCCTTTATTGTCACTGTGCACATATACAATGTAAGTCATATTCATGTACAATGAAATTATAGCATCTTTCTATCCAGTGCAACACGCATTAATAAATCTAGTCCAAAAATGTTACAATAATACAATATAATGCAGACATGGAACTTTACAGCAGTGGAGACAATTTGCACAGTCATTTAACAGGGAGTTGCACATTGAGAGATATTGCTGATATTTACATTTGAGTGACATATATTTTTATATATACATGATTTTTATATATACATCTTTATATATACATTCTACCACTGGACCAACTGTATACCACTGGACCGTTTCTTAGATTGACTGAACAGATTTAATGGAATGCTTAGAATTGTGTTTCCTATGTATTGAATTTCCTTTTGATTGTAGGATATTGCAGATTCTATTTAAGAATGAATAATTTAGAATGAAAAAAATATATTACTTCTCTGAACAAGGAGAAACAGCAATGTACACGGGTTAGAGATGTGCTGTAAGTAATGGCGAGGGCGAAAGCAATGCTGGTAAATCTCTTGCACCATCTGTTCCGCTCTCTAATGCATGTTCAGGATGTACTACAAAGTCATCCCAGCATCAGCACCCGCATCACCACCTGCTCTCTGCTGAGAGATGCTAGAGTGCTTCTCAGCCCAAAGAACCTGCCAAAGATATGGAGATGTCCACCTTCCTTAAAATCCGGATTCTTGATTCAAACCATAAGCTTGAGGCCCAAATAAATACATAGAGCCAGAAGTTCATAAGTGGCTTATTTGTAACTTGTATTAGTGCAATTAAATAGTAATTAGAGGTTTTAGACACATATATAATTCACTCACATCTCCTGTATTTGTTAATGTATATTTTCATCTTTGATAAGTTGCATTCATTTATATCATATTTTCAGTTTTTTCAAACACTAAAGGACACTTTGCAGTAAACACATTAAAACATTTTCATATTTACGCACATATTTGAAATAGTTTTTGAAGACATTGAAGTTTAAATAAAGGGGTGCTTATATTCACGTAAATATTCAGTATGTACATATGTGTGTACAATATTTTCAACAAACATTGGCACTTAGATTTTTTTACATTTTACAAAATGAAGATAGAAATGATTCATTATTGTACATATTGTACTGAATATATAGCATATTCATCTATTTAGCATATGTAGAAATCTGTTTTAGTGTCTATGCACGTACAGAAAAGGACGTGATGATGAAACGAGGACCATTTGAACAGTATTCCCTGACCACTAGTCAATTTATCCATAACCATAGTAACTTGTTTTCTAAATAGCTAGTGTGAATTTCAGTACGGATCTGTCCATGGAAGTGCGAGTGAAGAAAGATGAGTTCTCTGGCCTCAGGCTTACCTCTCCGGCTCTGGAGAAGCTGATGCCCATCTGTCCATGTGTCTCACCCAGTCCATGTCTGACCACTGCGGCTTTCCGACACTCCATCACACCAAATCCTGCTTTTCCCTGAAGATCTGCCGTGTTCCGGCTGGCGCTCGCCCCTCGGCTCTGTTTATCCAGGGTTTTGCAGCGCTTACTGACCTGCTGTGGCTGAGAGCGCGCCAGCTCCACTCACTTTTGTAGATGGATCGTGTTTTGCACAATTTCCAATACTGTGTCAATTAGGAGACGGTAGTCGTCACTGGTGGTGATGATGGTGGATGAAGTCCAATTTGGGAGGAAATGTCTTCAGGCAAACACAACCCTGACTTTTGTCTCGTCTTGTACAATTACGCCTGCTGTTGTTGCTTGAGCCCAGAAAGTAGACGATTTAGATCAGATTTCGATTTGATAAATCCTTTTATGTTTCCTGCTTTGTCAGAAGCTGTTGCAGATGTGACATTGTCCAGATTGGAATTATAAAACACAATTTCTTTTGGTGATACATGAAACAAAATATATGATACACACAAAATCGTATAAACATATTTTCAACATCGTGTATAATCAGGAACGAAATGGGGCTGTCAAAGTGGGAAATGTGTTGGATATTGGTACACTTTTCCTAGACATTCTATACATTTCTTAACAGGTGATTTATCTATCAACTGTGAAATTTACAAACTGTTTTTTTAACCACAGAGCATAAAATTACTCGAGCTCCGGTATGCTCAAGAAAAAGCAGAACCAGAAGTCGGTCATGATAACGGATCATGATGGCACATCAAGAAGGAAGTTCATAACAACGAGAGAAAAGTGATGACTCTTGTCATTTTCCTTTTTCCTGAATTTCCTGAAATAACAAAAGAAATACAAACACATTTTAGGTTGTAGATTAGAACCTTTTGTGACATTCAACATCATGGTGACACCTTGAGAAAGAATCATGAATGCTACTGATTCTTTCATTTTCCACCATTCCACGTAAGCCGTGGTCCATGTTCCACAATTTTTTAACATACGTTAATTCCACACATTTAATGCGTAAACAGCATTCGTGATTGTTTAGAATGTATTGGTTTTTGTTTGTTTACACTTTGCCTAAACATGCCTGGCATTCTGTAGATTTAACAGTTGTGGCTTATTTCAAGGATCATTTCAAACTAAATTGTTTTTATTAAATGATCACTGCCTATTATAATTGTAATCATTTTGGTTTTCTGCTATTTTCTTTACAAAACTATTTTCTTTACTATTTTCTTTTTTTTTTTTTTTTTTTTTTTTTTTTTTTTTTTTTTTTTTTTTTTTTTTTTTTTTTTTTTTTTTTTTTTTTTTTTTTTTTTTTTTTTTTTTTTTTTTCCGCTCTTTTAATACGTGCCTTGGTATTTGATCATTATTTGGCAAAACATTTTTTTGCGAGGTTTGTTAGGTTAATTTAAAAGATACATTCTTCTTCTTTAGCCTTTTATTTCTTTTTATTACAAACCCAAGGCCACGTGCTTGTTTCAGAGAATTTTTGCAATGGGTGAAAATGACTGTATTAAACTAATGTGATATCATACGTCCACATTTCAGTCTGCCGTGGCATGTTATGCGATTCCCTAAATTCCATATTTGGAACAAAACAAGTTGGAATTTCAGAGTAAAGAGTTCTGACTTTCATTATTAGAATGTACCTACCCAAACAGAAACTATTTTTTTTTTTCAGTTTGTTATTGATAAAAGGCTTCCATTGATTAGATTATATGCTGTTTATTAATATGTGTTGAATATCCACTAGCTCCTCCCCATTTTCTCTCTCTCTCTTTCTCTCTCTCTCTCTCTTTTATTTCTCACTTTATGTCTCTCCCTTTTTCTTTCTGTTTCTCACTTTTCAGTGAGGATCACTTTTTTGCTCAAATGTTTCTATGGAATTCCTGCTGCTGTTTTAGTCTCATAATATTTTATGAAATTAGAAATATTCTTTGAAAGTTTGAAATGTGTTGTCTTATGAAGTCCTCTGCCTATTTCATTCCTGAATTGGGTCCAGAAGGAACATTTATCAAAAGGCCCGTTTTAGATATTATTCGAGCGAGACTCGGAGGCTGATCGCCACCACTGAGGCTGATGCAGCGGTCCAGGACCGAACACATCTGGGAGAGATTACATTTACAAAGTGTTCTGAATAGTTATTTTCGGAGCAAAATGAGAATTCTCCAGGTTCAGTTGAAGAACCCACCAGGACCAGATTTCTACTTTAGTCCAAATTTCTACACGATTGTCTCTACCTTCTGAATTTATTCAACGGTTCACACAACTGGCAATTTTTCTGTAGTGCTGGACGTCACAGAACATTGATTGTTTAGCAGGATCAAATCAAGCCGAGACATTGACTTGTAGATGACTCACTTTGACAAAGTCCTGCAGGCTATTGCTTCCTTTAGAGATGTTGATTCATTGTGTTCTTGGGTAACGATGTCCTTACAGTATAATTGCTTCTCTTGAGTCTCACTTGCTCATTAACAGCAGCAGTCAGTTCAGATTTATCTATCAGAGCAAGCCAGTAAGACAGAGGCTTTGGTGCTGACTAGCACATTAGCATGATTGGAACACCAATGTTCTCTGTAGCGAGTGGGGAGGTTGGCCAGATCTGCAAGAGTTCGGTTGATGTGATTGAATTATGGTGTCTGTGATTCTAGCAAAGTTTTTTAACTATAAAACATGTTGTATTGAAAGGAATATCACTTAACCTTTATTTTCTACGGCATTTTTACAATAAGCACAATAAATTCCACGAAGCTGAACAAAACGTGCTAAAATGTATTAAACTCATTCGCACTCTTAACATAGTTTTGTTGTAATATTCTTCATTCATTCATTCATCTTTTGCCAATTTTGACTTCTGAGCTGGTGATAATTTCCTTGACTTCCGTTTTTGTTGTTAACATTTTTGGCTTTGTGTCATTGCAGGGCCAAGACTTTCATTTGGGACCAATAAACAAAAAGAAACAAAATCTGTCGCAAAGGGCAAAAATTCATAGCAAAAAGCCATAGCTAACCCTAAACCTAATCAAAAAGAGTAAATACAAACAAACTACTTCTCGATGTGATCGGAGCCTTTGACATCTCTTGTCTGGATGTGACTTGAGCATGTGAATGGGACAAGACTTAAATACTTTGACTTGACCTCAATTGCCGATTTTACTAAATTTGACAGCGCTCAAGTAAAAGTAAACACTACAGAACCAGTAGATTATAGATAATCGCTTATTAAATAACACATATGATAAATGTCACAGTCCAAGTAGCAAAACACAAACATTCAATTTAAGAACCAATGAGAACATAACAAGACAAAAACAAAGAAGCAGCTGAATAAACTAATAATATAATTAGATAATGAAAACAATCAACATGAAACAATGAACGGAAAGAAGGTAAACACGGAGACATAACGTGACTGGTCGAACATAAAAGTCCCCGGAACACAGGGATGCAAAACAATTGGACCGTATTGTTGAGATGGGATATCTTCACTTCTGAAAACACAGTGACGGCGATTTGTAGAAAAGGTCTAAACTTCTCACAACCACTCATCTTTTTTGAGAAAAGTATTTACTATGTACAGTATTTCTTCATGAAATTGTGAAAGTGACAATCTATAAATCAGTGCGGCTTTGCAATTTTTTGTTTATATTATTTTGCAATAATTTGTTTACTGTTATATGTTTATTGCAATGTATTGTTTTTATTTTTATATAAATGTTTTGTCTTTTTTTTTTACTTGCTTATTTTTATTTTGCAACATTCATCACTGTGCGTAAGCTGCTTGATACTGTAAAATTCTCACTGGGATTGATAAAGTGTCCAATCTAGATTCTTTGAGCGTATAACCAAAACCAAACCAAAATGTATACATATGGTGAATTGTAAATTTTGAAATTAAGTTTTTTGCAAAGCCCTGTAGTCTGAGAATTATGGTAGCTGCATGACTGTACGGTGTGTGTGTGTGTGTGTGTGTGTGTGTGTGTGTGTGTGTGTGTGTGTGTGTGTGTGTGTGTGTGTGTGGTGGCAATGGATAAGAGGTTCAGGCTCAGGAAGAGGCCTGCAAAGCTTTGTTTAGCCGACTTATTGTGAAGAGCGCACAAGTCCAGTCCTTCCCCAGAGACCCTTCTGGCTTCCTGGTGCGGTCCTCATTGGTGTCCCTGGAGGTCAATATTTCTAAAGACCTGTCAGTTGACTCTCAAACAAAAGAGAGAGAGAGAGAGAGAGAGAGAGAGAGAGAGAGAGAGAGAGAGGAGCACAGGCCCAGGAAGTGCTTCTAAAAGCCAGCATGATTCCCTCCACCAGCAGATGTGTATTTGCTCATCTTTAAGCCCCCCAGAATGTCATTTGCGGCTGTACCTATAGATGACGGTGATCCATCTGCTGCGGCTGATGACATCATGCGTCTTCTTCATCATTAAGTCGCTTTCCACGGCAAAGGAACAGATGTTGCTTATGCAGATTAGTCGGCACAAGACACGTCGATGGTGCTTATTCAAATACTTGTGTCCTTTGTCAGAATTGCAGTTTGAATGACTTTGCTTGTCATAATGACTAAAGCCATAAAGCTCATTGGAGAAATGCTTTGCCTTTTTGTCATGGCGCGCTGGAGACATGTGTCTCATCTATCAGCGTGCATGGGTGCCTGCTGACTGATAAACCCGTTTCAGCGGCCGGATGAAATGCGACGTGGCATTTTGATTCAGCGCGGGGTCCTGCCAGGGGGCTTGGCTGTGAAATATCACGACTGTTAGCATACTGGAGCGCGGCTAGCTCAATACACCCGCCGTCCAGCTCCGTGATTTCCCCAGCTGATAGACTCTGCTTGAATCCCCGAGCTTTGTCCTCCATCAACTCTCTTGTTCTCGTCTCGTGGACGTTTAGTTGCTCTGATGCGATGACTCTCCTTGGCGTAATTAACTGAACCATTCAAATTTGTGTAAATGGAAAGTTGTTTTGATAGATAAAGGTCATGTATTAGTTTGCTGTGTTTGGGCAAGATCTTAGATGATTTTAGGATTTAATATCGCGTTTACGCAAATCTAAGCACCCCCTTTTTTGTGTTTATGTGCACACATTTCAAGTAGGTCCATTATATGACAACTTTTAGAAGTCCAAAAAACTTGGCGGGTGGTTGTATGTCCATGTTTCAAATGTGTGAATTATACACCATATTACGTGAATATAAGCACCACTTTTTCACATTTTAGACGCTCAAAAACAATGCTGGTGCTTATATCGCCATATTTCAAATGTGTGAATTATACATCATATTATGTGAATAAGCACCACTTTTTCACATTTTAGATGCTCAAAAACTTGTAGAGTCCTTATATGCCCCTTTTTTTCCGTATTTCAAGTCAGAAGCAATCACAAATACACTACCATTCAAAAGTTTGGGGTCACCTAGATGATTGTGTGTGTTCCATGAAAAGTCACACTTTATTTTCTAAGAATAAGGATAGACGAATGTTTGAAGAGAACATGGAAGTTGTCTATTTCTGGCCATTTTGAACGTTGGATTGACCCACACATGTGATACTCGGGAAGGTCAGTTTTATAGCTACTTTAACCAGCTAAACAGTTTCCAGCAGCGCTGACATGATCAAACAAGGCATTTACGTACATCCATTATCCTTCTGACACTATTAGCAAACACATTGTACCATTAAAACACTGGAGTAACAGTTGCTGGAAATGAGCCTTTATACACTTAGATACATAAGAGATTCAGAATAGTTATTTATTTACCACATTAGCAATGTATTGAGTGTATTTCTTATTAGTTTAAAGTTTTTTTCATTGACAAAAAACATGCTTTTATTTCAAAAATATAAGTCAGTGACCCCAAACTTTTGAAATGTATGTTTTAATAATGGTTCCGGAGGCAGATATGCACCACAACTTTGTATTCTTTGTTTGTTTGAGGTTCAACATGGGATTCTCCTTGTTTATGGTTAAAGGGGGTGGGGAAGGGGGGAATTGTGATGGGTGGGGTTAGTAGGAGGGGATAAGGAATGTACTGTTTTGTTTAAATCAGTGGTGAGACCCCACTTTGCAATGGATTTAGTGTGTGTGTGCGTGTGTGTGTGTGTGTTCATACACACACACACACTCATTTGAAGAATAGAAACTTTATCAATTGTTTACCTTGAGGTCATTTCTTCTCTTACTCTTTGACGCTTTCTGTCTTGAAGACACACGGTCAGCTTTTCATCTTCACAGATATTCTCAGAATCGCTGAGTCGAGTGTGTGTTTGTGACCATGTAACCCTAATACTTTTAAAACCCACAATCCCGCAGTAAACAGAGATAAACCAAACCATGCTGACCCACACATACTACGACTTAGCTGTCCTTCTGAGCTGTGTTTATTCCCATAATGTTTTGAAATGTTTAAGTCTTTGCAGCTCCTGCGATTTCAAAGGATTTACGTCACACCTCATGCTGCTTGTGTGATTACAGACCATCTATTATCCACCTGTGTTATATAACTGTGTGTGTAGGTTTGTGTGTGCGCGTGTGTTTTCTCATACACATAAATATATCAAAATTAGAAGATTTGTGTTGCTATTATTGGAAAAAACAAACATAATACACGAAAGACGGTCAGCAAAACAGCGGCATGAAACAACTGGGCAATCGGATGCATGATGTCATTAGTACAGTATGTACAGTACAGTAAATATCGTAAACGGTATATTGTGTATATGAGGACAATTGATACTGGTTAATTGAACCTCTGGATAATTGGACCATTCATTAACTTGGACAAATTCCTAATGACCCCCCCCATACGCACACACACACACACACACACACACACACACCCAAACGATGCTTATTTTCAGTCTGCTATTCTTTCTTTTCTCAAGTCAAGCTTGTTCCCTTGGCGACATACAAAGATTTTACAATCCTAGTATAATAACGCTTCTTTCCCCTTCTATCCTTTTTCATTAACATTCATTTTAAAACAAACTCTTCTTGAAGAGGCGTGCGGGTAATTTTCCTGTCATTATAGAGCGAGAACAGACTAAGAGAAAAGAAAGAAAATGGAGGGAAAGCGGGAGCGAGAAGCTCTGCATGTGGACTCCATAATGGAGAATGGATTATGTTTCTAAATGACCCCATTGCCATCACACACAGAAAAGAGGCATGGAAAGGTTGAGCTATTCTCTGCCAAAATAGGCTTTTTATGTTCAAATGAAATGACCTTCCCGTGTCTCTCTACTTCTTTTCTCTCATTCTTTTTTTTTCCATTGTTGTTTTCCCATCAGAAAGAAGAGCAGGCCCGGTTGCTGCTGCCTGAGGAGGGGAAGGAGCAGCTGATGTTTGAGATCCCACTCAACGATTCAGGCTCGGCGGGGTTAGGGGTCAGCTTGAAGGGTAATAAGTCTCGGGAGACTGGCGAGGACCTCGGCATCTTCGTCAAGTCCATCATCCATGGAGGAGCAGCTTTTAAGGTAGATTTCCATTGGAATGGTTTTGTTTTTTCCCCAAGCAGAAATCCTATCAACCTGCTTCCTGTCTGTCTGTACGCGACGGAAACTGAATTCTTGGTGGATTTTCTTTTAAGGTCATCGGATCCTATTATGTGTCCTATTAACCCTCCTATTATGTTTGGGTCAAATTGACCCGTTTTCAAAGTTTATAAAGTTTTATATCTTTAAGAAGTTCTACTTAAAAGTATTTTTTTTACTTTGAAATGTATCCTGCTTGGCTTATTTGGTGTAATCATCATAAATATATATATATATAATGATTCAGCTTACATTTTTGTAACACCACACTACATGTTTAAATGACAAAGATTGTTCGGGTCAAATTGACCCATGTTAAAAGTTTAAAAAATAAATAAATAAATAATTAAAAGTATTTAATTAATCAGTTTGAAACTTTTCCCGCTTGTCTTAGTTAGTGTAATCTACATATAAACAAAAATAGTTGTTTAGTTATAGTTATAGTTTTGTAACCCCCGCTACATGTTTTTGTTACAATGATAATGTTCGGGTCGATTTAAGCTAAAAATAGTCAGAAATATCGAAAACTATTTGTTTCTCATACTCACACATTCTCTCACATACACACTGTTTTGGGGAACTTTTTGGTGTCTGACACTTAAATTCATAATAAAAGGCCCCCGGGTCAAATGGACGTTATTGATGTTCCTCTGAAACGAACATAATAGAAGGGTTAACTCATTTAATAATGCAAAATGGTTTAAAGCACAGCATAAGGACAGAAGCTTTATCACTTGTCAGACCAGTAACAAATACTGACCTAAGATATGTCCCAGTTTAACTGTGTTTTTAGAGTTTATAAACAAAGTCAAAAGTCAAACATTCTAAGTTCTAAGTAGGTGAACTCGCAAAACTCTTTACTAAATCCCTCGTATCTTGAGTTTTTAGGTGCATATTTTAAGTTGACTCTATAGAGTCGTGTGACAATATTTTTGTTTTACTAGGATTAAAAACCAGAAACTCGAATGCAACTTCTCGAATGTTGCAAAACACTTGATAATATTGAGTTAAATTGAGTTGATTATAAATGAGATTTGTTTTGTTCGTCTTGAACCACAAAAGGACTTCACTGTACCTCAAAGAGTTTAGGAGTCACTGAGTATAAAACATGTTTTATCGTTTAGGAAATCACTTCCTGTTTGGCCAAACAACTAACACGGACAGCTAATAGCGATAACAATAGAATCGTAGCCCTGCAGACTCAACAAAATAGTAATTACTAAAATAAATTATTATAAATAAATAAAAAATAACATTGCACTTCTCTCGTAGTCGAACTGTCTCATCTTAATACATGGCTTCAGGCCTAAGACTATAAATGGGTCACAGTCCCCATTAGTTTATTTGGCACGTGTTCTGGTTCCCTTGACCTCTGACCTCTCTTTGGATGGGGTTTCATTTGACCCCAATTGAAAAAAAGACGGACAATTGGTTGACCCTATTGGCCACACACTTGGTTGAATAAGCAGATTTAAAATAAGAAATTGCACTTCCCAGTTTACATGTGTTGATTATCTGTCTGACTGTCCGTCCGTCCATCCATTCATCATTTACACATTTATTTATGTCATTTTTTGGATAAGATTTAAGGCTACAATTCCTGTTAACTCGCAGAACAAAGCAAAGAAAAAGCGAGACTCTTACTGTGAAGCTAAAATGCTGACTCCCTGAATCCGATTCGTTCAAATAAAAGTCCACTTGCGTTGTTGGCTGGAGATTTATTATTCTTTTTGCACTTATGTTTCAAACCTGGTGATTTCGAGTCATCTGAGGTTCTTGTCAGAAGCTCATCCGGGTGTAAATTAAGGTTGTTACATATTTGAATGCATTCACGTTCCATCTCTCCAACTAAGGACACAACTAAATGTGCTATCATTGTAAAAATTATTTCTACATAGTCACAATTAAAATAAGATATTACTCAAAAAATAACATTACTTTTTACATCACAAGTAACGGTGTCTATTCAAATGTAGTGGAGTAAAGAGTACAGACACCCAGTTTATACCCAGTACAAGCACAAAGTAGCTTAAATACTCAAGTAATCTAGCAAATGTCATTTACTCAAGTACGTGTAACAACTCTGATTGAGATTATCTAATCAGAACCAATTCAGATTTATTTAAAATAGGCTTTATTGTTTTAAATCTCCAATCAGAGCATCCGCATGTCTGATGAATATTCACAATCAAGCCATTTTGTGATTCTTTTTACGTCTTTCTGCCACCTTCCTCCCGCAGACCTGTGTGTCCGTGTGCGCATGCGTCTGCGCAGAGGTGTGTGTGTGTGTGTGTGTGTGTGAAGTTAGCTTGTGAAGATAAGAAGGCGGGCCAATCTGCTCCCCATTCTGCTTCGTCAGGCCTTTCGTCTGGGAAAAGCGGCTTTCTGGCTTTACTGTAGTTGACTGGCAGGAAATTCGTTTTCTAAGGTGGAGGTTCAAACAACCTAATGTATATCATCACCCTGCTCATCCAGACTGTGGAAGTGGCACGGAGCAGGCGATTCGCTCGACTTTCTCGTGTTCGTTTCAGGCTAACGCACTTTTAATTCCCTCTCCTTTCCCTCTCGAGCGAGAGAGTTCAGAAACGGTGGAGTGCCGCCTGTGTGAGTCTCAGCGCATTAATGCTAATTAAAAACTCTCCCAGCACATGCTAATGAGCTGGAAGCCTCCCTGTCTGTGGGTGGGAAGAATTGGATCCCCAGAGCCGGAGTGGGAAGGCTAGAGGCGGCCCGGTGTTGGCTTGGACTTATGGATCCGAGGACAATGGAGCCACGAGTCACTGCGTTACGTGACGGGACTTCCTGGATTGTGCTACGCTCACGAGCATTACATTTTTATGACCCAATATTTGTGGACACTTTTTTCATCATTCAACCACAGTTGTTATCATTATTAAGCTTATTAATAAAATTAATGGATATTAATTTACAACTGCCCGCAGGTTACATTTTTTCATCTTTGTAAAGCAACAAGTAGCTGTCAAAAAAGGACAGTTCAAAGGGACTCTTATTTTGTATTATTGTCTCTTCTGTTCCTGAGTTGGTTCATCAATCCATTCAACCATCTATCTATCCATTCCTGATTGGTCCGTCCATCCATCCATTCATCTATCTTTTTTTTCCAGAGTTGGTTCATCTATCCATCTATCTCTGATTGGTTCATCCATCCATTCATCCATCAATCCCTCCATCCTTTAAATCCTGAGTTGGTTCATCCATCCATTCAACTATCTTTCCATTCCCGATTGGTCCATCCATTTATCTATCCATTCCCAAGTTGGTTCATCCATCCATCTATCTATCTCTGATTGGTTCATCTATTGATCCATCCTTTTATTCCTGAGATGGTTCATCCATTCATTCAACCATCTATCTATCCATCCATCCTTCCATTCGTCCTTCCGATAATAATTGGTTTTCCTTTAGCCTGCAGACAGGAAGTGGATCAGAGGCCTCTGCAATGAAAACACTAATTAATATTAATTGTGAAGAACTTTAAGGCTTTTTATATTCCATGTAATATGCATGTCTTATAATGTGCTTATACGGTACCAGTGAGACCTCGCTGCCTGGCTGTGGGAAATGAGCTCTTTTTTTGGGCAATTCCATACGGGCAGAAGCGTGAAATGCTTGTGGAAAGCTCACTTAGAATGAGAGGAAGTGATTAAAGAGGAATATCAGCAGAGTCTTCTAGCAAGGCAGAGATGAGAAATGAAAGGGAATGAAGATGTCGGTTCATCGTTGTCACCTCTCTTCAATCAAACATTATGTTGATCCTTCAAATGACTCCAAAACACAACTCTTCTTTTTTATTTCTTTTTTGTTTAGGACGGTCGCCTCCGTATCAATGATCAGCTGATCGCCGTCAACTGCGAGACACTCTTGGGGAAGTCCAACCATGAGGCGATGGAAACCCTGCGCAGATCGATGTCCATGGAAGGGAACCTGAGGGGGATGATCCAGTTGGTGGTTCTCCGGGCTGTATTTCCTGTAATTCAGGTAGGTGCTTGGTACAGTACACTGGCATCTTTAAAATCTGGGTTTGTGCTAGATGATGCTAATGCCAGAATTGACCGGCATTGTCTCACAAATAAAGAGACCTTGGGACTTTTAAGACTAAGAGGGTCAAGCCTGGACACTCAGTCTCTTTCGATAAAAGCCACATAAATGAAAAGTAAAATCAAATTATGGAGTGTTTTGCCGTACGTGATGTTTAAAATCTCCAGAACGTCAAGCTTTCCTGTACAGTAGCTCTATCATCAGAACTAATAAAATTTTAATTATCTTTAATTTAAGTGTCTGATTAAAACGTGTGTAATTTTATTAATTCCATTTAATTCCGCGTTAATTCCATTTAAAACCAAAGAAATTTTTGATTTGTGAGCGAGTTTGGTTAATCTTTCAATCTCAAACATTTTTTTCCGAGTTTTGTGATCCCGCAGCGCCTGGTTTCTGAATCAGAACGCATTTCATCGGTTTTGTAGTTCCAGGCCAAACCAGGGGCCACACTTTATGAAACCTAAAGACAGACTTCATATGCCATTAACTCTAAAATCATGCAAGTTTCTGTTTTTTACGTCCTTTATGCCCGAGTGAGCACGTGTGGCTCATAAAAACGTGTGTAAATGCCTAGTAATTGCAGCTAATACCCCACGACTGGATCCATTTCCTCTGCGCTGGGGGAATGTTCTAGCGGGTTCTCCTCCCCAGCACCTGGGGTCGCCAGCAGCCATATGCTCGCCTGAGGATTTCCCCCTGCGTGTCTCACACACACACACACACACACACACACACACACGTGCTGACACACTTTCCCCCTGAAGGCCCCCGACTGCTGTAAAGTGGTGTGTAATTAGCCGACACAATAGAGTCGCCCTTCTGGCCGCATGGATTGATGGTTATTGGAAGCTTTTTGTGAGCTCTGACAGGCTGGAAGGCTCGGGCCTGGTTGGAGGGGGGTGTTATTGTTCTCTTCAAATAAAGATTCATGTTCGTTATGCTTTATGGGCTTTGGGACCCCCATCATGGCCAGAGATTTGAGTGGAGCCTGGGCTGAGGGGACGCCATTGACCTTCCTGTGTAGAGGTGGGATGCAAAGCTGGCGGTCAAAAGAGACGGGTTTGTGGGTTGAGAGTATGTCTGCCACTATGTTTAGATCAATGGATTGTTTTCATTGATATGAGAGAGAGAGAGGCAGAAAGAGAGAGAGATGGAAAAAAGGAGAGACACAGAGTGAGAGAGAGAGAAATGGTCATATGTAAAGTGAGGGATGGAATAACGAACAAAGAAGAGGGAGGCAAAAATAAAGTGAAAGAGATGGAGAAATAGAAAATGTAAAATAAGTATGACAACGGGAAAGACGAAGCTATGGGGGGGGGGTAAATGAGGAAGAGATATAGGCACAATAGAGAAAAGAAAAGAGAGATAATGAGAGAAAGTGTGAGAAAAGGAACGCATATGCGGGGTAAGTAAAAGAAGATGAACGAGGGAGAGAGAGAGAGAGAGAGAGAGAGAGTGAGACAAAGAGAGAAATCTTTATCAATTCATTGTATGTGTACACAGATCTTAAACCATAATGACTTTATTTCGATTTTCTTGTTTAGCCAGTCACAGTTTCTTGTGGAGTCTCAGGAGACCAGATCAAGACCAGGGTTCTTTTAAGTCCCTCTGCCTTCTTTCAGTGATTCAAAGAAGAGCTTTATGCTAATTTTGAGTCAAAACGGTCAGAACGCACGTTTACCTTGGCAGCGCTTCCCTGTTCTTTTCTCTCTCGCAGAATAAACACCATTATGGCCGCGTCTGATCTAATCAAGCCTCCTCACTGTTTCTCCACGACAGCCGACTAAACAGCCCTGTCATAATCTCATTACAGCGTAGACATTAATAATGAAAAGTAGCCCTCGGAGAGTCCACAGGATCCGTGCCCGAGGGACCCTTCCTCCTCCTCTTCAGCAGCAGGTTTGCTCTGATGCCGCGGGGGTCCGCACAGACCTGCCAGGACACTTTTGTCTTAAGCTGCGGGCTGAACCGTGCGCTTTGTGATACTGATTAAGACACAAGTGGAGTCCGTGGAGATTTGAGGGATAGTGCCGAGCGGCGATGACGGGAATGATGTTCCGTTTGCCAGCGGACGGGAAGAGGCGATACGGCGGAGAAGAGAGGCGATGGGAACTGGGGAACCTTTCATACTCTGACCGGTGGTCTTTTATTAGATCTTGTGGTTCTCGTGCATCAAAGAACAACCAGGTGACCTCTGAGTGTCCCGGGCATCTTTCATCCTCAGATGCTTTTGGTGTTCTTGTGGCACTGAGTAAACAAAGTTGTTGTATTTTTTCTAAATGTGAATCTGAACTCAAATTTGATCTCAACTAATATGTGCGATTGTATGTGTTTACTGTATAAGGTCATAAAGATTTGAGAGAGAGAGATAAAGAGTGAGAGGTGTGACAGATAAACTGAGAGAGAAAGAGGGGTGGGACTGAAAAACTGAGAGAGAGAAGTAGGTCTGATAAACTGAGAGAGAGAGAGAGAGAGAGAGAGAGAGAGAGAGAGAGAGAGAGAGAGAGAGAGGTGGGTCAGGTAAAATGAGATGAATGAGTGACAGAGATATAGACAAAGAGAGTGAGGGAGAGGGGGGCAGATAAACTGAAAGAGAGATGTGGGACAGGTAAAATGAGATGGATGAAGGAGTGAGAGAGAGAGAGAGGTATATAGAGAGAGGAAACATCTCTTAACAGTTTACGTGTTGCTTCAATGATGGATCGAGCTGGAAGTGAATCCCAGGACATGGACCTCAAATCCCCGTGAGATCTTCACCAGTCCAGCTTCTATCCCAGTATGTCTTCATCATCTACCTCCACTCGGCATCTCCTTCTCAAATGCTTTCTCCTCACCGGCCCCCCGACACGTTCTGCTCATATTATTGATTCAGATGCATTTACAGACATTCATCCTCTCAAAATTGCAAGGCCTTTTATTAGTTGGATAAATATTATAAGGGAAATGGAAAAGTTGGCTGGGGAATCCTCATTGATCCCTTTACTGTAATCTCATTTATTCTGTTTCCTGTCCTGGCAGCCTGTTTTCTCCTTCCAGCAGTCACCGGACCTGTACCTGCTCTTTAAACGCTCTCGAACACTGGGTTTATCCACTAGCTTAAGTTTAAATATCTTCTACCGTCAACTGCTGTTAATTGGGATACTTTGGGACGCAACCATTTTGCCCCAAAAAAGCAGCACATTTGCATTATGAAATATAGTTTGGACCTTAGGATTTCTCCCAATAAAACGGTCACACTTTTATATATCATAAGGTCTTTAGTGTATTAGGCCAATAAGACTTGAGAGAGAGAGGTGGAACAGAATAACTGAGGTATAGAGGTGGGCAAGAGAGAGGTGGCATAGATGCCGAGAAAGAGAAAGAGAGAGGTGGGACAGATAAACTGAGGGAGAGAGGTGAGATAGGTGACGAGAGAGAGAGAGAGAGAGAGAGAGAGAGAGAGAGAGAGAGAGAGAGAGAGAGAGGTAGTATAGGTGGAGAGTGAGTGAGGGAGTGAGATGTGGGACAATTAAATTGAGAAAGAGAGAGGTGGGATGGATAAATTGAAAGTGATAGGTGTGCTAGATAAACCGAGTGAGAGATAGACAGATAGAGAGCGAAAGAGAGAGAGGTTGGACAGATAAACCGAGAGAGATACACAGATGAAAAGAGAGAAATGTGGGGCAGATAAACTGAGAGACAGACAGACAATTGGAAAGATGAGACAGACAGGAGAAAAAACTGACTTAACATTTTGCTTGATACGTTAATGATGGAGGGAGCAGGAAGTGTGTACCAGAACTGATGTAGATATACATCAAGACCGAGGGTAAGACAGACAGTCTAACAAAACAGAAAGTTAAAGAAAGCAATCTGACTGAAAGAAAGATATATAGACAGCCAGATGGAAAGAAGCAGATATAGACAGAAAGACGAGAAGAAGACAGAAGGACAAAATGAATTGCAATTTCGATCACATAAACATACAATTCAAACAAAAGACACAAATACCGTAATAATCACAACAATTCAAGAAAGGACAGAAACGAACATCATCTCAAAGAATATTTGCTTATCTTGGGCTTAGCAATAATAGACGTCTTCCCATCTTTAAAGAACCGGAACCAGTCCAATCAGAATGTTTATTTGATGAACTGATGAATATAATGGAGCGGCGTCATTTCCTCCCAACACGCAGTAACCCAGACGACGGCGGATCTGACCAGACCATCTGATGCTCCGACTCTCGGCTGCATTCGAGATCTGCCAATCGAATTAACATATTTCATAGTGGCGCTTCAGGCCTGGGGGCAAGATAATGAAACGAATTACCATTCTGTCTTTCTTTTCTCCGGGGAAAGAGACAGAAAATCTGTAACATCTGCGCAAGACGCTTAAATCCTTCATCCCACTGACATCCAGACAAATCAGATGAATGAGAAGCAGATCCGGGGCCTTTTTCTGCACTTTTTTTTCATCTCCTGCTCCGGCTTCTTCTGTCCGATGGTGTTTGTTTTACGCCGGCGTAACGATTGAAGCGCTATTTTAAAGTCCTCACCTGCTCCAGCACTCAGATTCGCCTCTTCTTTTTCCATAATTCACCGGCGCAATCGATGCGGTGACACTACTTTTCTCATTTTCTCTTGCAGGAGTTCCAGGAAACAAGACGGATTCTCAATCGATCCTTTGATAGCTGCGTGGGGCAGACGGGCCTCCTCGGCCAATCAGACGGCAATCCTGCGCTCCCTATGTTGATGAACAGCATCTATGAGCGATCCGCAGGTGAATAATGGCGTCTTTGTGTCTTTATCTCACCCTCCCTCTGAGCCGGGATGCCAGTTCCAAGGCCACACAAGCGTCCCGGGTTAATATATTTTTCACATTTTTTTTCCGTCTGCATTTTGATTGGACGCTGTTAGAATTTGATTTTGCAGTATCAGTTAAAGTCAGAGAGTGCAGAATAATAAAATGTCAAATATCGAAGCGTTCAATTATTTTGATCAATTTTTGTCTGGGTTGTCACACTCGTGATGAGTTCAGTTGTTCAGGTGTTCTCAAAATCCATGTCTTTCATTGGACAGTTTGATAATGTGTCATCGCTTGTCAGCGTTTGTGTTAGCGCCGCCATCGCTCAGTATTTTCAAATATTCGATATCTAAAGGGTCTGTTGGTAGTTTCATATTTCTGCAGAGTTTCATTTGCTCAATGAGCAAGTCATTTCTTAAAATGCTCATGGACGAAGAGACTTTTCATGAAGAGGACATTTACGCAATTCCTTTATCAATGTTGAATACTGTTTTGAACAAACAATTTTTTACTTTTTAAAAACCAGGTGAATGACTATTGCTTGTTTACCTCACAAATATGATTATTACAACAAGGAAAATTGGCAGCGGCAGTTGTGCAAAGTTGAGCAAAGCAAAAAGGCGTGGCATGTATTTGTGACATTTGCAAGAAAACAAAGAAAACTTTATTTTGCCCACACATGCAGTTTGTTAAATATATTTGCTTGAAGGAAATGTCTTTAAGCTAATTTAACAAGAGTAATTTTACTTCTGTTATTTTACATTCAGTTCTGTTCTATTCTATTGTTTAGTTTTGTTTTGTTCTATTCTATTCTATTCTATTCTATTCTATTCTATTCTATTCTATTCTATTCTATTCTATTCTAACTAACTACATTGTTCTTTATATTGTTTTATTCTAATATGTTCTTTTCTACTCTAAATGTTCCATTCTGTTCTTTTCTAGTCTATTTTGATGCACTACTCTATTTTGTTCTGTCCTAGTCTGTTCTATTCAATTCTTTTCCATTTAATTCTGTTTTGCTATTCTATTCAACTCAACTCTTGTTCTATTCTAGTTTTCTTTTATGTCCTTTCTGTAATGTTCTATTCTAGACCTTTTTTTTTTGTTCTGTTCTAATATGTTCTCTCCTTGTATGTTATATTCTGTTCTGTTCCATTATATTCCATTCCGTTTTCTTTTTTTTTTTTTTTTTTTTTTTTTTTTTTTTTTTTTTTTTTTTTTTTTTTTTTTTTTTTGTTTTTTTTTTTTTTTTTTTTTTTTTTTT
>MU204251.1:4891339-4900002 GCA_017309775.1 Paedocypris sp. Pulau Singkep | reverse complement strand
TCTGTTTTGTTCTAGTGGTCTGTTTTGTTCCTTTCCATTCCATTATGTTCTATTCTGTTCTAGTCTATTTTATTGTTCTATCCTAGTCTGTTCTATTCTTAGTAGTTATAAAACACATAACTATAAAACACGTCTATGGCACGATTGGTTTTAGTCTTAGCATGTTGCTGTTTGGTAAGAAATTCTTTAAGTTCTGTTCTAAACACAGTGTTTAAGAAGAACAACAAACTCCAATTCAGAGTTTTCTCATATTCCCGTGGTTTTCCAGGAATTCATTGTCTTCCATCCAGACGTGGCACCAGAACTATGTCTGAACACGGGTTTCTGTCACTATCAGTGCGGCGGGTTTGTCATACACATTCTGTGTCTCTGTTTTTTTTTCTCTCTCTCAGGCCTGGAAAGATGCTTTTATCATGGCTGTATTAGGAACTGAAAGTTTAACTCGTCTGAGAATTGGGGCACATTTGCAATTCTTTTCATGTGAAATGCCTGTGTGCACAGCCTGTCGTGCCGACCATCCCTTTAAGCGAACATGAAAGAGGAACACTCCTCCTCAAGGATTTCCACACAGCTATAGACAGACAGATCCAGAGAGCGAGGCTTAAAATCCGAGCTGCGCGCTTTCTCCCTGAGATGTGTGTATCACAGACGCACTGTACTCATTGAGATTCCCAGAGCGTGCCTTCCTGAGGAATAATACAAATTGTTCAATATTACCCGCATCAGCCTCATATCTTCCCACCATGACAACTCACGCTTTATCCTGCTCCTGGTCTTTGTGTGTGTGTGTTTGTTTGTCTGTGTGAGTGTGTGTGTGTGTGTGTGTGTGTGTGTGTGTGCACGCACATTTGAGGTAGGAAATGTAACTCTTATTTCAGAGTAAAATTTCTGTGCGCTATTATAGTGCGATATATAAAGTTTTAACTTTGAGACAGTTAAAACTGTGAAAAGCACCTTGCAAATGCTCAGAACTTGAACTTGAATTTGAACTTATTTTGAAAATATTCTAACAAAAATTGTAAAAACAAACAAAAAAATAAGCATGTGTCTGTGTGCGTGCGTACGTGCGTGTGTGTGTGTGTGTGTGTGTGTGTGTGTGTGTGTTTAAATACACAAGCAGGCAGGTATACACACATGTATGGACGCCCACAAACAAACATATTTACACACGTGTACAATGTGTTTGTCTTTATATGCACATGTACATATTAACACGTAAAAATATTTAGAACGTGTGTATACTGTATATAATACACACACACACACACTCACTCTTTCCTGTACATTATAATGATTAATGACTTATTTATTTCACTAAGAGGGGATAAATTGTAAATTTCCAGGATAAATAAAGTGGAATAAGTGGGGAAAAGTCAAGTCATTTTTTATAAATGACTTTAATTATTTACTTTATTTTAAATAAAGTATATTCCTGTATATTTAGTTGTGTCAAAAAGTGTGAAAGACGAGTGTGTTGTATATGTGAAAAAATGGGCAAAGAGATTAATCAATAAATAATGGTTTTATTAATCAGTTCATTATTAATGGTACCACCTCCTACTCTGGTGCACCTTATAGTCGGGAAAATAAGGTAAATGCAGTATTTACTCTTTTCAATAAGTGCAAACGCACTGGATGATCCAAAAAATCCACCAAACCGTCTCGGAAGTTCAAACCGCGATTGCATTTCCCCGTGTTGGAGATTGTTGTGCATTGCAAGGACTTTAAAATCATTAAGTTAATTTCTGCTTGTTATCCAGGCCACTTTTCCAAAGGCGCGATAGTAATGCGGTTCACTCGCCGCGCTGCGTAACAAACAATTTAAAATGCATAATGCTCTCATCAAGTGTGCATTTTTTAGCATGACTTCAGCCGTTAGGGCGAAGGAAGTCGTTTACTGGAAGTTGTTTGAGCTGTAAATGAAGGCTAATGACTCTGTACATATGTATGTGCTTTGTGTGTGTGTTTGAAGTGCGGCTGTAATTACAACCCTGATAACACGAGCGGAGACGAGGGTGGACGTGTGGGATGGCATGAGTAGTAGCGTTAGTGAACTTTGTCTGGTCCCCGGGTGGGACGCCGTTTTCTTTGGCCTTTCACGCCTTCGCAAGAAAGGGAAATGTGATGGCTGAGCTGATTACCTTTGTGTTTAAGAGGATTTATTTGTGGATGTTGGGTTAGTGGAGTTGGAAAAAAATGAGTTTTTGCATTCAACAAAGACCGTTTATCACTAATTAATAGTTAATAAATACGTCTAACTATTGTGTTTAAAATAAAATTATAATAAAATAAAAAAAAAATTAATTAGTCATTCTAATTAAGTAATTCTAATTTTAATTAATAAAATAACCATCCATCAATTAAAATTTTTCATAAACATCCAAACTTTTTTTTCTTAGCAATAACCACTCGCTAAAGGTGGGATGCATACATTTTTCTGGATGGATGGCCAACCAATCACAAAGCAGGACACACAGACACACACATTCGCCTTCCACTACATAATTTTCCAAGCTCAGAAGACAGAAGAAACCTACGCAAGGTATTTCAAACCTGATGCATAAAGAATGTAGATGACACGGAATGAATCTTGGTTAGGGTAAGCCATCGGTTTTTTGAAAAGTGAATGCAACCTAATATAAAACTGAACGCAACTTTAGTACAACTTTATTAAAACTGTATTTAACTTTTCTTTTTATGATTGTCTCAAAATATTGACACTTTGTGTACTCTGCAAAATCTTTTACTGTGACTTAACATTAGTTTACAATATTCATAAAGACTCAATGGTTTAAATGTACAGTAGTTATGACGCTGTGTGTCTGAGATGATCGGATTGGCTCCTGCTCCCTGATAAAAGACAAAGCATCTTTGAACACAAACGAATGATTCTTCACTGCGGCAAAAGACAAACCAGGCGTTTATTTAAGTTGATGTTTCACACCAAGTCGTGGTGGGTCGAGAGTCTAAGAACTCGCTGTTTAGGATTAATAACCCAGTTTGAGCTGGAAGAGCCACTGATCCATCATCTTCTGAAGGAACAACTTATTCTGCTTCGCTTTCGCCTCGCTTTAGCAGATAAATAACCGTGAGTCTTCTCCAGTAAATGTGGATACGCAGGTCTGTGTGGGGAAAAAAGCATCGGTTTCTTTTCCATCCACTCCAAATCAGTTCATCTGGCGAATCTGCACGTGCGCGTCTGTGGATTTGATGTATAATGGCGGTGGTGCAGCACACAAACAGATGAGATATATAATACTAATAAGCAGCGGTTCCAGTGCAGTCTGATGAGTAATGATGAAGTTCTGCTGGGTGGGGCGCGCTGATCTATGTGATTGTCAGGACCGATATTCAGCTCCACGCCGCCAAAACAAAGACGCTCTATCAAGACGACAGAGAACAATGTGGCTCCACAACCCAGAAGCTCCAGAGATGAGCTTAAAACAAGTGCAGATCCATCGTGGAGGATGGAGGTTGGAATTTTAGCATTGAATTATTAGCATTAGCTTCACGTTTAAAAAAAAGCATTTTGGACATTTTAAAAATATGCTCTTAAAATTTGTAGGAATATAGGGTCGTATGTTAAAACCCTTTAAATGAAATTGGTTCAATCAGGAGTTCACAAACAGTTGTTCATTTTTACTTGTAATACGTTTAATTTTGTATCCATGTATTTATTTATTTATATAATATTTTTTCATATTCATAAAACGCTTTTTGCTAATACAGTTGCCGTTTCCAAATTACACAGAAGCGGTTTTCAATGCAGTGTTCTGTGATTGGTTCAGATCCAGCCAATCAGGAGGCTGCGTTCAGTCTGCGTCATATACATGTATTTCTTTAATCTTTTTATGTTTCATCTTTTTAATATCTTACTATTGTAAAGCACTTTGGATCAACTGCGGTTGTGTAAAACCTGACTTGACTTGACATTAAAATATCACTGCAATAATAAAATAAAATAAAAAATTTTATTAATTTAAAAACGAAAAAAGTTTTACTTTCGATTTAAATATTTTAGGTTGCATGCGTTTACATTCTGATTCAGTCGACAATCACAACATTTAATCTGATTCGTAGATGTAATTATTCGTAGATGATTTGTCGATTCGTATATCAGAAGATGCATTTAAAAATATATATTTTATCGGATTTTTCCGCAACCCACCATGTTAAAACTTCTGCAATTGGACTTTCAGTAAAGGTTGTGGGTTTGATTCCCAGGGAGCGTGTAGATTCTTCAGTGTGTCTCCTGTAATGCAAAGAAAATTGGTCACATTAATGGTTTTTTAATCACCAGTAGCAGCTTTTACAATCACAATAATGGAATTGAAGATTCCATTTGCCGTTTATTCCTTGGAACGTTGACGTCTGGGAATCCAGTGCGTTTGTTTTCACTTGACTATTGCTGCTGCTCAGACAAAGACCCCCGGCATTTGTTGTTGTGGTTCTGCACTATTTGTCTTATCAGACATTAACAAGCTTTTTGCTATCCAAGGCTTTGGAAGCTGAAAACATCAGCGTCTACAGCACTGCAGGAATTCTGGGAAAAATCCTCCCCGGCTCTGCTTGAGTCTCTCGTTGTGGCTTTTTTTTTTAAACACAGGTAGTTTAAAGCTTGTGTTTTTGTGAGTGTGCAAGACATACGCAGGAAAGCTGCGAATTAAACAAAATAAAAACAAAAGACAAGTACAAAGTCAAAGCATCATCCTGGTAATCAGACTTAGACATTTAAAATTTCTAGTATCCTCATTTTAAACTTTTTGGTTTTTGCGATATTAAAAATGTGGATCTAATACTCATAAAATATTCACTGGGGAGAAAGATGATAAAAAGTTGTGGATGTGAATATTGTTTATTTTTACCAAAATGTATGTTAAATATGGGCTTTTTTTTATTTTATTGTTTATTTGAAGGACACACAAAATTAGCAAAACGTCAGTGAAGTAATTATTTTATTTCAAATAAAATATACTGATAATACTCATTTAAAGAATAATAATTTCAAGTTTTACCTGAATAATATTTACGGAATACCTGTTAAAAGAATATTTATAAAAATGTATTAAAGACTTTTATTATGTCTATTTCGGTGTTTGAAACACTAGATCATGGGTTCGATTATCTGGATAAACAGGAAGTTGTTGATTTGTAAAATTTACATTTAAGTCGCTTGGGATAAAGGTGTAAGCTTAATGTCAATTATAGCAACTAGACAAACAAAATGGCTAGGGGGAAAAAAAACAGTTACATTGTAATTTTATCAACATGTGGCAAATACATAATAGTCTAAATCTCTATTGGTGCTTAAATGCATTTAAAATGCTTTTATGTGTAAATCTGGACATTTATGACTTGTTTCAGTGATACAAACTGCATCTTATATTCTCTCTGGCGTTAACACACACTTAAGCTTAACCAATGACAAACCAAGTTAATCCAAAGCCCCAGTGCCATTATCACTGACTGGGAGATCATTAAAGGTGAGTGGAGATGGCGCTGATAATGGTCTGTTTCAGCGCTTGAGCCAGACTGTCACCTCTCTCCTGACCCCCGCAGACCCCTCGTAAATGAGCCTGCATAATATTTCCTCCGACTGTTAATGATGACTTTTTTACTCGCTTTTTTACAGTTTCAAACGGGGGATACGTTCACACAGAAGAGGGGGATGATAAAGGGTCTGCCGGTAATCATCTGCGACAGGACAGCCTGAAAGTCCAGCAGAGGTGACAATATTCCTTTCTTAACGCTAACATCAGTTGCGGATGCTTGGTTGATGCTGTTCATCTAATGAGTTGCTTTTGGGTCTTCACTGTGAAGCTTGAAACTCATCCGTTAAACTAACCCTAACCACCATCATTTGTTTGTCAGCCGTGGATTCTTTGTGAATAGAACTTTTACATGACATATTTAGGTTTAAATGCTGTGTGTGTGTGTAGTGTGTGTAACCGGTCAGCCGACTCTTCTGCATTGGATGGTCAGCAGGGTCGCGCAGGTCACCTGAAGTCTTCAAAGAGCATGGATCTGGGTAAGATCTATTGTCTATTCTATAAAAAGCATCAGATTTGAGCCAATTAAAGGGCAAAATAAATTTACGAATCTAATTTGAATTCAGTTTCTTCTTTCTTGAGCAATTGATAATGACGTCTCGCCTTTAAAGTCTCCCATTAAATCTTTTTGCACTAAGTAATTGTGGAAATTACTTTTTTTTTTATAAATAAAACTTACTCCAATTGTATTTGCGGCCTCTAAAATCCACCTGTTTTTTCTTCCAGTTTATCTAATTCGCACTAGCCAATCACAGCAGAGTCCGGCCCCGCCCTAGCAAGAAAATTGTGCTGAAACTAGTGTGACTAGTATGTGAAAACTCAGCGTTTTTAAAGTTGTAAATTACAAAATTTCAAAGATTTAAGTTTAAAATCAAAGACTACGTGAGTTTTGATCATTTCTGGAAAGCATTGACGCAAATCTGATTCAACAAAATGTATCTTGTTTGTTAAAATTGTATTTTGATCGTCTGTTGTATCGTATAGTGTGTATTTATCATCGGCTTTCATTCATTCATAAGTTTGACACAAACCACACGGCGTGGAATGTTCTATTTGCACACAGTATTTAATTAAAGCACATATATGGAATGAAAAGCCGTCTTCCTGCTGGTAATCTTCCCGATATGAAATGTGGACTGACCGGCCTAAGTGCATGCTGGGGGACGAATCAATGTCGCTACTCTCTGTAACGCAATTAATCTCTCGCGTTCCAACATTACCTTGAAAATCTAATCAGCGCTGTTCTGTATCTGATACATCAGCCACGGTAAGAGAGCAAATTTGTGTCGCATGATGAAATAAAAAAGCCGTACTGAGAGTATTGGAGGGCCGAGGGTGAACGGGGGGCTTCTCTCCGCTGACCGTGGTGATTGTAGCTATGGTGTGTGGCACAATGGTTCGCCCGAGCCAGTCCAATTCAACTGTGGATAAAAACCTACTGTAATTTGGTTCCAAGTGCTGGATATGAAATTGGATCGTCTTTGATATGAAGGGTAGGATATTAATAATACATACTCAATAAAGAAAGCCCCCTTTAGTTCATGAATAATAGAAAGTTTGAATAGTTTTTTAATTGAAATTTTGGGGTCTGCGCTGGCAGGCTGCTGGATGTGGGCACAACTAAGGGAATAAATACAAGCCGAGGTTTAAAAGGCAATGTTTGTTTGGGAAGTGAACCTGCGAGGAAGATTCAAGTTTATAGCCGCTTTAATGGCTTTGTTGTGGTGTGTACGCAGCGATGTGTTTGTGGTGGTCTTCGCTTTTACACGCCTGTCGAAAAGATCGCAAAATAATTCAAGAGCGTTGAAGGTCTACAATAGTTTTTCAAGCTGTGTGCTTGTAGGTGTACAGTATAAATCGCACACACACACACACACACACACACACACACACACACACACACACACACACACACGTTGCAATTTCACTTGACAATTTGTGCCACTAAACAGAGAAATGTCAGTTTCACGATTCACACAAGTAAAACTTTATCCAGCTTTGACAGCAAGAACAGGAATGGTAACTGTGGTATTTCTAGTCATTTTATACACAATTTTAACAGTAGATTGTTGTTAGAGTAGGTTGTGTGATTCCAAAACGTTTAAGAAATTCAACAGGAAAGGACTCTTTTAATTAGGGATTATGATAAGCGAACTGATTTTGAAAACTAAAAGACTCTTTGTAATATTTTTTGTTAAATAAAAAAGTAGAATGTATGAATCCACAATCTTATTAAAACTTCTATTGCTAAAAACGGAAACTGTCAAATAATCACCATTTTAAGTTTTGCTACATCTGTACATTTCCTTTATTAGTAGCGATTAATAAAATAAATACACAAACCAGCACATGTTATAAGTGAAATTAAAGAATTACAATGTTTTAAATATTTTTGCACATTGAGATTGATGAAATTGAATAAATTGAGTATAAAATGTACTCAATATATAAAAGATATTTTAGGCAACTGAGCTTACAAGTTGCATGAGACACACGTTTTGTTTGTAATAATTTAGTTTGTTAATATATATTTTAAAATATATATATATATTTGTCATTGATCGCAAGATTGTCACTGCATCACTGAATGTGCCACAACTGAAAAATTGTCTAACCATTGTGCAATGTCAGTCAATCAGACATAAATCATCAATATCTGTGGCGTCATTTGATGTGATATATCATTTTTCATCATTTCTTTTTTCTCAACGTCTGGTAAATATTTCAAATGTGAAGTAAAAGCTTTTAAAACAGACTTACAATACATTCTCAGTCGGCATTAACAGTACATCTCATTACATCAGATTTGTCATACAAAAATCGGAAAATTGTTGAGAATGCAGTGCTAATGATTTCAACACTCGAGAGTTCGCAAGATTGTGGCGAATTTCAAAAAAAGTGTCCCTGTAGGAGGTTCTCCGGCTCTCCACAGGGCTGTTTTACACAAGTCTATCGCTCTTAGACTTAACAGAAGGTTTTTTTCTAGAAGAGCTATTGGGGGAACGATGACAGACTTCTCCCACCTTTCCTCCCTCAGGACGGGGATGGGAAAGAAAAGGGGTAATAAGAGTGAGAGAGAAGATTATAGAGGTGCTGGAGGTGCAGATGAGAAGA
>MU204251.1:4881339-4886339 GCA_017309775.1 Paedocypris sp. Pulau Singkep | reverse complement strand
CGATTATCTCACGTTTGATCATATTTTCTATGGGTTCTTTCTTGAAAATGTGATTATTTAGATGATTAAATAATGAATAAAAAGATTATATCAGAACTCGATCCGTCTATCCATTTTGTACCATTTCTGGGTCACATGGAGCTGAAGCCAATCCCAGCAACTCTGGCTCTGTTGGCTGGACACATCCTGTATTGGCATCACAGTACATCACTTTATCAAAAATATTTAACATATCATAAAAGTATTTTCATCTATATCCAAAATGTTTTCTTTTTCTTTCTGACTTTCGTCCTGACTGACTTTATAAATACATCAGTTATTAGTTCTTGCTTTGTTTTCATTTTTAGACTTTAGATTAATGGGTTTTAAATTAATTAATAATTAGTAATGAATTAGTAAAAAGCAGGATGGAGTTGTTACAAAATAAAAGTCCAATTCACTAATAATTTTTACTAATAATTCACAAAATTATACCCAACCTAATGCTTATTGGCAAGTTGTGGAGGCTTTGCTGACTAGGAGGGTTTGCTAAAGCTTGGCTCTGGGAAAAGACCCCAATGCGTCTTTATGAGCTTTGACATATTTAATTAGCAGGATGGTCTTAAGAGCCTCTTGCTCTGGGCTTTTAATCTCCCTAAAACCTTCTCAGGGCTGGTTTGGTGTTCTCTGCCCTGCTTTCTCTCACGCTTCACACTCCCTCTCCATCACGTCTTTGCTTCAGCCTGTCTTTTGGCAGTGGCGGTCCCACCCACACGTGATTCCTTGCCTCGGAATTCAATTCCCATCAAAATTGTGTTACACCTCCGACTCGGAGTGCTCCTATAACTCTCTCCGGCCAGTCAGCCCGAGGCAGTGATTTGCGTCCAGCTACTTGATGTAGGACAAAGTCCCTCACGACAGAAAGAACATTTTTTTCTCCTCAAGCAGTTTTAATATTCAACCTCGATCAGGGGTGTCCAAACTTTTTGTTTTCTGAGCTTTTTTTCCCCCGCCACACAAAAGATACCGTTACACACATGATAAAACTATTTTTGTTGCATCTACATTATTATGATTTATTTACCATATTTATGCAAATCTAAGAAGCCTGTGACTATAACAGCCCCCACCCCCTCCTAATTCTATTAATAAACTAACCTTAGCGCCTTCGTACTTTCTTGGTGTTCTGACTTTTCATAAATCTACAATTCTGGGTAAATATGTGTCCATATATGGCCATTTTCCGGTTTTCAGTTGCATACAGACAGATTTCCGACAGACAGACAGAGTTACCCATGTTATTGTATTCCATTTTATATATATATATATATATATATATATATATATATATATATATATATATATATATATATATATATATATAAATATTTTATATATAAGTGTACTTCAGCCATTGCCAAGTGTCGATGCGTGGATGAGGCTTTCTGTTATTCAAGTACATTTGTTATTTATATTATTTTAAGTTTGATTGCATGTGATGTATCGTATCTTAGACACTGCGTAGTGTCGCGGCGTGGCTAATGTTTCCAAATTTCTGTTCTATTCTGTTATTACAATAAAAGCTTAAATGCATGTCTGCCTCCGGAACCATTGTTAAAAGAAGTAGGAGGACACATTTCTGTGCATAAAGATGACATGTTTCCATTTGCTCGTGACTGCTCCAGAGTTGAAATTTGGAAAAACGGGCACTTTTATTCACATGCATATTTTAAATATGCGCAAATAAGCAGCCCCCCTAGTTTTTGAGCTTCTAAAACTGAAAAAATTGGTACCTAAATTTGCATAAATACTGTATTTTTCAAATGGAGGTGTAATGAAATTGAATGTCACTTAGGCAGATATTAAGAGAGAGTTTTGGAAAGATGGCTATTTTGGTAATGCATTTGTAATCGGCGAAACTGTGTGATGGCTGACTATTCAGTCTGACATTTATTAAACCCAAAATAATTTTGTAATTAAATTTTTTTTTTTTTAAATTAAGGTTTTATCGCAAATTATACATTTTTAAAGTCAATCAGCCTTGCTCATTTCAGTGAAAAAATAGTTTTAGCTATAGTCACCTTCCAGAAATGCACTTGAGTGAATAGTTTATATGTATATACATTATACATACGGTTTAAGATGCGAAACTTGTCTGCTAAACATCTCCACACAAGCCGTCAGTGTATTGACATTTGTGCGCTCTGCATTAATATGAATATTCATGAGTTGTGCTATTAGCATTTGGTCTGAGACTGTTATAATTCAAATCAGTGAAAAACTAAATTATAGATTAGGATTAGGATGATGGGATTAGTGTTCAATGTCTCATCGACTT
Organism: Paedocypris sp. Pulau Singkep; assembly: GCA_017309775.1. NCBI lineage: Eukaryota > Metazoa > Chordata > Actinopteri > Cypriniformes > Paedocypris > Paedocypris sp. Pulau Singkep. The sequence continues at coordinate 4,884,022 of MU204251.1, read as the reverse complement.
GGGCAAATAAATTGAATAAAAATTGGCTCATGTATCGTGACCTTCACCTAGACACAAGCCTTCGTTTTCTCCTCCGGACGCTGTGATGTTTTCCATGTCTTCCTCAATCTGAGATTTTGAGAATTTTGCATTTACGTCGTTCGAGTGGCTGCTTGATTTTTCCCTCTCTTTCCTCTTTAATTGCTATGAAGTGCAGATGAAAGAGCTCCGAGAAGGAGCAGGAGACGTCTTTCTCTTTAAAGTCAAGGCTACGTTTCCCAGCTCGGCCGTCTACGAGCGGCCTCTCCATTAGCACATGTACGCGAGGCGGAACAGTGCAGCAAAGCACCCTGGGAAACCGCCTAAATACAGACTCTCCCAAATCCCAACACCAGTGTACAGGCGATACAACTTTCCTTCTCAAGTCACGGAAAAGCCGTCTAGTGCCAAAACCTAAATTCTGAAGACTGGAATGTAAAGATCTCCAGATCTGGGTGATGAAAAATAAATGGTACCCTCTGCAACCCTGGTGTTCCGGATGAAGGAACCCACCGGGGTGAGATTGCGTCTCCTTTGCTTTGAAAGGCCTGGAGTGGAGGAGAGAAGTGACGGCTTTCATTTCCAGTTGAAGCTGTTTTTCAGCAGACGAAATGGAAGGTGCATTAAAAATGAAGGTATAATTCCTTCTCTCCCTGTGCTGGAGCCTGAGAGGAGTTATTACACAGTGAGCTGTAGAACAGTAATATCTAGTTCCTGCTCCGGGCAAGAGTAAACAGAATATTTACACCTGTGGCTTCCGCTCCTCATCCATCTCTGTCTGGAAAGCTTCTGGCTACAACACTCAAACTCCAAGAAAGCCATTCATTCTCTGCCACCTCTCTCTCTCTCACTCTCTCTCTCTCACTCACTCTCTCTCTCACTCACTCACTCACTCTTTCTCTCTCTCACTTTCACTCGCCTGATCTCTTTCTCTTGCTCAATCTTTTCTCTCCTTCTTTTTGATTCTCTTTCTAACTCTTTACTCTCACTCTCTCTGACTCTCTCACTTCAGAGAGGAAAGTTCTCTTCCTTTCTCTGTCTTTTACTCTCTCTCTCTATTTTCTCTCACAACCCTTACTTTCTCTCTCTCTGACTTTCAATCCATCCCACATTATTTATTTTACTCTCTTTGTTTCCCTAAATCTTTCTCTTTGATTCTCAATATTTCGCACTCTTTCTCTGTCTCTTTCTTTTTCACCTTCTGGAACTCGTGTGTACTTGTTTGTACTTGTCTACTTATTTATTTTTATTAAGTTTAATGTATACATAATACGTGTAGTAATTGCAACATCTAGACAACATTGTTTTCCATAAGCTCATGTTCTTTGCTTAACCAAAAGCACAATATTAACCAAGCAGTGGAAAACATCTTGTTTTCCGTTTGTTTGAGACTGACAGAAACACTCATTCTTACGCTGGAAGGATTTGTGCCATTTGTAGAAATGGCGGAGAAGATGGGTTTTAGATTAGATGGAGATGTTCGTTGGGTGACCTTATTGTTTGTGTTCAACGGTGTAACATGGATGAGGAGATAAGATTGCCGCAGTGTGGAGCAAGCGCTTTTAAGACTCTTCAGACTGAGTCAGGGTTTTCACAGTGAAAGGTGTGTGATCGAGAGAGATAAATGTTCACCGTCAGAAACTTCCATTCACTGCTGTCACTCCCTTCATATTTCACACACAGGAGTTGAGAATCTTCTAGAAATCCCTGACTGAACAAACAGTGCCCCCCCCCCCCCCCTTCTCATTCTTTCTCACTTTCTCTTGCTCTCTCTCTCTATTTCTCTCTCTCTCTCAAAATCCTTCACTTTGTGATCTAGTGCCAGTGACCAGCCCGTGGAGAGACCTGATGTCCTCCGTCTCATCCGCACGTGCTCACATGCTAATCTCACGCCGCAATTGAGAGGGAGTTTGTTGTTGATTCGAGTTGAAAGCTGCCATATTTAGCTGATTGGAATTGATGGATGATTTTTTGCTGTGGTAAACCATCTGGCTCTTTCTTACTGCGTCAGCACTTTTCACTCGTCCAGGTGTTTGTATCAGTTTAGCTGTCTGTCTTTTTCTCTCTCTGTATTTATTTCAATTGTACTTGTCTGTCCATTTATCCGTCCATCCAGTTAAAAGCCACTTTTTCGTATACCCGCATCACAACAAAAATTCCGTATTACATATTTCGAATTACGTGCTTACGTGAATTTTTTTTGTATACAGTACATATATTGTTGCAATGCTCTACTGGGAAACAAGAACTCGGAGACAGAAGTGGGCCTTTATTCCATCAAACGTCAAAACGAATAGGGTTCCACACAATGTTAACTTAAAACTCCAGGTGGAAGCTGCCCTGGTGCTCAGAATGGCTCTTCTTGGGTTCCACAAGGCAGTAAATGCAGGGACTTTCTGGAGAGAGAAACACATGCAGCATTAGTCAGCTCCCTACTCACATCCACGTTGTCCCTCTTTCTTCTGTGCTTATGTGATGATAATAATAATTTATTAGATTTATAAGGCGCTTTATATTTGTGAACAAATCTGTGCCATGTGAGGTTGCCAGTTGTCTTCCATGATTATCGTCATCGGGTGTGATGTGATATATATATATATATATATATATATATATATATATATATATATATATATATATATATATATATATATATATATATATA
>MU204251.1:4832133-4878969 GCA_017309775.1 Paedocypris sp. Pulau Singkep | reverse complement strand
TCTCTCTCTCTCTCTCTCTCTCTCTCTCTCTCTCTCTCTCTCTCTCTCTCTCTCTCTCTCTCTCTCTCTCTCCTTCCCTCACCCACCCCTCCTCTCTTTCCCTCTCACACACTTCTCAAATGATATGTGCATACATTTCTCTGGTGTCATAATCCTGAGTGCAGGAAACAAGCACCTGGACCGGACCACAGTCGTCTCATCTGGCCCGCGAAGGCCACACAGATTAAACGACTGATCCCACTTCCATTTCCATTTAAACAACCATTAGCCAAACAGAAAAGGGGTCCGGCGCGGGCCGCATGCCAGACTGATTGGAATTCCGGCGAGGCGCACCACCTGTCGATATGATGACTTCCTGATTCATGAGCGCATTCCTGATGCTGCAGCGCTTTAGCTAATGATTCCGCTTGTGGGAGTTTTGAAAAAGGGCGGCGACGATGAAAGGAAGGATGGATGGATGGATGCGGAGAGATAGAGAGATGCATTTTCTGATGGATGGTGAAACGAGTCTCGGGCTGGAGCTTTCATTTGTCATTCTCTGCAGAGGAGACACATCTTTAAAAAGTCATTTTCATTAGGGGAGAGCGAGTGTTTACCATTGCGCTGGCGTACATACACTCCACGTGATTGGACGCACACTCATGCGAAGAACACTCTACGCTCACATGTCCGGTCTTATAAAGATCCACCCTTGGCCTTTCAAAGGTTATTATTTAGCTGCTTTGTCTTCTTCCCAAGATGCTTTTAGGAAATGGTCCAGTTGTCTCAATTGATCCTCGGATTTTGATTAGTGCGGAAACAAATGAGCTACACTTGAGGAACAAGTACAACTCCTTTTTGAAAGCTTGGAGGACAGGAAGTCTTTTTTTTTTGTCTTTTTTTCTGAGAAGATTCACGTCCTTTGTAGGCTGTTATTTTACAAAGCTTTTCATAACAGGAAAAAAAAGCAAAACTCAACGTAAACTGACCTTCAGAATGTCAACGACCTTCACAGTGGCCTACGACCTTCAGAAATATCAAACTATCCGTTTTTTAACGTTCTTTTATTTGAGATAAATCTCAGATAATCCACCATTGCTTGTTAAACCCTCAGAGGCCGTTTAGGACCCACAATTGAGTAATGCTGACGAACAGCTATAGATGTGAAATTACATTGCAATGCCATAATAAAACCAAATAATTAATGGATTAAACAATGACTGCTGAGATGGATAGGCCCCAATAAAATGACTTTCCGAAATTGTTAACATTGGTGCCTACTTAGCATGCTAAGCTAACAACACACTACAAAATGCTAAGCCAAGCTAACAACACACTACAAAATAATGTTCACCAGTTTGAGTTTGACTTGCGATTTATCTTAAAGTAAATGAAGCATTTGCATGTTTGATCTGAATAATTGGCGTATTAACATACTGTACGTTTACGTCATCTTGTCTTCCAGCGAGTGGTGGGATGGAGTTGGGACCCACGTTAGGCCTGAAGAAGTCCAGCTCTCTAGAGAGTCTCCAGACGGCCATCACCGAGGCCAAGAAGAACGAGCTGCTGCCGCTTCACAGGCCGAGATCGCACATCGTGAGAGGACGAGGCTGCAACGAGAGCTTCCGGGCGGCCATCGACAAATCCTACGACGGCCCTGCCGAGGAGGAAGAGGAAGGTGAGAGGTGCTTTCTAAAACAGCCGCCATTGTCTGCCATTGTGCCTCAACACGTGAGATGATGTGCTGTTGATGATGCTCATAGTAGCATGTGTTGTGGAGAGAGAATAAGACAAATAGGGTAAATTATTTGATGTACATTTATATATGTATAATATGTACAAAGATATGTACTGAAAAAGCAAAAAAAAAATGTTTTTGCCTATTTTTTCAAATATGTTTACTTTCAATACGTAGTAAGTAGTCGTTACAATTCAATTAAATTTTATATCAAAATAAAATACAATTTTATATATAAAACACAAACACACACCCATATATAACAAGAGAGAGTTTAAATATTATTTAGTATATTATATTTTATCATAATTCAATTATATTGTAGTTATTTAGTGTAAAGTTTTTAGTATAAAGTCAAAGTTCTTTAGTATAAAGTTATTTTTAGTTACAAGTATGTAAAATATTAGTTAGTAGTTTTTATTTTTAATTAATATTTATTGTTGCTTTAACATTTTTAGTTGTGATCTCACTAAATACATTATCTGTGTATACTATATATGCAGACACACACACATACCTAAGCTATCAAAACTTACAATCTGAACTGTTTCTTATTTATAATTAGTTTAGTTATTTAAATGTATACTAGTTCAATTATTACTGCATTTTTGCTTTATATACTAATCAATGATAAGTATAATTTTACATGTATAACATTTTTAAGTGTAGTGTTTTGCTTAAAAGGAAGAGTAATATTATCCTGGTGAGAGACGGTACAGATTGATGAGTTAGTAGCCTGCAGTTTTTGACTCTGTGACGGTGAGTATGAGTGAAGTTGTTCTGCGGCTGTCGACGGAGGGTAATTGAGAGTAAAGTGTTTGTCTTTGTCCCTGTCATGCGCTTCCTCTTCCCACACTCCAACCTAATTGGCCCTTCCGTGAGACGACAGCCTACAGACGGCGAGAGGAGAGCGAGGTTGTTCATTACGGCCGGTGTGAACAGACACGATGCGGCTGAAGAGTTTAGATCCTGTTTGGCTCACGAGCTTCACCTAATTCAGCATTAGACCAGCCTGGATGATCAAGAGAACAGCCAGCACGGTGTCAAGATGCTTAGTTACTTTACTTAAGCAGAATTTTGTCTTATTTATACTTTACTTGAGTAACTTTTTATTTATTTATATTTTTACGCCTACCTTTTACTTCTGCTTACTTTTTTTTGCACATATCTGCAAGTTGTACTCCTTACATTTTAACAATAGCACCGTTACTGTAATTTCATTTTGGTTAGTTTTACTTCCGTAAACTTGATTGTGGTTGGATGAGACGTGTAAACGCGTATGTAAGTTTGTTGACAACATGAAATGGCATTTTTAATGGCAGTTTTCCTTTCTTTACTTTTAATTCTTTAAATGGTTATCAAGCCAGTACTTTTACTTGGGTAAAAAAATGTTGAGTTGATACTTTTACTTCCACAGTATTTTTTTTTAACTGTAGTATCTATTCTACTACTTGAGTAATGAATGCCTACTTTTGACAGTAGTGCTAACTGAAGTCATCATCTTGACTTTATATGTGCTACTTTACATCACAACACGAATATCTCCTGGACGTTAACGTGGTGATGAGTGTGAGGTGGTGGTGGTGGTGGTGGTCTTCTCGCTACTCGTGGTCTGATAACCAGCTAGTGTTTAGGTATCCTGTTTCAAACGAGCCGAGTGTGTTTCCTCTTCAGCTCTTCTGAAGGTTAAACTGTGTTGGATCGTTTGTCCTTGTGTGGATTGGAGAACGCACACGTTCACTTCTTCCTCTTGGATAAGAATCTGTATTTATGTATCGCTGCCTTACCACCTGGTGGAAAAACACACACACACACACACACATTCATAAACAACAACTAAAAACAGCACACAATAAAACACACAAGTGTTTCATATTGTTTTTAAATGGTCGGAACTTCTTAAAACAAGCTTTTCAACTCATACATTTTCCATCATTCATCCATTTTCTGAACCACTTTTTCATGTCTGGGTCATGAGGGGCTTCAGCCAATCCTAGCTAATCTTGGCCTGAAGGTGGACACACCTTGGATTAATGAGCCATCCAATCACAGAGCAGGACACACCCACACACTCACTCACTGTTGCGTGTTTTTGAAAATGGAGACACGGAGGAAACCCAGAAGAACATGTGAAACACATAATGATACTTAATTAAGCATACAAACGTAAACACACATAGTAAGTCTGGAAATGTAAATATTCATGAGGTGTGCTAGTCTTGTGAAGCGAAAGACTGGCGTAGATGGAAACGCACAATAATATCAAAGGCCGCACACCAGCGAGGATGATAAACAGCGAGGCATTTAAAGAAGGGATTTATTTCCCTTTGAAATGCTTTTCATTATTTTGCTTTGAGCTCACAGCGGTGTCATTACAGCTTTATTATGTAAGGCTTTCAGAGCATAGGTACTGCTCTCTAAGTCCTCCAGCCTTGCTCTCTTAAAGTGTTTTCATTTTCAGACGCCAGCATGATGGGAAATATCTCTTATTTCTCCTTTATCCCTCCTCTCGCAGCCTGACGAGTCAGTTTTGTCGCCGCATTGTGCTCGGCGGATTGATATTTACAATAAGCCTTTGCGCCGCTCCGGACAAAAGAGTGTTCTGATGCATATTAGAGAAGCGGGAGCTGGAGCGAGCCTTTGAGCTTCCTTTCTGCTGGGGAAGAATGGGGCGGCTGTACAGTCATTACCGCAGTCGAGGCTGTTGGCCCTGGACGCAGAATCCGTTTGTCCTCGGACGTTTCTGGTTCACTGTGGTTTGTGTTCGGTGAAGGTGTAGAGGTAAACACACTGACACTCTCTCAGGATTGTCCCTGTACCTGCTTCAGAAAGGCTTTGTTCACGCTCAGTCAGCCTGATTATTTCAGTTTCATCAAATCGTGAGCTGATTAGACGGGAACGCCGGAAATTCAAATATTCACAGACTTGTGGATGTTTTGTGCTCCAAATGTGTTACTAGATATTGTTGGTGTGGCATTTTTTAATTCTTCTTCTAGGATGTTTTGTTCTGCCAAAATAAGACAACTACTGAGATATATATTTACTTAAGTGAATAAAATCATCATAATCATGACCGCTTCATTCGTCACTGATAAACAGACGAACAGACAAATGGATGGATGGATGGATATAGATAGATAGATAGATAGGTAGATAGATAGATAGATAGACAGACAGACAGACAGACAGACAGACAGACAGACAGACAGACAGATAGAAAGATAGATAGATAGACACTGTAGATAGATAGATAGATAGATAGATAGATAGATAGATAGATAGATAGATAGATAGATAGATAGATAGATAGATATAAAGGCAGACAGTGAAACAGAGAGGGAGATAGACAGACAGTAAAAGAGAAATAGACAGAGAAAGACAGAGGAAAAAGAGACAGACAAAGAAAGAGAAACAGACAGTGAAACAGAGACATAAATTCTGTCTTGTTTACAAGACTGAGTTACGTAGACATTTTTGTCTCATTTACGTTCCACTTGCACTTTGGCGTGTAGAAGCCAGCGGACCCTCCTGATGGAGACTGTAGGCCGCGTTCTGAGCGTCAAGCCCCCGCCAGGCTCACGTTTCACACGTCTCCTCGTCCGTAAGCGTGCGTCTGATCTCAGCATCCGGCCGAGCTCCGACTGATCACACAGTCAAGCCCGTTGCAGATGGTTTCTCTTCTCTTCATTCTTTTCATATGGCTTCTTGTTTGATGATTGTGATGGAAAAGGAAGGAAAGGTTGAGCTAAAACAGAAAGACATTCGGATGCATGTAACGTTTTCTCAAAGAAAAGCGAGCTTGACGAGTCTGTTGATGATGGTCGGAGGTTTAATATCTTCCTCGGTTGATGTGTTAAGCAGATGAAGGGTCCGAGCAGAGTTCCGGGAGAGACACTCCAGCCAGTGGATCGTCCAGGCAAGGTGTGGGAGACGGTGAGGAGAACAAGAAGGATAAAAAGAAGAAGGCCAAAGGTAAAAAGAAAGACAAGTTGAAGAGTAAAGGGAAGGAGAAGGAGGAGAAGAAGAAGAAGACAGAGGAGGCCAGCGAGGAGCTAGATAAGAAGACCAAGAAGAAAGGATTTGGGTTGCTGAGGTGAGTCTTTTTGTTTTGTTTTGTTTTGTTTTGTTTTTGAGGTGTGTGTGTGTGTGTGTGTGTGTGTGTGTGTGTGTTGTGTGTGTTGTGTGTATGCAAAAGAGGCTTCTCTTTTGAATGCTCAATACTAAAAATGGAATGACAGAAATAGAGAAAAAGACGGACTGGGAAATAGAGAAATACACAGACAGAGAGAGAAAGAGAAACAAAGATAGGGGAATAGACAAACAGATAAACAGACAAAGACAGACAGAAACAGAGAGATAAATTTGATTTAAAGTTGAAGTTAAGAATTCTAAAATTGTGTTTTTGTATCAAATTAAATGATTGCATTATGTATGTCTGTATGTATGTGTGAGTGTGCGTGTGTAAGCATATGGATGTCAAATTCATTCGATATCACATTTAAATTCTATGAATTATTAATTGAAAAAAAAAATGTCCTCGTTGAACTTTGGCCCAGTTTTGACAGATTGAGTCATTTGTTTAAGTCTCGTGCGGTTCGGACAGATGTTTTGAATCATAACAACACTTTATTAAACAATGAATTAAAGATGAAAAACCTGAAAAACCCGATATGACATTTGTATAAACATTCCATAAAAAGCTATAGCACAATGAATCACTATTTATAAATGCCATTTATTTATTTTTTACTTTTTAAAGTCAAAGCCTTTACTTTGTGTAAATATAATATAAATAAAGTCATATTCTAATTACTTATTATTCTAATATATCTAAGAAGTATTAGATATATTCTATATATACTGTATATACTATACTATAAGTACTATATATTTACATTATTTTGTGTGTGTGTGTGTGTGTGTGTGTGTATATATATATATATTTGTAAAGTATAGTTAATGTATATATAAAACTACTGTTAAATTTTTATTATAGTAAATATTTATTTAATATAAAGAGAGAGTGAATCATCTCGTTTTTGAGACGTGTTTGAGTTTTAATTTTTTAAATGACTGTTGAGTCATCACTTTTAAGCAAAAAAAAATGTTATTTATTAAGTCTAAGTCTTTATTTTATTTGCAAAATATAATATAAATAACAAATATTATATATATATATATATATATATATATATAGAGAGAGAGAGAGAGAGAGAGAGAGAGAGAGAGAGAGAGAGAGAGAGAGAGTCCGTTTAAAGAGTGTTTGAGTTGTTGTGAAGCTGACTGTTGATTCATCACTTATGCTAAGCTATGACATTGATTCACCGGGCGCTGGTGTTCCGCGGCAGAACCTTGGCAGCTTTTCTGGTTTGAAAGTGTTTTAACCGTTTGCGTGTTTGCGGCGACTTTGGCCGCTGGTAAGCGGAGCCGTCGACTCCATATGGCGCTGTGTCTCTGCGTCACTCCTTCTCACAATGTGCTGGTGCCAGTGCTAATTTGCATCCTGGTGGGCATCCACGCCAACCCCTTCCCATCTGTCCAGTGATGGTCGGGCCGGCAGGCATCAGTTCGGACACTGGGAAGACTCAGTGACCTGCATGAGTGATTCTACAAATCAGAGCATGGATGCCTCCGCAGGCTCCGCCTCACAGGCGATTAGGTCTATAATTGTTTTAATTTGGATGTCTGCCTGTAAAGCTGAAAAGCACACGGGGAGCGAGAAACACCAGCAGCAGAAGGAGAGATGAAAACAGCTGGAGCGTTTGCTTTTCTTGACGTCTTTCTCCTAGTGTCAACCGCCTTCATTAACATTAACACTTTTAATTAGACACTTTCTTAACTAAAAATGTTGCTTTTTCTTCCTGAGTTTGCTGAGACTTTCGAGTCACTCGGGTTCGGTGTTTGTAAGTTCATTTTTTTGTGAATAAGAATACCATAATGTTTGGTTGGATTACTCAAGAATGGTTTTAGAGTAATTAAACGCAATATTACTTCAGTTTTTCATTAATGTATTTAACAAAACAACGCACAGTCTTTATGTACTAGTGCAATTGTGTCCCAGTGGTAGGTAGTGTTGAATTGCACTAGCTGAACAAGTTTGGGTTTAGAACTTGCCAGCATACTTCACGTGAAAGGAGATTTCATCCTTCAAATGCTTCAGCACCAAGACATGTTGGACAGTTCCACGTGGAATTGTAGACACGCTTACTAGTAGTAACACTTCATGCTTCAGCGTACCAGGACATTTTCGACTATTCTGCACTCCCTGCTTTGTGGACGATCTTCTATCCCTTTTTTTTGACCTTACCAATCTTTTGATTCTCCTCTAACCTCATTTTTGTCAACTCAGTTGGACTCTTCTGATGTGTCTTTGCAAACCTTAGAGATGTTTTCATTGGAATTCCCACCGGTTGGTATAAAATATCAGACCAGCCTGTGTGGCACCATCAACCATTTTATCTTCAATGTCACTGAATTTCCTTTTTGTCAGCAATTTTACACTGTGTTTAAATGTATGTAGAGGAAAGAATATACGCGTGAGCTGGTTTGGTGGAAGCACACCTGCTATGGGATTCGAACCTGTGACCTTTCACTGCCCATAGCAACTGATCGTTATTCGGTTGCAACTGATTAATAGTTAACTTAACAAGATGTCTTCACACCAATTGAATCTGCAATCTTATAATCCTTGAGTCGCTCATGATTGGCTGAAATTGTAAAGCATAGGTAGCGAATGATTTGGACTGAGTAGAGCTAATTTTTTATGGTTTGTCGTGTGTTTTTGCAATCTGGGAAAGGAATTCAGCCTCTTGCAGATCGATGGAGAATTATTGACCGTTTTTTTTTCAATTAGCATGATGTGTTCCTGTGGTTGTCTGACCTCGAGGGTTTAGAGCAGGTGAAGTACAAGGAGCATGTGAGAGCTTGACCTCTTTCTCCAGTCACTGTAAATCAGTGTGTGTGTGTGTGTGTGTGTGTGTGTGTCAGACCCACGTGCTGATGAAGCAGATTTCCTTTAGCGGAAATGAAAGAAGAGGCATCGGTAACTATAACCATCTTTGCTTTAACGCGCTTGAATGACATTGAGATTTTGTTCGACTTTCATTCGTTTCCATTGTGCAAAATGTCGCTCTGGCTGTTTTCATTGTGTTTTTATTATTCTCATCCTGGCTTAGCCACATTGTTTTTGTGACCGGTGGGAGTCACTGGCCAGTGTCCATTCAGCTGATGGTGGCCGTGTTGATCTGGTGCTAGTTGTATATGAGAGTCGGAACAGTTCTGTGAATCTGAGATGCTGAGCCAAAACTCGGTGCTGCTGCAGACTGATAAACGTATGACAAGAGAGAAACATCGACCTTTCATGCCACTGTGTCTTTTTGTCCGTACTATTGAGTCATCTGGTGTTTACCGCAATATTTTGGAGTTGACCAGTTTTGTGTCTCAATTTAGTTTGTAGCAATATGACTTAAATGACCTTTTTTCATCGATGATCGCAACACTAAGGTCGTGGCTTGAATTCCCTGGTTAAACAGGATGTTGGCTCAATATTTGATGGTAGTGTACCGTAATTAGTGAAATAATGTAACAAATTAATTGGAAAAGTTGAAAAAAAAATATGTTTACGCAAATATAAGCACACCTCATATATAACCCCCAATTTATCAAAATAAATACCTATAAATGTGTGGTCAAAAGCACCCCCTTACTTCTGACTTTCCAGAAACCTAAAATTCTTGCAGAATCCTCAACTAAACAAACTAAAACTAAACAAAACTTCTTGTACTTATTTTTTCACACCTTACTTGTTACTCTTTACTTTATAAAAAACAGTAGTGATAATTATTTTCTCTACATGTGGTAGAGTTTATCTCCAGTAGGTTGTGCTATGATTTCAATTGCTTTGTCCATATATGGGCGTCTTCCTGTTTTCACCCTGCCAGCAATAGGTCGCACACAAACAAGAGTTCAGACAGACTGTTCCCAATGAATTGTATTTCATTTAATTTATTTCTATTTCTTGCAGTGTTATTTAGCCACTGCTAAGTGTCGCTGCATGCTTAAGTTTTCTTTATTTCTGTTATTCAGGTGCATTTGTTTTTTATATATTTTAAGTTCGGTTGCAGATGAAGTACCGTAGCTTAGCCACTGCAAAGTGTCGTGTCATGGCTAATGTTACGTTATTTGTTAAACAGGTTAAAGAGACTAATGCCTCCATAAATTTGACAAACTGTGTTTATTTGAAAGACAAGCTGGAATTCTTTTAAAAATGAAATGTACTACTGTGTCATTTCCATGTTACAACCAAACGAAACACTCCCAAAGTGTTTGCTACATATTGCTAAGTCTGTGAGCACGAAGCCGTTTATGTGGAATATTGCTTTTGATGTTTCTATGTGTGTTTTGTGGATGTGTGGCCGCGTTTAGGTGACGGAGATGGAGCGGCGTGTCGGACGGCTGAGATAAAGCCTCAGGTATTGAAGGGATCCATTAGGATGTTTTACATCTTTCAGACAGATGGAAGCTGGTTCGGAGCAAGTGCCTTTCATTCTGCTGCAGTAATAGACCAACACACACACACACACACACACACACACACACACACACACACACACACACTCATAATGCAGATGGTGGTACATTGTAGATCAAATTTTGAGAATGTTTCACCTTTAGCTATCCATCTCTGTCTGTCAGAGTCTGTTTGTGTGTGTGTGTGTGTGTGTGTCTGTCAAAGTAAGACTTTTAGTGTGTGAGTTTGTTTGTATTTAGTGTGTGTCTGTGCGTGTGTCGGTGTAAGAATTTAGTGATGTGCTAATGGCCTCTAAAAGCTGGGAAAGCAAGTGCCAGAGTCACAGATGGTGCATCTCTCCTCATTTCTCCTTGTTTCTCTCATTTCTGACCTGCTGACGGCGCGACAACCCTTCCTCTCCTCCTCTCTTAATTAACACGTTTTCTAATGTATTTCCTGCTGAGTGTTTGTGTGTTTGATCACGTTAACAACCGAGTCTCACGCCTCACTTTTTCCAAAAGTCAATGCAGTCATTCCCGGAAAAAAAACAAGTACAGTTTAATTAAGGATTCTTTGATTACACTGAAATTCAAGCTAAAAATACACACAAAGTCCAGAGCGCACTTTTATTAATCTATTTTTTTTCGTTATTCACGCTTTATCATCGAATCATTCAGCAGACATTTATCCTGTTTGGTTTTCCCACACAGATGAATTCACACTAAAAGAAGTTGGTTCACACTTTTATTCTTGAATTCTTTATTCTGTGAATTCTTGTATTCTGAAATTATTATTTGATTCTTCTAACTAGAAAAAAGTGTCTTTTTTTATCATTATTATTATTTTTGCAGTGTGATGATTGCAAACATGTTCAATCCATTAACATAACCTCTCATTCCATTTCTGGGCCACGGGGAGTTAGAGCCAATCCCAGAAACTTTAGGCCTGAAGGCGGGACTTGGATTGGTGGCCAACCAATCACAGAGCAGGACTCACAGACTCTCACTCACACCTAGGCAATTTTTCACCCTGCAATTCCAGTGTTTTGGGGGAAACTTGAAGACCCCGAGGAAACCCACAGAAGCATGAGCCTAATCAAACGCATATCAATATCAACATATGCTTAATTTTTACATACCTTAATATAATTTCTTGGCTTTTTTAACATGTGGTTAAAATAACCATCATATATGACTGAACTTAAACCCGTTACAAATAAGCAGGTGACTCCCTGGCAGTGGTTGTTGGCGGCGTCTGCACACGCTGGCGCCAGCTTCACCTTCGCTGATACCGTAGGTTCTCGCAGTGAAAGGATGTGGTGTTCACCATGGAGACTGTATCGCGGGCCGGCTCATGCGTGCACTTGGAGTGGAGGTGTACGGTATCTAACTGGCCGCCTCGGTTCTCCACATCTACATTTGAATCACTAAAAAGCCTCTTTAATGGAAGTTCAATCATCCCTCCTTTGATTCCCAAGATGCAATGTCCTGATTAAGATGATTGGATGAATGGAAGCTGCCGAGAATATGTGATTGGGTCTATGTGTCCTGCTGCTGGATAGGTCTGGATTTTTTTTTTTTTTCCTTTTTTTCTTTTATGAACCGTATCTCAATAGCGGAGTCTTTGTTTGGGCTTATCCTCTTTGTCATTACCAGCCTGTTCCTGTATTTGCATTAAAGACTAACAAGGTGACGGTCTTTCAAAAGCCGATCTCGTAAGGTATACAGATAGCAAGAGACAAAAGCGTGTGTAAGCGCAATATCAACTGTTTCATATTGTGTGTGTGTGTATGTGTGTGTGTGTGTGTGTGTTGCAACTGATATATGTCCAGTAATGGTCATGATGGTTCCATTGATCAGAATTTAATTTCAGAGCTGTTGGCATCTGGGAAAATAAACTGAGATTTAATGCTCTTGATTCCTTTTGTGCTTGAATACAGTAGTGAAAAACCAAAAATAGGATATTTTTTTATCATTTTAATTTTAATAACATTATAAAAATGTATTTATTAATGTTATAATTTTTAATGCATATTTGTGTGTATCAAGAATCAAGTTCAAATCTTGTGTGTGTTTTTTTTTATGGAATATCCTCACTGGGTGCGAGCGTGTCACTGTGTTTTTTTTTTGCTTCAGATTTTTTTCGTTCATTTCATTTTTTTAATTTGGATTTCAGTCCCTGGCTTCATGTGGTGCTCTTTGATAGTTTCAAATGAAAACGTGAAGATCGCAAGCGAAAAATATACAACCAAACGTAATTGCAAGCGAAAAATAAAATAACGTAAATGTGAAGTATTATTCTTTCTTAGAACTTTACGTTTAAAATTTTTGTCCCTAATCTGATTCCATATAAAACAAATTTTGTTTTTTTTCTTATAAATATATTAGCATGCATTTCAACTTAAAAGACGTCATTTTTGTTTTCTTAGCACGTGTGTCCATCATCCCTTTGCGCACTTTCTTACCGCCATCTTTCTTTCCAGAAAGATGTGTTGTTCTCTAAGTTGCTTTTTGTTTTATATTTTTCTTTCTTTTTATTTTTAATATTTTTTTAATTCATCCTGTCTCTGCGAGTGTTAATTCGAAAGAAGCCACTTGTCGGCCACTCGTCTTTCCTACTCCACACATGTGTCAGACAGTCAAACAAACACGTTAAAGCAGATGTGTTTGCATCTGTAATGGTCAGTGTCTGCTCCAGTTGTAGTATTAGTTGGTTTCAATAGTATGTTTGTTGGGTTTGACCATGACGGATTGACTATTCACTAAGAGATAATAGGAATCCCATTAGGTGTATGCAGGTCAGGTAGCTCATAGAGTTCTCCCTAATAGAGTTACTAAATCACAAGCTTGGAAAGCATCAAGGTCTTGAGATGAGTGGAGAGCGTTATCTTATTTTCATCTGCAGCGAGGTTGTGCTTTTCTCCGCTCACGGAGCTGATAGCCATCACGGCGGTTTGAGCGACGCTTTCACAGTTTCTTTGCTTAGTTTAATGTCTGTGGAAAATTGGGTGATTATTGCTGATGAGGATTGTGTCATTTGTGCTATTATGGCGCTCCGTGGACACTTCTAACAACGCTCCCTGCGAGCTCTAATGAATGTGACAGATTACAATGGCGGCGGCGTGTGTGTGTGATTACACCCCATGGGATTTTACCTGTAGTTTACCTGATGCTCTGATTCTGGGCTTTTCAAGGCCACTGGGAAGCAATTCTGAATAATAGCCTTGTTTTAGTTAACTGATGCTAACTTGTTTGCTTTTCCTCCAGTCGAGGTCGTTCATTGCGAGTTTCGAGGTAATTCTGATAATTGTTGTAGAATGTTTATCAGAAGAAAGAGACATGCAGGAACTAGTCCAGAGAAACATGTTTGCATAGATTTTATGTTTAGAAAACATTTCAGAAACTGATTTGGGAATCAGATTTGATTAGTTTATTAGTTTGTTTTTTGATTGGTTTGACTGTCTTGGTTGGTTAGCCATAAACTGGTCCAGGCCTTTTCTGCATATGGAGGAATATTCCGGACACATTTTGAAAGAGTTGTAAAACTGTAATTGCAATTGTGTTTTGGTCACTTTGATGCGAAGAAAAGGACAAAATTAAGAATAACACGTTTAGACATCGCCACAGTTTTTATTAAACCCAAGTTCTCCAAAGTCTAGTTGATTATTCATACACACACACACACACACACACACACACACACACACACACACACACACATGTCGACTTTGGCATTTTAAGCTTATGTAATATTAAAGTTTAAGGCATTTTAAGCAACATTTTCTTCAACAATGCCTGTCTCCAGAAGTTGTGGTATAGAATTGTATACAGTACATTTCCTCCACAAAATGTGTTGTGTTCAGTATTGAGATCAACTGTTTTTTGTGCAATCTTTCGACATTTAGCAAACAAATGAAGTATTTGGTTCAACTCATTGTTGAACTTTTAAAACTTGTTTCACTTTTACACTTTTAGGTCTAATGATCATAAATTTGTAGAAAATATATTTCCTGTATAAATTATTTGGTTTGCAACAAAACTTTTTCGGAACACATCATTAGACAACTGCTTTCGCCAAGAAAGAACCGTTGGCATGTGGTGCAAATTGTAATGGGATAAATGACCATATAAGTAATGGTGTGTCTGTGTGTTCTGCTCTGTGATTGGTTGACCCACAATCAAGGGTGCCCCGCCTTCAGGCCAAGAGTTGCTGATATTATTTCCAGCTCCCTGTGACCCAGAAATGAAAAATATGGTAAAAGTTGTATGGATGGCGAAACAATCACAATCCACGCTGGCGGTGAGTTACGCCAGGGGAGAGACTTTTCTGTTGAACTGCCAAACTTTTATTTTGAACTGTCTCCTGAACTTTGGTTGTTTACATCTGGGCACTTCCTGATTTGGGTTGTTTGGGAATGTTCTGTTTCAGCTGTTTGATTTCTATTAAGTTGTGTCACCTGTGTTTGATTTGTCGGTCATTAACTTTGCACCAGCCTATGTTTCTGAGTATATTTATTTCATCACCTGAGCTTTTCTTCTTCATTTGTTTTTGATGACATAAGTTGTAAGACGTAAGTCTATGTTTGTTGTGCGGTCAGTATTATGCCATGTCCATGTTTCTCTTTTTTTCGGCTACCAGGCCAGGTTTATGTTTTGTATGCAGTCTTTTGGAGTCTTTTGTTTAATTAATCTGGTTATGTTGGTCAACATCTCGTCCTGTCTTGCTCACAGTAGAGAAACACTTTTACTATTTCTTAGTAAATTATCTGGATAAAGACTAATGCTCTTGAAAATTGACAAGACTGATAAAAGTGTATCCTTGTTTTTGACTATAGATTCTATACGTTAAGTTCTAATTCTAATTATGTTTTGTTCTAATTCGAGAAGAATAGGTCTGTGAATTGGGTGAGAAGTTTTGCTGAAGTTTGGAATCCGAAAACTGCATATGTGGTGACCAAGAGAAGGAACGTAGCAGCAGGGAGACGTTCTGCTCACCAGTCTGTTTCATGGTTCCTCCAGCTCTGCTTCCTGAAGCCCCCCATACGCATCCCAACCCGTGCGTCCGTCTGTCCTCCCTCTGTTTCCCTTCCGTACCAAGAGCAGATTTTCTCCACTCTACCTCTAATGACCAGAGCTTTGCTATTCAGGCAACCATGGGCAGAATCCCACATCCATTTTAATGTGCAGTTGTCCTCTCCATCATCCAGGATGGAAGCCATAGAGTCTCTGTACATAATTAGCAGGTCTCTTGGTTGACGAGGTGCGATGAAGGCCTAGTTGGTGAGGTGTCGAGAGCCGATAATATATTCCTGCGATATGGATGGTGTTATTGCAGTGGGTGTTTTGGCGTCAACAGGACGGGCAGTCGTGGCGCAGACAGCTGGTGCAGATGTATCGGGGATGTCACCACATGGCCGTGTTCACGCCTCGGGAAAACAAACCGGCCTTTGGGGCTTTTGATATGCGATCCTTGACTCGTGCTGTAATCCAATCCTCAGACGCGGGTCACCACGCTTCACCATCCCGAGGTCATATGCACGTCCTCCGCTTAATCTGTCAGTCACTTATGCATAATCTATAGTGCTCAAGCACCTGACAAAGGACCAAGTGGGTCTGAGATCCATTAGAGGTCAGACAAAGCCCAAAATGGTAGTGAACTAAAAGGTAAATAGATGAAAGGGGCAGTTATGTTCCATGGAAGGAAAAGGCACATGGAGCAATTACACCCTGAATGACCATCATCAAGCAAAGAGGTATTGATTGGCTTCCTCCGCCATTACTCACCCCAGATGCTCAAAGCAAATCGCACCCAAGATCTCGGAAAGGTTAAGCACAACTTTTTGCAAATGAAGATGGAGGAAAAAAAGAAAGACTTTGTGGAAGGATGAAGGAAAGATAATGTGTTTCAGATTCTGTCCGACCTGATCGCTCTTGCCATCAATCTTGACCAAGACTTGTGTCGTGGATCACGTTTTAAGGCTTTCCCACGTTGGGCCTGTTTAAGGTTTGAGGCTGTCACCCTTTGATCCGGCCGGTGAACGCTGCACTTTCTTGTTCAACCTCGACTTGACAAAGGAAATTAGCATCAATAATTCTGTTTCATCCCTGGGACGGAGAAAGAGCAACAAAGTTGTCCGGTCTGGATTTCCTGGCTCGATGGTAATGCTAAGTGGAAGAGTATTGAGTTTTTGAGCCAGATTGGGGGTTTTCCTCATCTCTGACATTTTTTTTTTTAAACTAAATGTCTTTCAGATTCTGCATCAATTGCTGCAGTTGTGACATTTTAGTAATAATGCAACGTGTCACACTTGCTTTCCTGTAGCGTCCTGGCTTTTGAAAGACATTGAGCAGTTTGCAAGAAAGCCGCGTGGAAGGGTTTTTCAAAAACGAGTGATGGGCTAAATGCGGTTTACGTATCATTCTTGTCGAAAAGCGTCTTTGTGTGATTGGCACGCTATTATTTAGACGACAGGAACAGCGACTGATTAAGATGCCGCGCTGTACTAACAATCTAAAAACTACAGGAATTAATGAACGGTGGCGTGCTGAGTGTTGAGTGTGTGTAATCCAGGTCAAGTCCCAGACTCTCCGGTCCTTTTGTAGTTTCCAGTGCCCTGGGGGTCTCTCTGGCTGTGTGAACACAAGTGGCCCACATTATGCTCCCTGTCAAAAACAGCCGTGGAATCTGCCGTCGGAGCGTAAAATTATTGGAAATTACCAATTCTGCTGCTCTGCCTTTGCCATGGATTTTTCAAAAGCCTAATAAGACGTCAACAGGCCTAATTTGTACTTTCTCCTTTCAAGCGTTTTGTCTTTTTATTGATAGTCACAGCATTGTGAGAGCAAAGGCTTTTATAATGGCTTCTTATGCTGCGTCCGTGATTGTGATTTAATTATATACCATTGATGTAGATGATTGTTGGAGTAGAAAGCGAACGGAACAGGGACTTTTGTGGTCTGGATGATGCTAGCATATTAGCAAGAAATGAGTCTGGCATCTGTAACCCCGACTCGGGCCCTTTGGATATTTAGACATTGAAAGAGTTTTTTTTTCATTTTTTTTTCTGCATATCGTTTTCATATTCCCTTAAAAAAAAATATAAAAATACAATACACACAAACAGAGTTTATATTTATATAGCTACATTTGATATAAGATAAAATAGTTCTAGTTTTTTTTTGGTTGTCATTTTCACACTTTTCATGTTTAAATCAATAGCAACATTTGAGCAGATACTATCATATGAACTAAAATGGAAACATTCTTAATGAAGATATATGTATATAGGGGTCTTGGCTCAGAAATTCAACAGTCACCATTCTGTGTACTTCCTGTTTCAGTTCTACACTTCCTGTCATCACCTTTTCTCTTTTATTTCTGCTAGCGTTTTTCTTCCTCTGTTATTTTTCTTCTTTGTAGGCTAGAGGGATGAAAGAAGTATAATTCTTGCCGGTGTGTGTGTGTGTGTGTCTGTAGCTGAGCAGATGGGTGGGCAGTCTTGGATCTCACCTCTCCTGCTGCCCTTTCAACCCCTGCCAGCCGCGCACCCGTACCCTATACCAGGGGTGCCATTAACCCACAACCTGCCCCGCTCCCTTTACTTTTAAACACTGTTATCTTGCTTGCCTGAAGAGAAAAGACACCAGGAAGCTTTTTCTCAACCTTTTTTTTTCAGGTCTCCTCAGCAGTGAACTATAGAAATTGTTACAATCTCTATATATTTTCACCTACACTAACTATGTAGGCTACTAACTATTCACCTTCACTACTAAAAAGCTATTTATAGTTTTATAATTATTCTTATAAACTATCATAAGTCATATTTGTTTTTTTTTTGCATGATTGTAATTGGTATTACCGTATTTACTTGAATATAAGCACCCTGTATAAGCACACGTTTATTGGAATTCTTTTTTTCCAATTTTAACGTCTCCAAATTAGGGTTCTTATAATCGCAGATTTAAAAAATGCACATACTGTAAATAAGGGCTCATTATGAGTTTTTATTAGCTCAATAACAGAAATAAAGAAACATTAGACAACAGGGAAAAAACAACACTGTAAAAAGTAAGATTAAACGTAGTGTTTTCATTAATATTTGAGCAGACACACTATATTGCTTATGGTAGATCCGTGCTAACGGCTAGCACATGAAAGCGAAACCATAAGAACGCAAAAGCTTCAGTGCAAAAAAAAAAAAACTGTTCAAAACGAAGAACACCGGAGTCAAACACAATCAAATCGCTCTGTCTGCTACACAGGGAAAACCTTGACTGTTCTAATATTTACGTCTAACAAAAACTGAGCTCTGTCAGCTTTAGTCTTTGCTCTTTTTGTGCAAACCAGAACCAGAATAGGAACCAGTAAGCAGCAAAGGATTATGGGAGGTGTAGTTCCAATCGCATTGAAGCGATACGAGTCACAAGTTAAGTTTGTTTAATAAAGAATTACCGCAATAGAGCCACAAATAAAGCAAAAAATTGTTTTGAATTGTTATTTTGTGTCTGAAAAATCAGGGGGTGCTTATATTTCCGTAAATATGATAATCCATATCCATTTTATGTCTTATCTCTCCAAAATTATGCAAATGTGAAATACATACAGTAAGTAGTGATTTGTGTGCTTTTTTTCATCAATCATTTAAATTATCTTAAATCGTATAGTGTAACTAAATTTAAGTGTGTGGGGTGAAATTTTACATGTATCTAGTGTTGTTGTTTTTATTTTTAGTGCAGACGGATGCTTAAGTGTGTGCGTGTAATGCTAATGAGAGTCTGGCTGTGTGGCGCTGTCTGTTCTCCTGTTGAATATTTAGTATTCACTCAGCCTTTTCCTCTAATTACCTGAGAACATGCTAATGAATTCATCAGAATCAGCTGCTAATTGGCCGTTTGAACAGGCCAGACTTCTCCAGAAACATGCTTGGCGTCCAATCGGAATGATTGGTCACATTTCCAGCTCTTATCATTTTTTTCTTTGTGTCGATATGGATTGTTTTCCGTCTTTTTTCTCTTCTCGTTCTTTCTTCAACTGCCTTTTGTTAAAGGCCACTTTCTTAACAGCCTAACACCCATTTGCACTTTTTGGGCATTAACAGCTTGACGTGTCAGGAATGTTCGTTGGCTAAAGTGGATGTTTTTTTTTTTCTTTTTCTTTTTTTTCCCCGGCCGGCGAGATGGTACTTAGCATTGCTCCGTGTTGATTGGCTCATTCAGTTTCTACAACTGGCACCTATTAAGCTGCTATGGTAACGAAGTCTCATTATTTCCGAGGTGCCCTGTTGGGAACAGCAGACAGTCGGAAAGGTCAGAGCAGTGACATCACTTCAGCCACAGCTAATCTTATTTGGGTTCTGATTCCCGCTGTAATCGGACTCCTCTGCCAACCCAGCAGACAAAGGAAGTAATGAATCAACATTTACAGTCACCCTTCATTTAAATTAGAATTGTATTTCCTCCCGAGCTTTGGCTTTTGTTTCTCTTGGCATCTATTTTTTAGCGTCTGTGTCAATAGGAGGGGGTCTGAAGGCAGCCAGTGTGTCTCTGCGGAATAGGGCGTAATGAATATGGAAAGGCAGTAGGGAGAGATAATTAAAGTGGTGACGGCTTTGCTCTGGTCTGCAGGTGTCCTGAAAAACAGCTCCTGCTCACCACAACGCCACACTTAAAGGCCACAGCAGAGTTAGAAGAGGGTAAAGGAAGTGGTCAACATGGTCATTGGTGTTTTTCTTCTGGTCAGTGATCAATATTAAATTAGAGCTGCACATGGTTCAATTCTGGATACATTGAGAATCACGATTTTTTTTAAATGAGATCTTTCACGATGATGGATATTTGTTTTATTTAAAATATTTAAGCCTGAAAATCAGGTTGCTGAACGCAAATTACTCTTTGCTTTAAATTTTAATAAATGGAGTGAAAACTAATGTAATGTCATGTAAAAGTAATGTTATAAAGAAAAAAATCACTATTAAACGTAATAAAAAAAAAAGATACCAAGGTACAGTATTACATATTGTTGAGAACAATCATCTCTGTTTAAAAGCACTTTTGAAATACTTTTCAAACAATGATTGTTTTGTAGGGGGGATAATACTTTTGTCCTCATCTGTAGATAGTTTGCTGTATATGGTTTGTTTGCTGAGTGTCATCTTCTGGTTGGAAACCGCAGTAAACACAAACACTTCAGAATAAAATTCCTTTTCAGGTAGTAAAATGTCCAAGTTAGTAACAGACTTACTTTACCGTGGTGTTTTCTCGCTCATTCTCACTGTTTGCGACTGAAGTATCATCTTCCCTTTATAATATTTAAATGATAACGCACGGCAGAGTACCGACTGGATGCAAGCAGACAAACGGTCGGAGAGAGACCTCAGAGTTTGGCAGAATCGTATAAATGCCGGGTTAAGATCACTAGAAGGGGTTGAATCGAGATCGCTATTTTTTTAACGATTAACCGTGCAGCTCTAAAATTGATACAGATTATCAGTATAAAAAACATATTTTTATTAACTTTGCTGTCTTTTTCAGACAGTAGGATGCTGCTGTTGCTATAATACGAAGTAAGCAGCTTTTTTTCGCTTCAGCAGCAACTCTTATAAGGGGCTCTGTGTTTGATTATTAATGTCTGTGTAGAATGTTGGAGTCATTTTTGAGTTTGTCTTTCAGCCACAATACTGCGTCATTAATAGTAATATTGTAAATGCTAAAAAGTTGGTTAGCCACTTTAGTTTGCTCAAGTCGGCTGTCACAGCTTTTGTATTGCTCTCTTGGTTTGATTATTAATGTCTGTCTGAGATTTTCCTGGCTCAGTGCTGAATAGTAATTCGACACACACTATAAACATTGTTTAGCAACTGATGCTTGCTTACATCGCTGCAGTTGCTCTTAAAATGCTCTCTGTGTTTGACTATTAATGTCTGCTTAAAAAGAGCAATGTCGAGGTTAACCACTCAGACTCAACGCTACATCCGCAATAGTAATGCAACAAATGTTAAAAAATGTAGTGTGCACCTTATCACCCAAAAAAAATGTGTGCAAAAATGCGAAATAAATATTAGGAAGTAATTGTTTGTCTGTGGTGCGGCTTATAATCCAATGCGTTGTAGTCCAGAAAATGCCGTAAGTCGACAGCAGCGGTCCTAATAATGCTCTCCACTTGATTAATAATGTCTGTCTAGAAAGTAGTCGAACACAGACCATCATTAGACTCAATTATTCAAAATGCTACCAGGATCCCAAGATAATTAATAGTATTCTAAGGGAAATCGGAAAAAACAGTATCATAAAAACAAGAAGTACAATAGCTCAGCAAAAATGAAAATAAAAAGTAGACAAATATGAATAGACAAGAAATGCAAGTCGAACAAATGCAAAATTGTAATAAAATATGTACTAGCTTGATCAAAGAGTTGAAGCAGTTGTGACGTCTGACATCACCAGATTCATCTTTTTAATCGCTATTCACCTTTACTTAGTATCGCTGTTTGCTTTTACACAGATTCACCGCTCACTCTTACATACCATATTTATCCAACTCTTAGGTGCATAGCATTTTATACTTTCTAATCTTTTTTTCACTGTTTAGTCACACACATCTTTGATTTTAAGGTGCACTGTTGATATGTACCTTTGGTTTTTCAGCATTTATTACAATATAGTCGGGATATAAGTGTGCGGATGTATCGCTTTCACATTGTGAGGCTGAATTTATGGTCTATAATTATTTCTTACTTCTATATCATTTTATTCTGTATCCAAATGTATTCCGAGTGATTGTGTTTGTCAGACCAAGGCTGTTGTTCCCAGATGTTTGTGTCTTTTACTGATAAGCTGATAAGTGACTGAGAGGTCATCACCTTCTCTTGTGCCATTATATGTAGAGTTGGACTGTCGGTTCAGGATATTCCTTCTGATGACATATTCCTTCTGATAACGTGCCAGATAGTGAAGGACATCGGCTGGCTAGTTTACACTACGGGGGCGCGGGCCGAAGGTCAAAAGCCTTACAAGACACCCAGAAGTTAGTACACACATAAACACTGTTCACTTTTGAAGTGATGTGTCACTCCGTCATAGGACAGAATTGACCAAGATGAATCTCAACACAACACCAATAAAAAATTGCTAACGGGACGAAAAGCTTAGGAAAGTTGGAAAAGCAATTCCTCAGACTGTTCTGATCATGTTTGGAGAACATCTGACAAGGCCGATTACGATTTTGTTGTGTAGAAAATGTTCAAGTTCAAGCGCTTTTCTTAGTCCGAGACCATCGCAAAGTCGCTATCCGAATTAGGAAAAAAAAAGTCTTTAAAAAGAAAATTTAGGGATTTTTGAAAATTGGAAAATGTCTTCGGTGATGTTAGAAAACTCACTAAGGTGATGTTGGTATGGAAATAACAACAGGTTTTTTTTCCCGCTTTTTTTTAGGCGACCTGTGTGTTTAACCACCTAGCGGTTGATTGTGCCCGGTAAGCAGCGTTTTCCTGGGCATAAATCATGGGAAGCGTTTCCAGCCGTGATTATCCTGTTCGCTGTAGCTCTGGGTTTAATCAGTGTCTGGGAAAGTGGCCTTTAGAGTTTTAGCCTACAGCATTTAGAGCTTTTTCATGTTTCGCTTGCATCTTTGTCTTTGCTTTTCGACTGATCTGAACTGCCTTTCACCCCCACATACCATCATATTCAGATCACACACAGATGGGCCCTGTGGGTCCCTCTTTTATCAGCCCGGGTGTGTGTGTGGGGTCATAAGTGTGTGTGTGTGCTGTAGATATCTGTGAGTGATTTGTCTTGTACAGAAGGTTGTGTCTTTCCTTGTTTCCTCTAATTTCTCATCCATCAATTATATACACAATCGGGAATACAGTTTATTTTGGAGTAGATGGTGCACTTTTAATAAACAATCAGAAAGAGAGAGAAAGAGAGGAGTCGAGCGTCAAAAGGAGTCAGGCCACTATTAGAAGATATACATTATTGCCATCTTGTAGCCTTTTCACTTTGCATGATAATTAATCTTTTTTACAATTGTATTACATATTTATGCGAGTATAAGCATCCGTTGAGAATACCCGCTGAGAATTCTGGGAGATGAAGTTCTGATCACTAAAATTGCCGTTTTTATTTTTTATTCAAGTAAAACGATATTGAAATTATACGAGTCACAATTTAGGTGTGTTAAAAAAAGAAAAAAAAAGTATTTAGCCTTTTTTTCTTACTTTTTATTTTGTACCTGAAAAATGAGGGGGTTGTTTATATTTTATTCACATATATCATTTATGGAAATAATCCTGGCATTTGGATTAGATTTAAATACAGAGAGGATGACTTAACATGCGTTTTCTTGTGAATTTACACAAATGTTCTATTTAAATGTGTTGGCTCTAATTGTATTGATTTAGTCATTGTTTTTTTGTTTTTTGTTTTTTGGCTCATTGTAATTTTTGTTTTTTTGGTTTTGGCTTCAATCTCAGTCAAAAATGATTTACTGATTTCCGGCTTCAGCCAAAATGTCACTTTCGGTGAGGCAGCTTTTAAGTACTTTTTAAGTGCTCTTGTAGTTTGAGAATTACGGTAATGCACAATTCTTTGAGTGTGGTCTTGTGAGTCTGGATGTGCCAACAAATCTTTTTTCGCTCCTTATCTCTTCAGAAAAAGTTCAAACCGTGAACCTTTTTTCCTAGTCTTCAGGGAAAAGAAGACACAGATTGGCCTACAGGGCTGCAAGAGCGTCCAAGCTAAGCAAAAAAAAACACAGTAAAGGAGTGAATTAACAGGCAAGTGGGAGAGAAAGACAGTGTTTTACTTCGAGATCAGGTCGTTTAATTAGACGTGGAGGAAATGAATGTTTGGCACTGCGAGAGAAAGCCGTGATGTATTTCTCGGTAATGATCAGCACAGTTTGGTTCCTCCACAGGCCTTCGCCCCCTGTAGAGTTTACAGCCGCGTGATGAATTTAACACAGTGGAACAATCAGCAGCTCTCCACTCGCTCTGTTCCGCAATTTTACACTTCATTTTGATAAACTATCAGCGCACTAAATCATTTTAACAATGGTTTACTTTTTATTAGGACAATTTCCATAGCCACTATTCAATAAAAAGCAAAACGACCAATGTTGGTTTCGCTTTCAAAATGTCTATGTTGGGATGTTTGACTGTACATCTTTTTGTTTTATTACTGTAAATGAATACACCGCAAAAATGTATTCTTGACGAGCCAAAAAAAACCTAAAATTAGATAATACATCTTGTTTTTTTTTTTCCTCCAAGACAAATTAGCTAGCTTAGAATTAAGAGCATTATAAATGTTGCTTGTTTCAAGACAATAGGACTTGAATTTTCTTGCTTGGAAAGAAATGCAAATTTTACACTGAATTGAGACAATTTTCAAAGCAGACATTGTTTTAACACAGAACTTCCTCAAACAAGAAATGTCAAGTCAATTTTTTTATTTATTTTATGAACGCAATGTTTCCCAATTTAAGAAACAACAATTTTTTTATACTAAAACCAATGAGATCAAGAACAGATAAACAAGAACAGAAAAAAAATCTTCCGTGTAACAATATGTTTTGTCTTACCAAGTATAATTTTATCACCCAATTGGCAGAAAATGTTAAATGAGTAAAGTTTTTTTTTTACTCATTTTGTATCATAATTTTCTTATTGATATGTGGATTTTTTGCAGTGTATAATTTTGGTTAATGAGACCTAGTGCATGACTTAGTGCTCCCTATATAGGGCTCTTCACTTTATTGACCCTGTGAGTGGATTGATTCAGTCGATTGATTGGAATGACACTTTTATTGTTTGAACGTCGATCCAAATACATCAAATTGTTTGCGGTATATTTCATGGTGACTACAAAATCATTGCTGGTAATTTGTCAGCGTAGGATTGGCTTGGCTTGGCTTGGTTTCTTCTGTCAGCACTCAGTGTGGTGACTTACGGTTTTCTTCTTCTCGTTCTTCTTCACCTCCTCCTCCTACCTCTGTATTTCTACTGCTGTACCACCTACTACTTCTCTATTTTCAATACTCAATTTCAACGTATTCGTTTAGTTTTTATTTATTTAAATTGTTCAGGATTATGCTGCATATGTGTGGGTGTGTGTGGGCATAGATCATTGTAAAAAATACATTTATATGACAAATGTGATTAAAAAAACATGCAATAATAATAATAACAAATAGTAAAAATAATATTAATGTAATAATTAATTAATTCCAATAATAATAAATGTCATTACCAAAAATAAATGTATTTTTTTATATACCGTATTTACGGCGACACAAGCACCTCGCGAATATAAGCCCCCCTCTGATTTTCCAGGCACAACAGAAATGTATTGATTTAATTAATTTTTATATATATATTTTATTTTTTTATATATATTATTTTTAACAAATCTAACACAAGACTTTGTCTCTGAATTTTATTAAAATTAAAAACCTCACTAAATGTATTTAATTCACTGCTATATTGTATCCAAAAGCAAGATCATGTTTGATAAGTTCACAGGGCGCGGCGAAATACATCTACAATCATGAGCACTGGTCAAAAGGCAACATGCAGAGAAAGAGTTAACGCAAACAGGCTATGATCAGAAACAAATGATGCACTTCCTGTTGAACAAACAGGAATCTAAATCTGGTCTAAATATCCCAGCGCATCAATCCACAGGTGTCATAGGTAACACACTGATTGTGGGTCACGTGACACTCTGGAATTGATCGTGTGACACATGGAATTTGGCGTGATAAAAATGTGCGTTTTATTATTATTATACATTTTTTTGGGGTTGTGGTTGTGCATTGACTGTAACACTGTGGTGTTTTTCACACAAGAGCGTGTGGTCAATCCGTTTTATTGGCATGAATTATTCACATGTACTGTATTGATAAATGTGCTGTCAGGACGCATTAGCCGCATTTTGCGTGTTGAGTTTGTGTGTGTTGGTCTCATAGGGCCCGATCTTAATGAGGCAGCAGAACCCGCACGCCAAAGAACTAACATTACATAGCTGCAGTCTAATAAGATAAATACAGTAATTACGTTCGGAAAACGCTGCATCTACACACAGATACACAGCCAGAGGACAAACACAGAGGGAAACACGCTTTA
Source organism: Paedocypris sp. Pulau Singkep (assembly GCA_017309775.1). NCBI lineage: Eukaryota > Metazoa > Chordata > Actinopteri > Cypriniformes > Paedocypris > Paedocypris sp. Pulau Singkep. Next base: position 4,852,623 of record MU204251.1, on the reverse strand, counting down.
TTTACATTCTGCTTCACTTTCTCTCTGTTCAGTCACATTCATCTTCATTTCCCTCAAACCTAATATACACTATGTAGATAAAGTTTGAGTGATGACTAATTTGACTGAATTAAAAGTCATTTTCTTTGTTCATCACAAATATAATGTGTTGAATGGATTATCAGATACAATAATCAAAGCGAACCCAAACTAAAATGCACAAGTAAACTTGTGTAAAACTTAAAAAAAAATAAGTTTGTGTTTACAAAATAGTTTGTCTTACAATTGTCATGTTTATATACTATCCTATTATATATTATTATATATATATATATATATATATTATATACTGATATACTTCAGAATAAAATGTACACGGATTTATAATATGAATAGTATGAAATAATTTATATAAATATATTAAGTATTTGTGTTTTAATTGATAATAAATAAATAATAAAATAATTATTAATGTAATAATTATTAGACTCAGCTTTATATAGACACAGTCAGACAGAATGACTGATTGATTGATTGATTGATTGATTGATTGATTGATTGGTTGATTGACTGACTGATTGATCGATTGATTGGTTTGGAGAGATAGAAAGAGACTGACAGACAGATGTATACATAATGATCAAAGCTATCTAAATTCTAACTTATCTATAATATCTGTTATTTTGTTCATTTACTGAACCTACACAATACACAACCATACAATGGTTACCATACAATACATACAAAACCCCCCCACACAAACAGGAACTGGATCAATTTGATTGACCTTTGACCTTGGCCATTTATTTTGCCTCATTTATGAAGCTCTTGAGCTGCTTTAGCTTATAGATCCGGTGCAGATACCATCACACTGTTCGTCCACCAGCTTATGTGACGGACTTTGTTTAGAAACACAAGGCAGTACTGAAGTGCCGATGGGCAGTGAATCACACGGATGCGGGATGGAAACCCAGTAGAAAGCAAAGCGCTGTGCAGATCTGATGCGTTTCTGCCGCAAACACAGTCCTGGAGTATTAGCGTCACGTTTTATCTCGATATAAACAGATTTCTATTAGCTCTGCATGAATATGGATGTGAGTCAGGATCTTTCTATTTCAGGCCTTTTTATGTAAAATCATTGTGCCGCACTTTTACAACAGACACGCTGCATTAATATCTACTTTTTTTTATTATTTCAGTTGAAATGCGCCACGGAAAACATATTTCATTGACGCACAGGCAAACAAACAGCGGAAACACGCAAAAAGGAATTGAATTTGATTTTCTATATGCGTCATTGCGTTGTTTATTTGCATCCCACGGGCAGATTGTCGTGATTCGGAGGCTTCGCGAGTACTAAAATGCGACGCATTAATGCAGTTTTAATTTGATTTACATGTTCTCTGGCCAGTCTGGACACAACAGCGCCAGAATGACTGATAGCGTTGATAAGTGTTTAGACTTTCCATCACTCCACACCATCTGTCTGCCGCGAATTCAAATCGCATTTACTCCAAATTGTGAAAAATAAGCTACTCGTGAGGTTTTTGCATTCGTATCCATACAGTCGCCTTCCCCGTCTTTATTTCAGAGGGGATGCTGTGTGTGATCTTGAGGACCAATTCCACACTAACACCATGAGAAGGGCTCCACTAAGCGGGTGAATAATACAACCCGTATTTTTAAATTACATAATAAGTGTATAATAAAGTAAAAAGTGTATAATAAAGTCCCATAAAGTCATAATGTGTGTCGTAATCCCGAACGATTATTCTGTCTTAGATGGGAATAAAGATTAGGAATTAGATCTGTATTACAACGTGCTTTATTGTGTAGTGCGCTTTTTGCCTGAGAACAAAAAAAGTAATTAGTGAGGTCAAAGTTCACAATTTTTATTCCTCAAAAGCCCCAATTTTGCAACATAGTGTATGAATAAAATAAAAATAGAGTGTAAATGCTCTGTAAAACACAAAATCAGTGTATAACCCAATCATTCCTCTTGAGGACATTTGTGTATTTCATCGACGGGTGTGAGTTGCTTTAGGGCTGGAGTGTGTGTGTGTGAGTGTGTGTGATCATGCGTGTGCTGCGAGAGGCCGCGGCCCCTGTTGGCGTTGACATTGATACACTGTGGACGTCTGAGTCTCGGGCCCGTGTGAGAGATGACCTTCCTCCAGCACAGCGAGACAGACTCAGGTCTTCTTCACTGGTGCAAGAATGACGCGTGTAAACACTATGTCTTTGCCGACACCGTTGACCCTTCCAGAGCTTCCGGAAGTCTCCGTGGAGACCACACACTCTTCAGTCTCTCAGGCGTCTGTAGAGGAGTGTCGTTTGCAACCAGTTGATGATCTGTGATCTCTATAAATCTCTTTTTTTTTAGATTTGGGAAGAAGAAAGAAGAGAAGATCAAGACGGAGACCAAAGTGTGTCCACAGAAGCAGACGTCGGAGCTTCTCAGTGAGGACGAGCTGGAGAGGATGAGAGAAGAGAGAGAAAGGTGAGACTAACTTTATGACTGGAGCCAAACGTTCAACTTTACAAATTAGGAGTTTTGATAATTTTTCCTTGAAATTATTGGCATTTTTCCACTAGATGTTTTGTGCAGGTTCTAGTTTGTTTGTTCGTTATATGAAGAGAAAAAAATCAAGTTCAGGCTAATTAATAAGTACATTTATAAAGCTCGGGGTTTATTTATTCATTGTTGCAAAGCATCTGTATGAGAAAAACTTGCTTATGTTAGTTGCTTATGAGCAGTGAGCAAGCAGAATGCTGACAATGACTAGATAAATACATATAAATAAATTACTTAAATATTGAACTAACAAAATTTAGAATATTTGCCGTAACACATTTTCAAATAACTATTTTACTGTAGCTTGAAATTAGAAAAGAATGCCTGTGTCACAGGGTTACAATGAAACTAGTATTAACCAATTAACCAATGTAAATAACTACGTAAAATGTATTAAAATAAGGTCAAAAATATAGAAGGCAACAAACGGGTTAAATATAATACATGATACAAGAAACAAGAACACGAGAAAAATGAAATTGACAAAATATACATAGTGTAAAAGGCAAACAAATGCGTAAAAAGGATGTCAGCATCTGTTGATTGTGTGGATGTTATATGTATGTATTTGTTTGTATTTGTGTCAAATAAAGAGCCTGTTACTTTGGTTGAATGTGATTTGTGTACAAGAGCATTGCTAAAATGTTCTGATTTCTGCGGCATAAAGATTGTTACTGTACAACACAGAGTTTAAGAATCATGCAGTTCACATTATACGCTTTTTTTTTTTGGCGCCATCTGTGGTTGAATCCCTAATTAGTGTACATTTTCTGTAATGGAACTGTGTACTTTTTCCCTGACTCCATCTTGTTCCATCTCTGGACTGGCAGATTTTGGCGGTCCATTATTAAGGTGACACACCTCAACCTCCGCGAGGCCGAGACGTAGTGAGAAAGCGAATGTTCGGTGTCATGTACATTCTGCCAGAAGATGGGAGAAGCGGATATTTTTAGCTGAGATGCAGGGATGTTTTTTCTGTCATTATTTTGTGTTGTGTTTACCGAGGCTTATTTGGATTTGGAAGCGTGTGAAGTGTGAGCTGGAGCCGTGCTGTTCTCCTCCATATGCTCCAGAGTGGCATTTGTTCAGAGAGAGACTTTATTGACTGAGCCTGTTGTAGTTCCTGTGAGAGACAGAAAAGGAAAGCGGGAGAGAGAAAATCTGCCAGATGTGTCTGCAAGATCTGTCTTGACCTTTCCAGTTGATTGTATTGCTTCTTCTTGAAAAGAAAAAAAAATGTTTTATTCATGGATTTAGTGCGCCGTCGAACCACGTGGTCCATTAAAATAAAAAAGGGAAAAAAACCTAGAAAACGTCTGCAATTTCTCCGCATAATCTGTAACAGTTATGGTCTGTGTTCCTCACAGGATTGAGGCCAAGCACCAGGAGCTGAGGGAGCGGCAGATGCAGGAGCGCTTGCTTTCTCCAGATGTGGAGGACGATGATCTGGATCCCAACTATGCGCGAATCAACAACTTCCGAGAGCGCGTGTCGCCTTCCCAGCCGCTGTACGGAAACCGCAGCCCATCCCCGCAGAGACCGGCTCCCACGTTTTCCCACAGCAGAGAACCATCATCAGAAGACCCTCGTGATGGCCTGTATGCTAAAGTCAACAAGCACCGGAGCCCCCTGCCACCTGCCGCAGACAGGTGAGGCTTTAGGTCGTAAATTGTCTCAAATTGAATGGGGAAGAAAATGCTCCAGTTGATAAACGCCATGAGGATTATGAACCTGAATGAAGTCTGGAGAATGTTTGTGGGCTGAAACCTTGTTCCCAACAGTTGTCTTGTTTCCAGCCTTCATGCACTGCCTATTCATACTGAAAGTGAATTTGTTCATAGAGTTATTATCTCAATTCAAATCCAAATTGTATTTGTCACAATCACATTCTGCATGGTACAACATGAAGTGAAATGTATTTTCCAATCGCCCCGCATTCAAACATACGGAGGAGTTTTACGGGGAGTTGGATACATACTAAAGACAGAAATAGAATAAAATAATAATAATAAATATTGTAAAAATAAGATAAAAAATATGATTTCATTTTTTAATTTTTTAAACATGTTTCTAACTTAAATAATAACAACATGATATATATTTAACGAGACAAAAAAATGTTATAGGTCTTTAAAAAAATTGTAAAGGTAGTTACATTTTTTTAAATGAAATCAATTAGAAATAATATTAATAATAAAATAATTTACATTTAGAAATATATTAGTACATTTATTAAGGAATAGCAATACTGTCTATTGTTAATACATGGAAAATATTTCAAGGTATTTTCATTCATTCATCCATACGGCGCTCGATTTAAAATCTTCTTAGAAACAATTTTGTTTCTTATACAAAAGTTGCATAAATAACAAAAAAAAGCAGACAATGTTTGACTTTGAACACGTAAAATTCAGCTCATTTCAAAACCGATTTGGACGGTGACTAGGTTTATTTCAAGAGCTGAGTTCGAGAACAAAGGCGACACTCGACCGTCACTGCTAGGTCGTCATCAGGCACTTAAATAGACTCTAACATAGACTGTACTTCTTGTACTGTACAGTTTCTGACCTTTAGCTTGAGGTTTTGAATACCTCCATATTTCTTTCTACCTTGTGCTGGAGTGAATTCCGACTGATGGGCCCCTGATGGGTTAATTGTGGGGAGACCCTCGGGAATAGCGTCAGTGACTTCATGATCTCTTGTCATGTGAAGAGTTTGTTGGCCGGGAGAATTGCTCTTTTCTACGACTGGTGTCTGATTTAAAAGCATCCTCGGAGAGTCATTAAAACCACTTGCTTGTTTAGATGGACAGGCCGTTTAGAATGTGGTCATCGCTGTCATAAAGATCTCGCAGTGTGTGCAACGGCTCATGCGGCCAGAGGGGGAAACGTGTCATACGTGTTAGCATCGTAGCTTGATCTGTTTAGCAGCTCTTTGTTTTTTTATTAGTCTTACATGTGAACAAACATTCTACCACTTTCTACAATCACGCAGAAAATAATGTGAAGTTGGAGATGCGTAATGCTGTGTTAGAGATTCATTTTCTCAAACCCACTGTGATGAAAAGTAAAAAAAAAAAAAAACTAATTCACCAAAAATATAAAGATACTGTAACAGTGCTACACCGACTCACAAATTTCCTAGATAACGAAAAATCCCAAGCAAAGATTTTGTACCGAGTTCCGAAATATTTTTGCTATACGAAAGGAGCAGAAATGATTTTCTTACCACTAGCATGCATAGAGTTTTGAGTTCAGACATGTAAAAAACTGTATTTTTCATTTTTACAAACGTGAATTCAACTAAAAACAACAAAAACACCAGTTAGTTTTAGAGATGTACTGCATGATATTTTTGCTTCCAAAATATAAAATAAGCTTGTATTCTCCCAGAGTGGTGATGTTTTTTTTTCTCTCTCTCTCATTTGCGTCCGTGTCACAAGTGTTGCCAAACAGAGCCGCCATCTTGAAATCACGTCATGGACATCGTTTCCGTAATCTCGCGTGAATGATGACGTTTGTTCAGTCACCGTTCTTGCGAGATTACGCAAATCTCAGAGATTTGCATGCAAAATTTCAAGATGGCGGCCAGCATTCTTGTGAGATTCCCCGCTGTATCATTGTATAATGTACATTTATAAACACATGCCAAAGTACAAACTAAACAACAGCTATCTAACATGTTTATTTGTCTGATTTAGGTCATTATGTCAAAGTTTTATGTCTAAATTTACAAAGTCATTTCACGGACACATGATGTATTACATGTAAAATGTGTCGAAATGTTCGCCAAACAAAATGGCTCAGGGAACGAATTTATTTTGTAAGTCGGGGTGCCACTGTATTAGCATCACTGCTACCTGAAACACGAGAAGTCTAGTCTTCCACACTAGTCACTCGCCAGAGTCCACAGACTTCGCTCTGATCTCAGAGGTCCAGGCCAGCAGGTGAAGGAAGTGTGGAGTATAGTGAGAACAGAATTAGAGTGCAGGGCTCTTGAGGTTCTTCTCTTGAGAGGGCGACCGGGGAGAGCAGCAATTTGGCATTGGTTTTGAGAAGAGCGGTCCACAGCGAGCTGCTCCTCCACTCCTGAAGAAGCCGTCTGCCCTCCGCATGGAAAGTTACTATAACAACCAGAGTCTCGCGAGCTGCTCTGCTCCAATTAGAGAAAAATAATCATTCTTGAGGAGAGCGATGGGAGAGACGAATCAACTTATTTGTGCCTGGCAAGAACCTTCGCTTTTTAGAACCTCCGTGGCAGCGTGTTTGACATCACTAGACGCAAACAAATGATTCAGAGAGGTCTACTTTCTTCTCAGCACTCCTTCCTAGCAGATGAATGGCGAGGTCTACAGGTTCCTCAGAACAACACGGTCCTGCCGTCCCTGCCATATTTAGTCCCCAGCCCATCAAGAGCTTCGCCACAGGTTACCGATTTCACTTCAAGACCCCCATCACCACCCATTGTGCCCCGATACCGCCCGTGAAAGATGTGGCCCGCATGAAAACCTGAATGCGCTGCTCTATTAGGACCCTTTCCTTTCTCATTTCTGCGCCCCCTCCCCTCGCCGTGCTTTTCTGAGGCCTGGAGTGTCGCCTCGCCATCAAAATAATTATAGAAATCGCTAGATGGAGAAAGAAAAGCTTTTAGTGTTGGTTGTGTGAGTGCTGAAGTGCTTTTCTGCCCGTTAATTAATCAGCCATTCTGCTGAGCTGAATGAGAGCTGCGGGCGCGTTCGCCTGCTTTTAAAGAGTGCCAGTCCGCTCCCTGAAGCATCTGCGAAACCTTCTTCTGCTCCACACGTCTGCTCTGTCTCTCTTATTCACCGCTTCTCTGGAAAAGAGTGTTTAATGGGAGTACAATCTTCCCTTAGGTGAAATCTAGGTGATGTTGGTGTCACGCTAAAGATGCCAGTCGGTTAATCGGGACACAACGAGATGGGATCACTCAGTCCCTAATAAGCGACTGGTTCGGAGGTGTAAAGTACTTGAGTAAATGGACTTTGTTACTTTACTTAAATGTTTTTGGGCTACTTTGCGCTTGTACTGAGTAATCAAAAATATCTGCCACTTTTACTCTCTACTTGTTACTCTTTACTCCACTACATTTTGATGGACACCTACCGTTACTTGTTACATTGTGATCCGCAGGGTGCTAAAGATACTGAACGTTAATTAGCGGTTGCACTTTTTTGCACATTTGAGTTTGACTGAGACTGACGTTTTTTGCTTTTTTTTCTTTTTCGATTTATTTACTTTTGTTTTGCCATTTTGAAACATTTAGCTTGTTAAATTTCATTTCTATGTTTGGAACAAAACCTCATAATTATAGAGTTTCTTTTCACTTATTGATGTTCTTTTGAGCCTAAATTCAGTACAAGTAAAATATTTGTTCTAGATCATAATTGGAGGCTTTACAACTTTATATATCTTGAGTGTGTGTAGCGGACACTTTAACTAGTACTACTTGGCACAATAGAACGCTACAGAGTTGGACACTGCTCTTAAAGCAACAGTAATACCGTAGTCACTCAGTGAATGATTGGTTCCAGATTTCAGATCTGTCAGATCCATTCCAGCAAGAGCTGGACGCTGTTGTCCTGATGAAACAGAGTGTGGTGACTTTACACTCACGCACAAGGTTTACAGTGGCACAAGGGCGAAAAGTCGACACTCTGAATGCACTCTGAAACTCTATTGAGCAAATTATTTTCTCAGTCAAGTGGACAGTATTAGGATTGTGTTATAGGATTTTTTTTTGTCTGGGTCTTTAAAAATTGGCCTAATTGTCTATACATAGCTACTATTCTATTGAACTATGTTCTTTTGCTTTTGCTATCAAATTAAAGAAGACTGTTAAAAATGAGACCCAGTGAAGATCAGAGATTAGATTATTCCGTAGCAACATATATTCAATAAAAATGTCATTTTTATTTTATTTAGTATTAGTTTTATTTCTTTATTCGTCCAACAGTTTATGCGCTTTGAGACAGTTGAAATTGTCAAACGCACTGAACTTGAACATGAATTGTAGTGCTCTGAATAAACCATTCCAACTGACAAACTGCCCGGAGCAGTGGGCAGTTTTTAGCGGTGGTGCTTTGTGGCACGTGGGGGTCCATGTGTTGAACCTTCAAATCAACTACTCCATCTTCGTACTGCCACACCACAATGCTCCAAAATGCCAATCTACATCTTGTTGAAATTTTTTTTTTGCCGTGACAGGTTTTTGTGAATAACAGAAAAGCCGAAAATTTCTTGTAAGTTCCATGTGTCCCAATAATCCATTTCCCTTTCCAATTGGAGAACCGGACAAGTGCTTGGTGCACGTTCCATCCCGGAGCTTTTCTCTTCCTCTGAATGCACTTCCCGCATTCTTTTTTCCCCATTTTTTTTTTTTCTCATCCTGCGTTTCCTCTTCTCATATTTGTTCAAGAACTTCCTGCCTGTCACTCGTTGAAAAAAAGCAATTCCACATCTCTTTCCCATTGAAGCACAAGCAATAGCACACACTCTTGAACACACGCGCGTGTGTGCGCTGGCACAAAGCATTCACTTAGTGCTTTCTTCTTGATGCATCTTGTAGCTTAGCAACAAGTCTCTGCCTAGAACACTGCGCCGATCTGTTTTTGGAAACGGGAGGATGTGAAAGCAGATCTCCAAAAATCCCAAGATTGGCTGAAATTATTTGCAACTCATTATTCCATTTCAACTCGATTGAACTGGGTATGGAAATGCATTTTTTTGCTTTTTTTAGTTCTTTTTAGAGGCAATTTGGGAATTGGAAGTTGGGGATGCAGGATTTGATTATGCTCCGGGTTCCATTTCTCGCTTGCTCTCCATCCGGGCAGAACTCGAGCTTCACCTGTGGACCACAGGGCACGCAGAGGGCCGGGGATGTTGATTCCCTGTCTAAATAATCTTACAGCGGCCCAAACTTTTCCTTATTATTTCGTTAATTGCCGATGACATTTATAAAGTGCTGTCAGATCCGGTTAGGTGGGTTTGGAGTCGGCCTTTCACCGTCGACGCTCTTTTGTTGTCAAATTTCATTTTGGAGAATGGTCACAAATTAGAGCGCGGAACATATAAATGTGCAACGCCGTCATCTGGGAGTTGCAGGAAATTGATAAATCTGCCCCTCGTCCAGACACTTTTATCTACTTTATGTCGTCTTGTGATGTTTTGTGGTTTGCTCAAAAAAAATTTGTCTACTTAAAAAAGACGTTCATTTCCCTATCAATGTACATTAAAATGGAAAAAAGTGTAATTTGGAATAAATAAAAAATGTAATTATTCTGTTGAATAATTAAACAATTTAGCCTTATTTAGTGTACGTTTGACTTGCTAATGGAGAATTTTTTTGCACTTTTGTTGTGTTTTTCAGAACCAGAGTAAATAAAATGTCGGTTATCAGGAAACATGTGATGTCGGGGATATAAACTATATTAATATATTTTAATATATATTTAAAAAAAAAATAAATAAATAAATATATATATATATATATATACTGTATATATATACTGTATATATGTATATATATATATATATATATATATAAGAAAGAAATTTACGCATAACTTTAAAATCATTATAATTTGCTTGATAATATATTTTCTTCATTGTCACTCTATGATTCTTCAAAATAGACAGAACACACATATATTTACGATTTTTAACCAGCTTTTCTAAACTGTGCTCAAATCAGTCTAAAACGTGTTAACACCGTTTTATCTGAACAGGTTTAAAACAACAAGTTAAAAGTGGTTAAAACGTCTCGGCTGTTTGTCTATAACAGACAAAAGAAATGTTAGTGCAAACTGTAAATGTATTTAAAAGAAAAATTGCAATTTTCACTATTATTTCCTCTGTTGGCTTCTGGAGTGTTCTCTGTGCTCTTCACGTGATGGGAATGTGTTAAACATGAATGATAAAGTGTGCCGGGACGGAATTGAGTTTTGATTAGTGAGCGTTTGACTGACAGAAACATGACAGTCAATCAACCCAGCTTTTGGAAATCAAATTTCGTGTGTGTGTGTGTGTGTCTGTGTGTGTGTGTGTGTGTGTGTGTGTGTGTTTGTGTTTGTTCTGAAACTTTCCAGATCACAAAATGATGTCCGACATTTTCAATTTGTGTACATCAAATTCATCTCGCTCTTAAACATCTCAAATATTGTTCTCTGGATGAACGCTTCTGCATTTTTCTCAACAGAACAATCAACATGCCGTCTTTTTATACCCTTAATATCGCCGCTGATTGTGAAACCGATGACAGGATCGACTTCAGCGTCGACTGTAAAGCCGCGTTTTTTTCTCTCTCGCTTGGTTATTAACGACTCCATTTATTTAATCTCTCTCATCTCTCACCCCCGGTGGGACACGGGCCAACTACCCAGTCACTTGAGTATGAAATTAATAGATAAAATCTCAACTCTTGTTGTTTCCTGGCCGAACATTAAACCCCAGCCGGAGTCACACACACACACACACACACACACACACACACACACACACACGCAGATGACCCGGGGGAATCGATACCATTGGCTGTAGTTAATGCCGCTCTTCCCTGCCACCGGGAGAGCGAAAATAAATATCTTTACCCTTTATTGAACTTTCTCTTGTAACACTCCTGTAGAATGAGGTTCTGTGCGAGAAAGAGCAGAGTGCAAATGAAGCCCTTCTTACTCTCCAGGTTGTGGAGCGCCGCTTATCTGGAGAAGCACATCCGAGACGTCCAACACCTGCTTTCTTACTCCCACAATTTCCTCTTTTATTAGACTTTCACACCGGCAATGCTTTTCAAACTACGAAATTAATCATTCGTTAAATGGTGCAAGTTGCAGACACTATTATATGTAGTATTGTGTAGCTGGAGTTAGAACTCACAACTCTGATGTTGCCAGCACCAGCTCTACCTGTTGAGCTCCAGGAAACTCGAAAGTGGGTTTGAATGGGAATTGTTGCAAACACAATGGGTTTGAAACACATTGATAGTGAATGCAACAGATTTGATTGAGTTAAACGATTGAACATTATTTGTGATTTATTTACTGTACAGTGAATGTACAACTTGTCTTCCTTCGTTTCTGTTTTTTTCATGCAAAAGTTTCAGCCAATACACACACACACACACACATTGAATACATACAGTTATACAGACTAATAATAAAAGTTCCATTTTAAAATAGAATGTGTGTAAATGCCAGACTTGACACTCAAACTAGATTGAAATTATATTCAACTCTTTATATTTAAAGTTGATATTTGAAAAATATGTAGTAATTTTTTTTTTTTTTTTAACTGTACAGATTTTTCAAGACACATTTTACTATTTCCATTGTTTTGTTTCTACGTTGCCCCCCCCTCTAATCTAAATGCTCCTCAAAGAACAAAAATGGCTTGTGAAATCACGTATTACATGTTACGAGTCATGCCATTTCCGTATCTTTCCGCTTGCCTTTGATTCTTCGCATTTTGCGGTAAAACATTTACTTATCGTCCACCTAAACGAAAAAGCATAACGCGTACATGCATAAGCAGTGTGGCGGTTTAGTAGTGTGCCATTCGGAGAACATATTTCCTCTCCATCATTTTCCTCCATCAGCCTCGGTTTCATCGCCCGTGGCCATATTAATGTCGTGTTCCCTCTGTGCGTGACCAGCTGAGTTTATGATTATGTTTAGAACTGCGGGCTATGTGTACGTTCACCAGCTGGAGTGTGTGTGTGTGTGTGTGTTAGATTAGAGCGGGACCCTTATTAAACATTGGTGTTATTCATTTAGAGGCCGAGGTGGGATCTCAGTCAAAATGGCAGCAGTAATTAAAGCGTTGTGGATATGATGGCTGCATGATGGAGAGTGGAAAGCGTAACTACGGAGCTCATGGCTGCCAGGGAAAATGGCCGCCCTGGGTACCAAAGGTCGGAAACGTATTCCCAAGTTTGACGCTTCGCAACGTGTGGTTTGGGAAACTGCTAGACACTTTTAGGCAAAGTTCAAACAACATTCATCTTGTGGTTAATGGACTAAATTTTTTTAAACATTACAGCCGTGATTTTTACTTTAGGCGAATTATTGAAATGTAGAGTTCTCAAAGACACTGGAACCCAGAAGCCGGGTTGCTTTTTTTTCCAGTTTTAAAATTTTTTTTTTTCTTTTTCTAGCCTTTGTTGACTACTGACTTGCTCACTGGCCACTAGGCGCAGTATGTTCTGAATTTAACCATTTAGTGAAGTTACACTCGCATAGTGAAGTGACACACACAAACCCGGAGCAGTGGGCAGCTTAAAGTTGTGGCGATGTGCATCGTTGACTTGCATTGCTTGCATTAAAATGTCCAACTCTTTACCGCTAGGCCACAGTTGTCACTATTATTCTTCTAGTGAACTTTTCTGAGTGATAACTTTGTTGATGTTTCGTAAAGCTACTTTAAGATGCACTTCACTGCTTTATAAATTTTAATTTAATATAAACTAAATAATTTTAAGAGGCAAGGCAGCAATTATCCACCATCTGGTGTGGTGTAAAGTTTCTAGATTATGTTTTATGTCTTTTTTATGGTTGTTAATGAACTCGGCCATGCTTTGACACGATTTGGGTATCAGTGGCGGAGAAGACGCTAGATCCCAGTGCATTTCACGGCGATGCTGTGAGTTTCTCGTGGTCTCTTTGTTTCCTCATCCAAGGACATTACTGAAGGCAGATTTTATTAGCATGATCTAATCATGGATTAGCTCGCTTTAAATTTGGCCAGTTTCTCAGAAAGAATTTGGAAAAGGGTTTCGCGCGTCTGTTTTTTTTACCCTCATCCGGCCGATCTTGTGACTGGAATTAGCGGAAATGGTTTAGACCCGCAGCCGTACACGTCACACTGCGGAATAAGAATCACATTTAGAAAATCAACAGGACCGGCCCATTTCAGGCTCCATTAGTGCGCGGCGGGTTAGCCGATGTAAAGCCATCATTCTCCCTCGTAGTCAATTCCAATTTAGCCGTAAAAGGTCATAATATTTTATGTATTATTGTTTTACGCTCCTATTCACTGTTCCAATCAATACAGGCGTCGGATCAAGACTTGCGAGTCCGAATCCATCCCTTCTTCACCCCTACACTTTTAGTTCTGTGTTTTATTTCATTCTGTGTGTTTTTTTCCTTCTTCTGTGCCTCGTAAATTTGCTAAAGTGGCCATGAGGGACCGTGTTGCGGGAAAGATGGATGCCGTACACATTCAGGCTGTGTTCTTCCTCTGATCACTAAGATTGAGAAGTGAAACATGGAAGGTTGTAACGGGGGCAAAGCTCTTGGCGATGAGCTTCTATCTCGCTGACCCGCTGTGGTCCACCCTGAACCGTCTGGTGGTCTTCTGCTGTGTGGGAGAAGAGCGAATCCTCCAATGAATGAGCAGCGAGGCTTTTTCCCACTCAGATTTGTGTTATATAATGATGGTCAATAACGTATTGACCTGAAAATGAGAGGCGCCATTAAAATGCACAATTTCACAGAGAAGAAAAATGAAACGACCCTTTTTATTACGAATGAAAGATGTAAGGCTTTTTCAAGACTTAAAAAGTAATAGTCTCTTTCAAGTCCATCATCCGGCCATTTTATTGGCGGAAATGTCACGATGCGCCTGCAAAATTTGCTGTTTGAAATACTCTTTCTTGTGAGTTTTTCTCCTGCTGGTTGTTCAATGTTGGTTGTGAACTCAACATCTAAAGGTCATTTGTACAGCTCAACATGTCGAACGCAATCTCGAGTTAAAATGGTCTTTCAATTGTGTAGTTTCACAGGAAGTACATCGATTTCTTTGTTTGCAAAGGAACATTTTCAGGATCATTTGGAGAACTAAACATCTAAAAGTCATTTGAATAGCTCGACATTTTGAACTCAATGACAAACTGGATCAAGAACATTGGCTTGCAAAGAATCGTCTTGGATTATGTACAGGATCAATGTTCTCATTGCATTTTCAATCGCTCACATTAAATATGAGTCCCATGACTCGAGCAGAACCAATACATACCAGAGATGTAAAGAGTACCTGAAAACCATACTTGAGTAAAAGTATGGGTACTTTTAAAATGACTCCATTACAGAGGTGTACTTGAGGAAACTTTTGGAATTTTTGTAAATAATCAATATGTATACATATGTATAATACAATTGATTCTAAATAAAAGAATTATGACGAACAAGTAAAGATTCTGGGAAAAAAATCTTCAAAGACATTCAAACACTGAGCATAGTACTTGTACTTGTATTAGTACTTGTACTTTATTGATTGCGTGAATTTATTGGGACTGCTTGAATTTAAACGTTGCTTATACTTTTGATACTCTTTTCTTGTACTAAATTTGGGCTCAAAAGCACCAAGCAATGTGGAAAAACAAGAAAATATTTAAGAGGTTTTGTCTCTTAAATGAAATTACATTTAACACACCAATGTTTTAAAATGGCAAAAAAATGAACAAAAAGTCTGTCTCAGTCAAACTCAATATAGCAATAAATGTGCAACGGCTAATTCACATTCACATGATTTGGCTCATAAATAGCATCCAGTACCTTCAGCATCCTGCAGATGGTGATATCACCTCATCTGCCCAAGAAATAACCGCGGAAGAATAAGATGTCAACATGTCGCGCACAATCACAATGTAACAATGTCCATTTAAATGTAGTGAAGTAAAGAGTGCAGGCACTGAATTAAATGTCCTCAAGTAGCGAGTGTACTTTTATTTTTAAATGTCAGTACAAGTATAAAGTAGTCAAAAATACTCAAGTAACAAAGTCCCTTTACCCAAATACTTTACACCACTGATAATTACTGGTGCTACTTTTAAAAGGCTGACTATCCTCCATCATTAATATGAATCTGCTCACACCCACATATGGTTCAGTGGCGGCTTATGGTGTGAGAGGTGTAATGTGCTGTAATAACCGTAGTTTTCATCGGATGTTGATGTTTGTGTGCGTGCCTGAATGCGTTTCGCCGCTACACCTCCGGGCTTCAGGCTCGCTTGAGTCACAAGAACCTTTATTGTTCTTGAAAGGACAGCAGATGAAGGCGGCGGAGTGATGGAGAGGTCAGCCAGTTCTTTTCTTCTGTGTGGGTGGCTGGTGTTATTAATCCAGAAGCCAGACCTTTCTGTGCGTTTTGAGGTTGCGGGAGCCACAGCTACACGTGTGTCCCCCCCCCCGGTCCTGGCGGTCCGACCCGTTCCCACAGCATCATCCCACTGGAATGTCTGGCACTTGTTCCTTCTGTCTAACGAGCTTTTAAAAGAGACATGTTAATTTGTTTTGTCTTAATCTAATCCTTCTGCTGTCTCATTCAACCCTTTGTTTTTCAACTTCTGTTCTTTCTCACACGCACTTTTGTTCCGTTTCGCTGTAATCCGATTGGTCAGGAATCTGAGGAGGGGAAAAATTGAATTTAGTTGTAATGTTCGTCAGAAGAGAATGAATTGCGGGCAATTGTTTGATGAAAGTACTGCTTGTTCTACTGGTTGAATTTGGAATTGTTCTCTTCAAGAGAGACTTGAAGCTCTTCACACAGGTTTAGTTTTAAAAGAACACTGGTGTTTTATATTTATAGTCACATGATTGTACATTGCAATGTTGCAACTACTAGAGGTAACATTGTGATGGAAAAAATGTTTAAAGAAAAGAATAGTTCTTCTAGACTACTTGGTTTTTGACTGGTATTTTTTGATTGTTTTTATTGAATTGTATTTATTTCATTGTGTTATTTCAAAACTGTATTTCAAAACACTGTAAATTAAATATTTCAATTAAATCCAAACAATAGAACAATAGAATCTTACATTTTTGGATTGGTTTTTAATTCATAATTTCTATTCATTTTTTATTAAGTGTTTGAGGAATGCAATGGCACTGTATTTATTTCAGAAATAGTTTTCATGGCTGTGTTTTCCTGTCTAAATGGTGCACTTAAAATACCAACAAATGTGTATTAATTGAGTGTGCGTTTTAAAATTCGAAAACAGTGTGTAGCTTATACAGTGGTCCCCCAACTTACGAATATCCTAGATAACGGAAATCCTGAGTAACAAAATTCGTCACCGCGAAAATGTTGTCCCGAGTTCCAAAATATTTTTGCTATATGAAAGGAATCTTTTTCTCACATGCATTGAGATGAGAGTCCAGATGTGTAGAAGACAAATTGTTTAATCTTAACATACGTGAAACAAAAATATTTAAACAAATATATTTTTCTTCCAAAATATATATTAAGCTGTTATTATAAGCAACTTGTAAGCAACTAAAAATGCAACCACCGCAAAAAATGAAATACAAATTAACCCAAATCAAACCCTTCATTTGAATTGCTGTCACCTCAGCAAGAAGATTCTGAGTTTGGTACTGGGTCGTTAATGTTGTGTGTAGATTTTGATTGACACTTTTCTACCAGATTCCAAGGAATTAGAAGAATTGCTGGAATTGAATTAATCAACCCTGTGACCCCGAAAGGAAATAAGAAACTATGCCCTTTACTTAGATTACTAGAAGTCCATTGGTAATGGTTAATGGCCAACAAAAGCTTGGTGACTTGAGCACCGATGCTTAGTGCTACTTGGTACATAATGACTCACTAAGGTTTGTCAAGCATGGAGTATCTCAAAGTAGAAGAATCTAAAAAAATGCAAACAAATTAGATGGGAAAAAGTTGCTGGTTATTGAAATAATAACTTTAAGCCTTCTAAGACGACCGATCAACCGTGACTGACTATCACTATATACAACATCACTATCTACAACAAATCTTACATTTGATCACAACATTTTTAGGTATGTAGCGACATCCCCCATTGTGACTCTCTAGTTAATAAGCTACAAATTTGCATTTCTCTCTTTTTAGAAGCTGCGGAAAAGACCCTTTGTGGGAAGTGTTTGTTTTAGTTGAGAGATTGGTTTTGTGGATGACTGGCAAGCTCTTTTCTCCCAAGACACACTTCCTCGCTTCTGTGCCACAACACAATCATTGAGAATGAAAAGAATTACACATGCAAGTTTGATAAGAGTTCCATCTTCTGATAGATGTTTATTGTGCTGTCGACGGGCAGGATCAACATGTCATGATGGTTCTACATCCTCCAACAGTCTAGATCTTTTGTTCAGCCAAAAATCAGAACTCAATCGTTGGTGCATCAAAACAATTCTATATTACTCAGAACTTGGAGGGGTCTAGACTGAAGCCTTCAGACTCTCAGAACTTTCTAGAGAGAACACACCCTAGCAACTCTTTTGTAGTTGTGTTGTAGGTTTTGGTTGTTCTTAGGTTAAGTTATAAATCATCTCAGTAGGTCTTTATTTGACTAAAAGCCATTTAATATGGAGATGTGGATTATCTGTCACGGGTTTGATTTGCAGATGTCTGTAAATTATCTTTACATATGATTACATGATGAGCTCTTATGGTTTTTGAATGGATGGTTAGAAACTAGGTTCCTCTGCTGGGTTGCTACTGGAGATGTTTGTCCATCACAGGTCAGATCGATAGGGGTCCTCTGTTTGAAATGTAAGTGGGCCGGGATCAGGCGGCTACAGTATTCAACTCTTTTCAAAGCCCAAAGGCTTTCACAGTTGTATGTTTTGTGGTCTTGGTCAAGTGAAGTGTGTAAAGATGAGGTGACGGACACAAGCTTAAAAGATTAGAAGATGTTGTTAAGGGTTAGAGGTGTGAAGACCACAAAGAGATGCAGAGCTTTGATAGAACAAAGTTCTTTTCAAACTTGAACTCAATGAAAATGTCGTGTTTTCTGACGCTGAACTCACAAACCTTTCACGACCCGCTCACTTTTTAATTTATTACAAGACTCTCCATTTCTTGGCCGGTTTGGCTAAGTGAACTTTTTTTCATTCTATTTATTTATTTCTGTGCTGCAGTATGGACCGTATCCAGCAGCTGAGGAGGGAGTATCTTCAGGCTCGGAGAGAAGGAACCGCTCCAGCCTACGAGGAGATGGAGACCCGGCGAAGAGGACCGGAGTATGATGCACACCGAGTAAGTCTTCAAACACACAAGCCACACAGATGAAATGTAAATTCCAAATGTAGCTTTGCAAAACACAATTGAAGAAGTGAAGATAACTAGTTACTGTATTAATGCTAACACTTTATCATGCAATTATAGAATGTAGAATGTTCTTTATTGTTCCTGTACAAGCATTTTACTGCACAAGCACTTGTTGATGTTGTTTAAAAAATAAAATATATATGCGTAGATAATTATAGTAGAATGCTTTGAATTCTAGTGCAAATACAGTGAACCGAAGTTGTAGGCAGAAACGTGGACGCCAGAATAAATCAACCAACACAGAACGAAAAAATGTAAAGGATGTTATCTAATCTTGAAATATAATTTAGTGTATTTCATTTATTCTTTTTTTTTGTTGTTACAAATTAATGTTTTATGTTTTTTTAAATGACGACGTGTAAAGCTTCAACCTGTCGACTTTTTTTTTCTATAATATGGGAGCATTGTGCACAGACTAGATGGCGCTGAGGGCAAAGTTAAAATTTGATTGGTAGATTTTAATCTGCTTCAAAATATGAGCATTTGTGTACATCCCAAAGTAATAGGCGAACTACATATGCACAGCTACAAAACACCAGAAGATACAAATCTTTAAACTGGTGGACAAATTATTAAACTTTACGTACACGATGTAAAAGGAAAAATATCACGACAGATGTAGGTAACATAATAGACTGTTGTGAATGCATTTAGACAATCTAATGTTCACCGGCTGTAATTATTATTACAAGTTACACAGAGAAAAAATATTAGCTGTAAATGTAGAATTACCCAACTCGAAGCTGTGGTGAACATCTTGCTGCTCGTGGATTTTCACAGGTTTCAAAGCATTTTTCGATCAAGACCGGCATGGGATCGGTATTTTGGTTGCAGAAAAGCAATGGCGAACAGTGATGGATTCATGACTGCTGGATTAAGGAGGCAGATCGAATTAAAGCAACTCCAAGCAGCAATCACCCGACCTAACAAGGCGTCATTAAGCTCTGCGCCGCGTCTATTCCTTTCCCCGTCTGTGCTTATGTATCTATTTATTCCGTGCTAATTATTTAGCTACTGAGGAAAACAAATTACTGATGCTTCGATACCAGACAAAGTTACTAAAGTCGTTCTTTTCTTCACCTGAGGAGAATCTTGAGCAGTTTTAGCAGAGGAATACGTCTGATAGAAGATGTCACATCCTGTGACCGCACAGAAGCTTCCAGAACACCGCAGATATGAACACTTCTCCTGACAGACGACTGTTACCGCAGCTTCTCTTCTGCTTTTAGACCTTTTATGGGTATTTCTGAGCGTTCCTCCTCTTGTTCTGTCAACACAGGAGAGCAGTTTGAATTGAGACCTCAGCTGTCGCCACACAAGCCGATCTGTTTGCGATACAGTCATGGCCTCTTTTAATGCCAGTGTTTATCGGTTTTCCAGCACTTTCTGTGTTGGTTGGACCTGTAGAGGTGAGCGCAGACTGGGAAACCTTCTCTGGAGAAGCTCTGACGTAGAAGACGGATTTTGATAGATGACTGCTGGACCACTAGGAGTTGCGGTAGAGGTCTGTTCAGTGACTGCAGATTCTTCTGACATCTGAGGGAAAACATAGGTTGGCGTTTATGATGCCAGCTTTAAAAAAACTAGAGGTGTACCAATACACTCTAAATTATAAAGTTGTCCATTTTAGCATCCATTATCTATCTATCTATCTATCTATCTATCTATCTATCTATCTATCTATCTATCTATCTATCTATCTATCTATCTATCTATCTATCTATCTATCTATCCATCCATCCATCCATCCATCCATCCATCCATCCATCCATCCATCCATCCATCCATCCATCCATCCATCCATCCATCCATCCATCCATCCATCCATCCATCCAT
>MU204251.1:4761511-4832033 GCA_017309775.1 Paedocypris sp. Pulau Singkep | reverse complement strand
TTAAAAATTGTAAGCAAACACGTTGCTTACTCCATGTTGTAATTTGGCTTATAGTGAAAAGGAAGTGAAGTCTGAATTATTATAGTGCCATTTCTGTTCCGTAGAGCGAGTTGGCGAGTTGATGTCGTATTGTTTGGCCTTTGGCGAGGTGTTTCAGATTAGATTTTTGGCTCCTCTACTGTAATTCAGCTTCTAGGAATGTCATTTTTGTGCAATAACTAAAAACTAGTTTATTTATACACACAAACACACACACACACTGTAAAACCTCTAATAGAACGTGGCGCTCTATCAGAGGGGTCGTTCCACTAGAGGTTTCTCCTCAGTTTCATTCTTCTACTTTTTTCACAACCCCTCTTTTTCCCTTTCCTCTCTCTCTCTCAATATATGTATTTCTCGTTTTCACTCACTCCTACCTTCTCCCTGTACTTCTGTCTCTTCCTTTCTCTCCACTCAGTTCCTCTTTCACTCGCATTCTTCTCATTCCCGTTTTCTCCTTTACTCTTGTTCTTTTCACTCTCTCTCCCATCATTCTTTCGTTTCTTCTTTTTCCCCCATACTCTCTCTCTCTACTCTCGACTTTGTTTCTCATTCTAGCCATGAGAAAGAAACCCAAGTCACAAATCTGTCAGTGTTTCTCTCTTCCTCCCTGACTCTGAGGACCACTCATCGTTTCCTTCAGGCCGGGACACGTTCCAGATCCTTCTCCAGCACATGTCAACAGCTGCATCTCCTAGGCACAAGAAACACACACTTTTCCCGTAACCCTCGTTTCATTTCTTCAAGTTACACTACCACAAAACGCATTGCCAGTAGTGAAATCTTTCCTTTGAAATGCTAGCAGGGCTCTTTTCATGCTCTCTATTCCAGGGCTGAATTTCACCGTGCAAGCTTCTTTGGCCTCAGTTGTGGTTTGAGCGAGATCTGTTCCGCCCGGGGTTTTTCTTTCCCCTCGTCTCTCCATTTTTCTTAGCAGGTTTTTGACCTGAGATCTCAAAGCGCTGCTGTGCAAGCTATTGTTGAAGTGAGTTTAACTTGGGCAGTGGGACAGGATGTGATGTCATCATGGAGATATAAAAGCACGTTGAAATTAGCAACATGGTGTCATGAGACCCAGCAGAGATGTGTAACAATGAAGCGCTCGGTTTCGGTTCCTGTTCGATTGTCGCTCACTTCCTGTCCGTGAAAAAAGAGCTGAACAAGATATTTCTGATGTGTGGACAGATTTATATGTCCCAAGGTTTCATCGTCTGGGTTTCTGATGGATTTATTCCAGATCATTCTTTAGATGTCCAAGTTTGTTATTTTATCAAATAAACCGTGAGGATCTGTGTGCTTTAGTTCTTTTATCTGATAGTAATCAATAATGATTCATAAAGGAAGTAGCTGTGCAACTCTGTTTTGGATTTGTGTGTGTGTGTGTGTGTGTGTGTGTGTGTGTGTGAGAGAGAACTTTTCAGCCTCAGTATAGCTTGACCTCAAACAAAATGTCTGCCTGTGGGAGAGTTGTTGAAGCCCAGGCCAATTTGCCAGTGATAATCTGCCCTCTTGATCGCCACACGGCCGTGATGAGATTAAAGAGCTGGATCATTCATTCCCTGCCCCGTTTTTCTCTTAATTGACTTTAATGGCGTCTTTTGTGTGCTGAAAACCGAGGCAGCGGGACGTCCTGCTGTGGTTTGAGATCTGTCTTTCTTTATAGGGCAAAATTTGTCTTCAGTATTAAAGTACTACTTGTGATAATAGATTGAGTTTCGATGGCTAGTTTAATCCCATGAAGCATTCACTATGATTTGGTGTCAGGGCCAATGCTGTTTTAGACCAAGTGTGGTTTGGAGTTTCAATAGGAGGTCATTTAAGCATGTTATTAATTATTATTTATAAAAAAAAAACATGTTTATTATAAAGCAATAATAATATAAAGAACAATACTGGATAAGTCTTTCAGATGTTGTATATAATGGTTATATATATATATATATATATATATATATATATATATATATATATATATATATATATATATATATATATATATATATATAAATGGTTGTAAAATATTATTTTGTCTTGTAAATGAAAAGGATATTTAACTATAATTGCATCTTTAATAGTTATATTTTTATTGTAATGTAATTGTAATATGGATTTAATTATATTTTATGTCGCTTGACAGTTTTTTAGACAGGGTTTTTTGACAGAGTTTTGCACCATATGTTGCTTGCTATCAAACACAGTTGCTATTTTCTTCATTATATTGTTTGTTTAAAGCTCTTTTTCATCGTGTAATGATAATGGAATAAAAAACATATTTTATTTTAAATAAAAAAAAATTGATTCAAATGTATGAAAATAAATCTTAATCAGCGCACCAGTCTTCTATGTGACTATTCTTTTCTGCGCTAGTTTCCAAAGTTTAAAAAAGCAGTTAATCTTAAAAGTCCCATAATTCAATCCTTAGTTCTGGCTGCGTGTCAAACCAACAAACAATTATCTAAAAATAAGCTGCTCTGAAAAGGTGACGGAGAACAAATTTGGTCTGAATAGCAGTGCGCTTTGAAGCAAAAGAGGCTTGATTTATCTGAAGGATGATTGGAGCCGCTCTCTTAAATCCTCAACTACTGTTTATAGTCTCAGACAGCGTGTTGTTTTACCCCGCCAATCGCTCTTCACTTCAAAAATGCTTTACATCACAGAGCGTCACAGCCCGAGTGATAAAGACGGATGAGTGTTACACACTTTCTCCCGTGCGGAGCTCCCGGGGCAGATGTGGAGCCTCAATAACGCCTGGATGATGATGTAACGGCGTCTGCACCGAGGTCAAGACCCCCCGGATATTCATTACCTTCTCAGACAGGCCTAATGGGCTCCACGCTTTTTTCCAACATGGCTGGAATGTGTGTCTAGCGCGAGGAGACAGTTGGTCGGATGGCGTGATGGGGTCTCTTCCTCCATCTGACCTGGTGCTTTTGTCTCAGACAGGCATGATGTCATCACCAGCGCTGTTCTTAGCCTCGACGTGCCTGACTGACTGACTCATTATCAGTTTATTAACAGCAGAATAGAGAGAAAACCAGAATTGATGCTTCAAGCTTTTGGAATTCCCATCTTGTCAGCCTGGGGGAAACCAACTGTCCACTTGGGTGATGAATTCGGATTTTGACAATCGCTTGACCAGAACGTACAATGCAAGCGTTGTATGTGTGTACAGTAAGAGTGCGGATGGCTTAGTCTTGTGGAATTTCAACAGCCAATCATCTTATGTGTTATGAGTGACACACAGCATAATACTTCACTTGCACATTTGTGTAGGCTACGTTCCCACCGTTACCCAGCAGCATGTGTGTGTGAGAGGGAGGGAGAAATCTGATGCAACGAGTGTGTAAAATACAAAAAAATGTAAACACTTTGACTGTGTTTTTATTTTCTTAATGTAATGTGAGACGTACGTACTGCACTAAATATAAAAGTGCAAATTTTGATGATGCTAGCACTTAGCATTGCAACCTGATGAGATGTTATATATAATAAATAAATAAGTAAATATATTGTTATTTATACTGTATTACGTAAATAAACTATTTTTAATCACTGAGTATCGTTTTTCCTTAATTGTTTCATCGTAAAAAAAAAAATGTATTAGAGATTTATGAAGAGTAATTATGAAGAAAAAAAATGTTTATTCAAGTAAAAATGTAGTATAGAGAAACTACAAAATCTTTCGAAAAATCAATTTATTTATTTTCCAAGTGGATTGGTACAAAAAGATACGTATATTGAATAGTTACCAATATCATGTTATTTGTGAGCTGTATTTCGTGACATTTGATATTGTTTTTTATTTATATATATATATATGGTACAGACTGAATAATTGTTGTGGTGAGCTTGATGCTGACTCAGGAACAGTGTCGCGGTGCTTCCACGTCATCAGCAGGAGAAGTGGCGGCGTCCTGGGATCAGAACACGGCGTCTGGCTTGTGATGCTTCCGATGAGGTTTCGTCTGACTCTCAGACATCAGTCACCTGGGTTCAAGCGATAGTATTTCCCATTTCTTTCTGTCTCCTGCTTCTGGAGTCGTATTGTAGGAAACGGTCAATTGATTTATAACTCAAAACCTTGCAATATAGGAGCTAAAAAAAGACAGACCAACGTTGTCCTGTTTTGACACTTGATAGTGGCGATTGATTCGAGCTCATCTAAAAGCTCCATCTGTCAGGATCAAGTCTGTCCTTATATGTGTGTATTTTAAGGCCGACTTTCACATCTTCTCTCGTTTGATATACAGCATGTTAGAAAAAGCTCTTGAAGTTTGTGGGGCTAACGGAGACAGCGCAGACCAGATTGTTTGAAAGCTTTTGTCGCTGAGTATCGCTTTAAAGTTTAAATACAACGTGAGGCACTTGGCTTGCCAAACTACATAACCTCCATTTAGCTTGGCCAGAGAACAGTAGATGTAAACTTGAACTAATGGCTTGTTGAGTATACGAAGATGGTGGAGTGAGCTCATGGTGAGATCTTTCTCTGTTTGGAGATGTTGTTCCTTTCTGTGACACCAGAAATGCAATTGAGCTATGAAAGAGCATGTGATAGAGAGAAAGAGAGAGAAGGAAAAGTGGTTGTAGCCAAAGGGAGAGGTGGAGATTGTGCACGAGATGTATAGAGAGAGAGAATGGGAGAGACGTGAAGAGAGGTGTGAAGATGGAAGAAGTGAGTGAGATGGATGTAGATGAAGAATGATGGATATTGAAAGAGAGAAGAGAAGCGAGAGATTGAAATGGAAAAAATGAGCAGGATGAAGACTGAAAGAGAGATGGATGGATGGATGGATGGATGGATGGATGGATGGATGGATGGACGGACAGAAAAAAGAGCGAACAAATAAATGGATGATGGATGGATGGACTGATGGACAGATGGACTGAATGAAAGTAAAGTGCAGAGTGAAAGAGATGTAGAAAAAAAGATTGGTAAAAAGAGAAAGGGATAGTGAGAACGATTATATATTTGTAAATATGAAGAGAGATTAAGAGCATAAGAGTGGGACAAATGGAGATAAGTAGAGTGAGAGAGATGGATGGATGAATGACGATGAGTGGAGAAACTGAAGTAAAGACAGAGTGAGACAGAGGTTATAACAACAGAGCGAAAGAGAGAGATGCTTTGAAAGGTTGGTGGAGATTGTGGAGTGGAAGGAGGAAAAGAAAGAGGTGATGAGAGAGATGGAGGATTTAGCTTCTCAGCATAATTACCCAGAAGCAATAAAAGCAAGTGTTTACGTGGCGTATTGTAGGGAAACCTCTGCCTCAGAATAGACGATAAAGCTCCGGTGTTCTCACCAGAATCCAAACCTGCAATTTTCACGACGCGCCTCGTTTAACTTGAGCATCAGAGAACATCGCCATGATCTCGGCACGTCAGAACCTGCTGGGCGACCCAAGAGCGGGATTCTGATTTGGGCCTGTCGCTACAACACGCCCTGAATTATAATGGATGGTGTCTTTGGAGAATAGTGAGGAGACATATGGATGTCATCGACTTGGTCAAGATCCGTAGGGAGGTGGACGTTTGAGGTACGTGAAGCCGTATTATGTGGTTCCTCTTTGTTTGGTTTGGGCTGGAAGAGCCGCCCTGTGGCTGTTTTCTGTTCTCTGGACGTCTTGGTGTAGAATTAGATCATTGTGTGTTTGAAAATAAAAATAGACAAAGAGCAAGTGAAGCAGTGGAGGAGAAACTCCAACAAAATCCCCAAATTATACCCGAAGAAAAGTTCTCGTTTCTGTTGCCTTTTAAGGTCAGAATGAAGACAAGTTGGTCAGATGACACTGACAGAAAAAGACACAGGAGCACATGTTCTGTAATAATTGTGGAATTTTAATTGGATTACAGTCTGGTTTCAGCCTGTTACGCCGCTTGAGTCCGTGGCTACGTGGCATTTCCAACTGCTGCTTCCTTCTCGGTAAGATCAGCCGTGTTTCACGAGAAGCTGCTGTTAGGTTCTACTCGACGTCTTCTAAACTTAGACTTAGACTTCTAGACTTAACTAAACTAGACTCCTGACTTTTGCACACTTTGCTCTATTGTATGAATAAGAAAGCCAGACAGTGTTGAGTAGAGAAGTTATAGTTGTGGTAAATACCCCGTTCATGCATTTAGCAATTGCTTTTTTTCAAACTCATATTTTTGATGTCAATCGCCAGCTCTGTCTCATAAGCATTCAGAATGTTTTTAATTTGTTGTGTGTATATATCCGATGTAATGAATAAATTAGCCTTAGTTAAATCGTTGTTGTTTTTTGTACGAAACACATTCAAAATGTTGTCTTTTTTGAGCTTTGGATGTGGAGGAGTTTGAAAGTTTGAAGTTGGGACTACAAACCAAGTTGCTACTATTTACCAAAATCAGTATAAAAAATATAAACAACTTTTACTCTCTACTTGACTACATTTGTTATTGTGTATCTGTATGCTTTACTACATTTGAATGGACACTTATTGTTACTCGCTACATTGTGATTGTGCGTGACATGTAGGCATCTTGTCCCAATTTCTTGTTAATGGTGGTTAATTTCTTGGGTGGACGAGGTGATATCGCCATCTGCAGGATGCTGAAGGTACTGGATGCTACTTATCAGCTAAATCGCGTGAATTCACGGTTGCACTTTTTTGCACATTTGAGTTTGACTGAAACTGACTTTTTGCTCTTTTTACATCTATTTTGCTCTGACATTTTGAGACATTGTGGTGTTAAATTTAATTTCTTGGTGTTTTAGAGCCTAAATTCAGGATGACAAATACTTACGTTCTTTAAAAATTGGATACTTAACAACTTTCACTCAAGTCGCCTTGGAATTGGTGACTTGTAACTTGTAACTTGTAATGGAGTAATTTTACAGTAAGGTATCTGTACTTTTACTCAAGTATGGTTTTCCGGACCTCATTACACCTCTGATACAAACAGTAGTCGCCATGTGCTTTAGCATCAATGCTAACCACGCGGCCAACTGCCAGATCTCAGTCAACACATCTGGGGAGCTTGTGATGACTCCTCGAGCTCAGCGCGTGGTCCACACACCCGCACCTCATCAGCCACGAATAATCTGATTAAAACCGTCTGGCCGCGGCTCTTTAGTCCAAGCTAAGTTCCTCAGAATCACCTGTTAGCCTTAGCATTTTTCCACAACCAAACTCACGTCCGCTAGTCGAATCTGGAGGTCTGCAGGCTGACACGCAGGAGGAAGGTGTGTATATTATCCACAGATTGGTTCTCTCCGAGCCCTTCGCTGCTCCGTGTAATGAGAGGCCTGCGGCGCCAACCTTTCCTCTCATTTGCTCAGCTGAATAATGATGGCGCCCGCAGCCGATGCTGCCGCGTCACACCCACCGTGAGCTCCTTCTCATTCTTTCCCCGCGTCTGAAGTGAGGAAATAAGAATTCTGCGCACGGAGAAGCCTCCGACTTTCTTCTTTCCATTAGGAAGAAAACCTCCACGCTCTGGTGTCTGGCGGAAGGTCACACGGCCTCCGGGAGCGTGTTTGGACCACGATGGTGTTCAAACACATCCACGTTTTCAGATCTGCTTTGGATTCAGATCTTTGCATGTGTTGTTTAGGCTTTAGTGGAAATTATGCTAAATGAATGCAGCGTCATGTTCTTCTGCTTTTCTGTAGAGCTGGAGCTCAAAACACCAGGATTGTGGGTTCGATTCCCTAAAAACACAGATAGCATGACATTTTGACATGGTGGTGTAGAAGGTAGCAAGTTGGGAGGACCTGTTTGAGTCTCAACTTCCAGGCTGCATGTTCTCCTCGTGCTTGCGTGGGTTTCCTCCAGGTCTCCGGTTTCCTCCTACACTCCAAAAACGTTCATCAGGAGAACTGGTATCTGGAAAATTGTGAGAGTGTGAATTTTTGTGTATGTTCTTGCTCTGTGATTGGTTGGCCAGCAATCGGGGGGCGGGATCCAGTGTCCCGCCTCCAAGCTCAGAGTTGGTTAGGATTGGCTGATTCTCCTTGTGGTCCACAAATAGAAAAATGCTTCCCAAAATGGATGAATTCTTGAGCCGAATTGTTTAATCATTCATTTTAACTAGTTAACCACAGAAAAGGATTGGATGGATTTTGGTTGTACATTTTTAACGATCATGCTTTTATTTGTTTTATTTATTTTTTTATTACAATATGGGACACACTGAATGTTTGCAACCTGTCCGCCTTCGTTCACTTTAGTTGTCGTACCCAGATTTGAACATGTGACCATTTATATTTTTTTTATATTTTGATTGAGCAATGGTTGGTCAGGAATTTAGCCAAAATGGAAAGCAGGTGCAATGTATTGACGTGTTTGTCAATTGTATTACTGTCAGGAAATTGTGTGTTTTTTCTAAAGCAGTATAGAAATTCTTATTTTTATTTCTCAAAAATCAAAAATGTTTTTTTAATTAACATATAAGTGCATTTAAATCAATCAGGTTTTTCTTCAATTCAACTGTTTGTCAGTCGTTGATATTTTCCTTTGTTTGTAATTTTTTTTTTTGAGTGGACAAAAGTATGTATTTAGAATCTTTTAACACATTTATTTGAAATAATCATCTAATGCTGTAGTCAGCGTGTGCATTAGCGTTACACACTGAGACAAGGGCCTGCTGTTCCCGGGAATCGAGCCCACCACCGCTGGCGTTGCGAGCACGGGACAGTTGTGTGGAGGACAGCTGTGGTCAGCAGCATTCCTGGAGATCTTTGCTAATTGGCCACAGCAGGAGTGGGACGGTTCAGCGGTCAGATGTGCCCCCTGCTTCTTAACAAATTTAACATCTACACCTCCCTGACCTCCTGACCCGGGACAGTGCGAGGCTAAAGACCCCGCTGCCCTCCTCCGTACGCCGTGCTCTGAGCTTCATGCCTGAGTTTGACCTGTGTCCTTTCCGGGGGGGGGGTTTGTGGGAATGACAGAGCGGGATGGATGATACCACTTCATTGAGCCTTCGGGGAGAGGAAGTGAGAGAAGATAGCTGTGCTTTGTTGAGCCTCGGCTGACGGTTAATGAACGTTGGGGAGATGTGAGATTGTTGAGGAGAAATGAGGGGTGCAGGTTACATCGATGGATTACTGCTCCAACTTCAAAGAGTCTAATCCCACCCAGAGTTGAGGAATTCCGAAGTCACAGGGATCATCCGGGCCGCATCCTCATCACTCATCTTCAAACATGATGCTGTTGATCTCAACCTACTTTAGCGTGTATCACAACGCTTTCAGAGAACTTTCCTCTTTTTTTTTTCCACACTCTCTGATGTGTGTGTGTGTCTGTGTGTGTGTCTGTCATGCGCCTACTATATGTCACAATTTTGAGTGACAAACTGTTCACGCACTAAACACTGGAAGTTGAGTTTGCAACATTAGTTGTTCAACTCCCAAGTTTCGAATGTATTACAAAGCATAAAGCACAATGGTTAAAAATCTCTCTCTCTCTCTCTCTCTCTCTCTCTCTCTCTCTCTCTCTCTCTCTCTCTCTCTCTTTCTTTTTTTCAATTTCTTTGTCACTTTTGCTCTATGTATCTCTCTCTCTCTCTCTTCCTCTCCCTCTCTCTTTTTTGTCTTTCTCTCTCAGTTCTCTCTCTCCTTCTCTACCTATCACTCTCACTCTCTCTCTGTCTTTCTTTCTCTCTCCATTCTCTCTCTCCTTCTCTACCTATCTCTCTCTTCCACTCTCTTTTTATTCCACTCTTTTCTATTACTCTCTCTCTCTTTCTCCCTCTCTTCTCTTTTTTTCTCTCTCTCTCTGTGTAAAATTATATACAATTTTATTTAGGTCCGTGTATATTGATATTTTTTTATTATTTGTCAATCCTTAATGTTTTTTTCAGACTCACATTTCTCTGAAAACGCTTTTAAAGCAGCTTAGCCTGTGACCAATAAGATATGAGGAAAGCGAAATAATTACCTTTAGATTTTCCATTCCTTTCATCTTTTCCCGCTTAATCGGGGCGGGGTCGCGGGGGCAACAGTAAGCAGAGAAATGCCCAGACCCCCTCTCGCCCGTCACCTCCTCCTACAGGGGGAGCGAGGCATTCCCAGTGGCGATGTCTCTTCGCCTCTTCAACATGTCCTTCTCTTTCTCGGTTTCTCCTCACAGAGAGACGTGTCTGGAACATAAACCCCGGGGAGAAATTCCGCCGGCGTCTGAAACGCGCCCAAGCCAAACCTGAATCATCTCGATGTGGAGAGGCCCTTACTTTAAATAACAGTCACACACATCTCGGGTGCATTTTTGTCCATATTTGACCATATTTGAGTAAAAGTACGAATACCTTACAGAAAACATCCATTATTCCATTACAAGTTACAAGTCACCAATCCAAGAAGACTTGAGTAAAACTCGTACAGAATTTATGCTCAGAAAAACGTTTTTTTTTTTTTTTTTTTTTTTTTTAATGAAGTTTTATTTCCTGATATAGAAACACAAAACGAGAGAAAGCAAATAGAGAATAGAGGAAGAACAAGAGAGAGAGAGAGAGAGAGAGACACAGAGCAAGAAAGAGAGTGAGTGAGAGAGAGATAGATAGAAAGAGATAAGCGAGAAAGAAAGAGAAAAAAGAGATACGAGAGGAGAACGAGAAGAGATATTTAGAGCAAAAGAGACAAAGAAATTGAAAAGGAGAAAGAGAGAGATAAAACAAGAGAGAAAGAGAGAGAGAGGGAGAGTGATAAAGAGCGTTGCATACATAGCATAGCATAAGATACAGAGAGATTGAAAGAAAGAGAGACAAACAGAGATAGAGAAACACAGAGAGAGAGATTGAAAAGAAAGACCGAAGAATGACAGAGAGAAAAAGAGAGAAACACTTTTTAACCTATGAGGTTTAATTTCCTAATATAGAAATTAAATTCTCAATGTCTCAAAATAGCAGAACAAAATAGATGAAAAAAGAACAAAAAGTCAGTCTCAGTCAAACTCAATTGTGTGCTCATAAATATCATCCAGTACCTTCAGCATCCTGCTAAGGATATCACCTCGCCTGCCCTTGAAATTTACCGTGATAACAATAAAAAAGATGCCGACTTGTCACGCATAATAACGATGTAACGAGTAAAGGTACGTGTCCGTTTAAATGTAGTGGAGTAAAGAGTACAGATACTCAATCGCAAATGTAGTCAAGTAGAGAGTAAAAGTTGCTTGAAGTTCAGTGCAAGTACAAAGTAGCCAAAATACTCAAGTAACAGAGTCCATTTACTCAAGTACTTTGTGTTGAGTTGCGAGGTCTGCAGCGTGGCGTTGGCGCGGTGGAGCTGCTAAATGTCTGCGGGTAATGGACAGTAATGCACCCAACGTCACGCGGCTGATTACAGCAGCAGTGAATGTCAGAGTCTCACCGCGCTTAGTGTCAGAGCCGCCACAGAACAAGCGGTAATTACCCCTAAAGACCTCACTACTTCCCCTCACACACTCACTCCTGTCAGGCAGGAAGCCTTTTTAAGCAAAAATTGTTTCATTTATCAGCAAAATCTATTAGTGATGCACGTTTGTCTGCAAGTGAGCGTCTGCGTATTAATGCATTTGTCATTGTAGGCGTCATCGCATGTTGTGTGTTTGTGTGTATGCACGTCTGCTTTTGTGTCTGCACATTTTAGCGTCTTCTTGGGCGTTGATCTTGGACTAAGAAAAGCGCTATATAAATGAACTTGAACATGTGGGAGTGTTTGCATGAATGTGTTGGTGCTTGCGTGTGTGTGCTAAAACATGCTTTTTTAGTGTGTTTGCATATATGTACACATGCATTTTTGTTTGCAAGCCTATTTGTGTACATTTGTTTGGCTGTTTTTTGTATGCATGTGTGTGCATGTGTGTGGGTGACCAGACTTTTCGAGCTGAAAGATCTTGAAATTAAACAATACATTTTGCTATTTTTTCTTACAAGATAAATTAACTATGTTGGGATTAAGAGAGAGAGGTTACTTTGCTTTTTTCAAGAAAATAGGATTTGTATATTCTTGCTTGAGACAAAAATGCTAATTGTGATGATATTTTACACTAAATCGAGACATTTTTCAAAGTACACATTATGTTTTAACACGGAACTTCCAGAAACAAGAAACGTGAAGTGAAATTTTCTTATTTTAAGAACACAATGTTTCTCAATTTAGGAAACTAGCTACTTTTTTATATTAAAGCCAATGAGAACAAGAACTGAAATGCAGAAACATATCTGCAGAGTAACAAGATTTGTTTTTGTCTTGTT
Organism: Paedocypris sp. Pulau Singkep; assembly: GCA_017309775.1. Lineage (NCBI taxonomy): Eukaryota > Metazoa > Chordata > Actinopteri > Cypriniformes > Paedocypris > Paedocypris sp. Pulau Singkep. The sequence continues at coordinate 4,819,798 of MU204251.1, read as the reverse complement.
TTAAGATGTCTTACCAAGTCAAATGTTCTCACCCAACTGGCAGATCATTTTACTTGATTTATTTAATTTTAATTTTTTTTTTTTTTACACGTTTAGCTTTTTTTCCTCATATTTTTTGCAGTGTGTGTGTGTAAATGGTTTCAAATGACAAGGCTTTTGTTGAGAAAAAATTAACTAAGTTTAGACGAAAACCGTTGTACATGATGCATCATCGTGGCTGAGCTCTTCTTTGGTTTTGATGGGATCTGGCGATGGTGCTGGTCTGCTGGAGTGGGCACTGGGTGTAGTAGGTGGCCTGGTTTATAGGTGATTTGTGGAGGTGCGGAGACTGACAGGGCGGCGTGTAGAAACCATGTGTTTTCTAGCAATCATCCGGCTGATTTAGAGCGAGAGGCGGCTCCTCCATCCCATTATATCTTCATCTGGATCCAGCTGCTCCCCAGCCGACTCACACTCATCTGGCCACCGGACGGGAACCACTCACACCTAGAAAGGCATTATTTATTCACACGCTTTATTAAAGGCAGCACTCAAAATTTCACACGTTTTCCAAGACTTTTGATTTTTATGCCACAAAAAAAGCAAATTCTGAGCAAACTACCTTTCAAAGCAGGAAATTCAAGCAGCATTTATATATATATATATATATATATATGATGATTAAAGCTATGAAAAGTGAGAGATCTTGTCTATGATGATGTTTTATTATATAAGTGTGGGGGTGGATGGATGGATGGATAGATAGATATCATCTTATAATGTTTTTATTACACATTATAATATACAGTACATACAACAAACTGTATGTGTATGCATCTTTAATGTGCACACTGGACTCTCTACTCATTTATGAACAGAGACAGTAATAAAGGACAAATACTGGTGACTCCATGTCCTTAGGGCAAAATGTGTATTTTACTAGGGCAATTGGATTACTAATGGTGCATCTCTAAGAAGTGCTTCTTCTCTTTTACCTCCTTAAATTCACGGCTTGTCCTTGAAAATACTCAAGGTGGACGAGCGATAAGGGGAAAAACGAGCAGGAAAGTGGAACAAAAAGGGGGTTTAAGGACTGGAGATAATTTCTTTAAGCCATTCCCACCCAGATAGGACCCCCGTTTTCCAGACTTCCCCATCTTGAAAGTTCTTGGCGGGGATTAAAAGAACAAAGAGAAGGTAAATTCTCAGGAAGAGCAGAAAATTGCTCCAACTTTTCCAAAATCTAAGCAACCATTTTTTAACTTATATAATCTATATGTGTATAAATACACACACATATAAATATACATAATACAAATAATAAAATAAAATAATTATTTAAATTAATAATATTATATATACATATATTTAATTTAATATTATAATTACTATTAGGTATGTTCTTTTTTTCTCTAATTTATCAAGAAGCTGTGCATTTAGGACATAACAATGGAAAATGCTTCAATAAAAGGTGATTTAATTAGTTGGATGGTCCGTTTAATTAGTTAAATAGTCAATTTTTGCTCATCCCAATGTAATGTTTGAAAAAAGAGTGTGTAATTGCATTTCCATTTCTGCGTTATTTCGATTAATCTCTGGACTAATCTTGGGACTGGGTGGGAATACATGCGAGGTGAAGAGAGCTCCGTCATTAAAAGCAGCATGCGTTTGGTGATTGACCTTTAATGTGGTTAATTGCCTACGTGTCGGAGACTTGAGTATGTGACATTTCTTATTTTCCTGTTTATCCGGCTTTATCCTGAAAGGATTTGACATTTCAAATTAAGCATTAACTCAAGAGTGTGGATTGCGCTTGAAGATCAGTGCCACGTTGGAAAGGCAAACAAAACCTCGGTTTGGTCTGCACTCTTCAAACCAGATTTGAAGTAGGTTTAATTTTCGGGATTATTTTCTGTTGTGCGGTTAAGAGAACGTTTCTTTTAATGGTGGAACGCCTCTCCAAGGCTTTACACAACCTCCCCTGGCTGCTAAACTGAGATGCAGAACATTTGAGATGGTCGTGGAGCTGAAACTCCAGAGCCTCGGCAAACTTCACATCTCCCCACTCACAGTTCCAGGATTGATCTTGCTTTCATGTCGTTTTTTTCCGGCATTATAGACTCTCATATTCCATTACGTCCTCTTGCAAACCCACACACACACTCACTCAAGCCCGTATGGACGTTCCCCCGACATTTCAATGCGGGATGAGGGGGAAGAGAGTGAGTAGTTTCTGCATTTCTCTCGGAAACAAATTTAGATTTTATTTTGGAGAGGTCTCATGTTTAACCCTAACCATAGTTCTTTTTGTTCGCAGTGGGTGCTTGTGGGTCCGTTTTTTTTTTTAATCACTGACTCATTCTTGAACCAATGAAATATCATAACACAAAATATAGTTTAACGATTGTATGCGCGGGTGTTTTTTTTTTACTTCTGTGAATATGAACATATCCCAAAATAATAAATTAATTAATTATAACTCATTTTATGTACAGTTGGTCCAATAATCGGTCAGTGATATACTATAAGTGGCCCGGTGGAGCAGTGGGTAGCACTATATGTCCCGCTCCAGACATGAGGAGTGAGTTTGAGACCGATTGGTGTCTTTCTACACAGAGTTTGCATGATTTCCCCGTGTGTGCGTGGGTTTCTGCGAGGTCTCCGGTTTCTCACAGCACAAAATGCACGTTTGAAGTGGATTGGCATTGGAAAAATTACCCATCGTTGTTTGCCGGGTGATGCCAGAATGTGAGTTAACGTTGGCACATTAATCTGCTATTCTTATGTTATTAATCATAGTGCGGTGGAGTAAGTCACTTGGAGTATTTTCAATAATTTGCATTACACTTAAAATTTACTTTTTGAGTCTTTTTGTTTGTCTAATTATAATGTCAGTTCTACAGTAAACATCTTACTAGTTTCAGTGTACGGTTTTTGTGATATTGGCCGTATTTATGTGTTTATTTGAAAGCTTTAATCATTTATAATATTTATTCACTGGCAATCTCCATATTGTAGTTCATTGTAGTATTCTGCTTGTATGTCGTTCATTGTAGAATTCTGGTTGTTGCTAGAAATGTATTAGCTGAAGTGTAGCCCTAATCTCGATCAAAGGTTTGGTTACCGTAAAAATGCAAGTTCAGGATATCTGACAGGATAACTGTAGCTTGCCTAGCTCCGCTAATGTTAAAGTCTGCTGAAATAGAAAAATAAAACATTTAGCAAATGTGCCTGTCGCAACTTTGGTCTTGAATGATCACTGCCGAGTAATACTCAAATAAAACTACAGTAGATTGAAAACAACCTAATATTGAAAATGAAATGCTGTTCTAATTATAGTTTAGTTCCGATAGGGGAAACAACTTCAGCAAGTTTAGACCAGTAGAGTGAAGAAAGAAACCAATAATGTCTCGATTAAACACCTATTTTAATGATTTTATTTTAAATCAAAATAGTCAATATGGAGCAATAATGTAATTTGGGCATGTTTAAAAAAGCATTTTTTTTTATCTCAAAAAGTAATTTTCTGGGTTATTTACTCAATATTATTGTTATTGTGTTCTAATGTAGACCTTTGTATATTTATTTCTTTGTCATATTTTTTTTTAGTTTTAGTTTTTTTTTTAAAGTTAGTTAGTGCAACTCATATTGAGGCATACAAAACTGTATGTATTTATATATTTTTATTTATTTATAATTGTCTTCTCTTCTAATTTTTAATTCAGACTTATTCTCTATCAATCAATCATATACATAAAAATATTTAAAAAATAAATTATTCTTATATAATAAAAATTCTAATTTAATATTTAAAATGTAATATTAGGTTCAGTTATCACTGTCTCATCTAGCTAGACAATGCCATCCAGACTGAAAAAATTCCACACAAACCATTTTAACCAATACACCCAACATCCACAAACCATTCACCATATTTTGCGCCCATTCACGAAAATGTTGAGAAGGAACATGATCTTCACAGCATCTATGTCCTAGTCCAAACCCATGCGTCCTTCTTTACAGATCATTTTGAAAATGTGAAGATCTTTCAGTTGCTTGGTACGAGTCTATTGGTGGTCACGGCGGCGTTCAGGGGCGGCTGGAGAGACTTTGTTAAGAGCTTTCACTAATTAGGATTGGAAACTGATGGCTTTTCACGAGCCGCGGCAATTACTGCAGGAAGGGATGGAAGTGGACTTGAATGAACGAGTTTGTTTTTCTCCTTTTACCTCGTGACATTTCGAGCAAGTTTGAGGGTCGCTCATGGCGATGGAGTGAGCGGGAGCTGAGAAAGACCAGAGGTCAAACACTTACCCAACACAGACAGGAATGCCACACCATTTAGTACTTTACTTCAACGGTCTTGAATTAGCTTTGTGTTCCTGATTGTACGTGTATCTCATTGTCTATGTTTTTTTTCCTCCCGCTTTCTTGAGGGCCAGGTGCTCCTTACAAAGAGGATGACCCGGCCCGGCACAGCCAGAGGAAGGCTACTTTTGTTCCGACAGCTATTTGGCTTTTTTTTTTTATCAGTTCGATCAAAAAAAAACACTCTATGACCTCGCCGTTCTGCATTTAGTGAAAGTCGAGCGAAATTCACAAGAGATTCAGCTGCCGATACAATGCACATTCATTTCCCCTACATAGCCTTTTATTCCCTCCAATCCCGGGAGGATTGGTTGTGGGAAATGTTTTTCCTTTAATCTTCTGTTTGATCCCGAGACCTTGTTTTGTTTGGGGGCACTTGGTGGGCATTTTCTCACCCGATTCTGGTTTTGTATTAGTGCAATAGCAAAACACTGTTCCACAACAGAATATTAAATGACAAAATATAAGAAATTGACACAATGTGGTGGCTTTATTTGCATAAAAATGTCAAGATATTCTGTGTTTGACTTTACTGTATGATGATTTGAATGAAATGAAGATTCAACGAATAACAATGTTCAAACGGACAACCAAAAAACAGGACATCTGGAATTAGGTGCCAATGAGCAAAGAATGAAAGGCAGCCTAGTGCAAATCAAATGCAAGTGTGAAGAGATGAGATTTGAGTTGCGCTTTGAATTTGGAGAGGATTGTGAAACAAAACCCACTCAAACAATTTCAGAATCACTACGCACAGAACCACTCTTAAATTGTTTTGCTCTGTTTAAAGGCACTTTTTTATACTTTTAAAACAATCACTATTTTGTGTGTGTGTGTGTGTGGGGGGGGGGGGGGCTGTAATAATGTAGTCCTCAACTGTAGATCATCACTGGCATTGAAACACGTGTGGTATTCAAAAAGATCAAAGTGACTTTAATGAAAAAACATTGTGTGTGTGACTTTTTTTTTGTTTAGCTACAGTAAATAATGCTATAACTGCTGCTCCATACTGGTAATATGATACATATGAACAGTGTGTGTGTGTGTGTGTGTGTGTGTGTGTGTGTGTGTGTGTGAGCGCGCGCCAGCATGTTGACTCTTTCACTCTCGTTCCCATTTCTATTGGCAGAAAGCCTAGGAAGAGTCTGTCCTGTTCTCTGTGTCCTTCATTCGAGGTAAATGCACATTAGAATGTACAGACTTTTTTAGGGAGCTTCAGAGAAACTTATCTTGTTCATTGTCTGCAAAATCTTTCTACACAATCCTGGATTAACTTGCTGAAATCAAAATGCATCTGAATTCTCTGATATGATTAAAGAAGTACGACAAAAATAGAAGGACAAAAGTTCAATTTTGCAACCAAAGCAAATATTTTTATACAATTGATTTAGTAACTAACGTCAATTCACCATTTTAGTTTGTGAACTTTGTCCTCACTGCGATTTGGTAAAAAGATCTTTTTTTATCATTATTACCATTATTTTACTTGACCATTTTATGCTAAATTGGTCTTGTAGAGGTTTGAATGGCTTAACATTGCCTCATGTATCTGCAAAACCAACCTTTTTATTAATCATGATTTATTTTTGATAACAGAACACTCTGTTCTTCTCACTGAACTCTTCCCCAAAACTAAATCACTTTTGTGCAACTTTTTGAACAACATTTTGATCTATGAATCTGGAATGACGGAGTGTCGCCTCTAGCTCCCACTAGTACAGCCGGTAGAGTCCAAATTTTGGCTTATTAGTAATAAAAATGATGAAATAATGATACATTAATATTAAAGTTATAAAAGAAGAGGATGAGTTCATACTGGTCTAAACTTGTGATTTGGCACAAGTTTTCTAATTGTGTTGGTTCAAACGTTTTGGACTTTGATTTCGGCCACAAATGTTATTTATTTTTTTCCGTTTCGACTTCGACATCAGCCAGAAATGAATTACTAATTTTTGACCTGCTTTCAGCTTTGGGCAAAATGTGATTTTCGGTCGGACTCTAACAGCGAGCAAAGTCATCTTTTGATTCAGTTACTTGAACCCAACCGATTCCAAACACACTCTCACAGCTGCATTAGCGCGAGAGCTGCTTGGATGCCCCTTGACCTTCTCCTCCTCTTAATTAAATGACAGAGATGCTCAGAGGAGTCTTCAGCTCTTTCTACGCTGGGCCATTTCCCCCTGTGGAATCGATGGGCGCGTGAGAGCTTCTTATAATCTATAACTCACATCACTTGTGCTATGGCAGCACTTTGGCTGAACTCAATTAACATTCAGAAGAGGGTCCGCGGTTTCGGGCGATTGGAGGTAGGTGGACGAGTAGGAGAGTCTACGTATAGGAGTGTGTGGATTCAGATGTGTGAGAATAGATCAGTGTTTTATGCAAGTTAGATCTGTTTTTACAACCTGAGGCCATCGGAATAGCTTCTATAAATCCCTATTTTTATTCAGATTGTGCCTCGCTGACCTCTTGTAAGATCTCAAACTGAGAAATTTCCATCACGGTTCATCTGTGATCATTATTCTCTCCTCCATGTTCCCTAGTGGAACAGATGTATTCATGCCACTAGATCGGAAAAATAACTGATCGCTCCTCGGTCAGACATTTGGTTTGTGAGCATGAGATACCGAAGTCTTGAGCCGTCTGATGAAACCCTTGAGTCGGCTGGAAAAGTAGCCAAAGAAACTCTGGGCTTTTCATTTTTCAAAGCGGCTTGTCATTCTGCAAAGCGTACGACAGATCTTAACAAATTGCCGTGGAGCTGGATGTTATTAGCTGTATTTTTTCTCCATCTGAGATATTTACTTTTCCCCCCGTTGCTGACTGCTTTATGAGTGTGGACGTGATGGAGTAATGCAGCCTATTTATCAATGCATATATTAATACCGTTCCAGTCGTTCACATCCCAGAACAGAATGTCTTGTATTAAATATGACCTGTCAAAAAAAAAAAAGACATCAGCATTTTCCAGCTTCATTCCAAAGGCATTTCAAGAAGTCTGTATTTCAAAAAATCTGTTGAGTTGTTTTTTATTTCGACCTCTCTCTCTCTCACACATTCTCTCTTGCTTTCTTTTTCTCTTTTTTTCCCTATTCTAGCTTTCTTTCTCTGTGGTCCTGTTGGGTCTAAGGACCCTTCAAAAACCGGTTCTTTGTAAAAAAAAACGACTGTGCTCTATTAAGAAATAAAACACAAAACACGATGGATTAAAGTAGATTTCAAAATCGCAGAGGAGTGACACAGACTGAGTTCAAACTTGTGCAGGCGTTTCCTTCAGATCTCCCTTAGCTTCTGTCTCTGTCTCCGGTCCTCAGTTTATAATCTTCTTCAGAAGAGAAAAGATGGATATAGACGTAACAATGATTATGCCCAAACCAGGAAGTGTATAGGAATCAGTTGCAGATGATAAAAGCATCACCATATATAGTCACAGAAGGTGTGAAGAAGAATCTCAGAATGCTGTATCAGGACATGGCGTAGTTAGGATAAAACTTCCGAGATAGTCACGGGAAGTTTGCGAGACGTTTGCTTACTTCAAGGTTTTAGTACTGGACAAATCAGCACACACACTTGGAAAATGTCAACTTAACTTTTTTTTTTCCATCTGTGATTCAAGCTTACTTAATATTAAACGTTTAAGGCATTTTAAAGCTAATTTTCTCTTACAGTCCTTGTTTTTCTTGTGCTCTTTCTCTCACTTTTTCTTTCACTCTTTTTCTCACTTTTCTCATCTCATTGTCTCTCTAACAATCTCTCAGATTCTCCCTTATTTTGTTCTCTCTCTCTCTCTCTCTCTCTCTCTCTCTCTCTCTCTCTCTCTCTCTCTCTCTCTCTCTCTCTCTCTCTCTCTCTCTCTCTCTCTCTCCTGTCTTTTAGCTAAAAACCCTTTTTGTTTTATATTTAGTTTTTACCCATTCTTCTGTGTACTAGCTTTCATGGTATCATGTTAATGGTGCTCATGCTAAGCGAGTGTCTTGTGTCAGGGACGGACATGTCAAACTAAGTTTTCTCCGGGCAGAGTGTGGTCCAGGTATAATGGTGCTGATGGCTGGTGGATTGCACAGCGTTGGATGGGACGGTGCGGACGCTTTACGACTGGCTGTGTCAGTCTCTTCCGCCTGAATTACCCTCTCATCTCTCCTCTCCTCTGCTCGGCACGCCGTGAAATGGCTTTCTGTAGGCCATTAGCTCTGAAGGAGCAGGGACGAGAGGGATGGAGGATACAGCACGGGCTTGCTCTCCCACCGTTCCTTCCCAATGGCCTTCATTATGAAGCTTAGCTCTGACACACATCACCCAGCATGTCTGTCAGTCGGACACCGCGGTGTTTATTGCTGCCCACCATCACCCCAAAGACGCTAAAGCTGGGGACATGTCGTTGAACAGTCGGTCAGACCTGAGCTTCAACCGTCTCACACTTTTCTGCCTGTTGATGTCTTGTTGGGAGGAGAAAATCAAACATTTGAGAATTCTGGCCTTTTTTTTTATTTAAGTATCTTAGTTGAAACTATACATTTGGAGAAGTTTGTGATTTTTGTGTAGTTTGTAGAGTTTGAGCATTTTAATTGATAAACTGTATATTATATCCGTAATTTAGTTCTATAGTTTAATTTAGTTGTGTGGATTTTGTACTATCACACAATATCAAACAATATCCAATATACAATATCAAAGCTGATATAAAAAAAATGTTTTTTGTTGTTTGCATATGAATAGCTATTATAATGTTAAGTATGTACGTATTTCATTTTTAATTCAAATTTTTTTTCCTTTGTGATTTGAATTTGAACCACGAAACATGATCGACATTAAAAAAGGAATACACCCCCCCCACACACACACTTCCGCAATTTGCATCCCCTAACTTGATAGATCTGAATCTTTCATAATTAGCATAAGGAGGTGGAAGATCACGGTGTATTTTGTTGAACCTCAACTGGGAGACGGGATGGAAAGGACAGATTAGGCTCTGTTGCGAAAGGTTTCTTCATGAATAAACTCATTTAGGGGTTATTAACATTTAACAAGTGCCATTTCCCGCCGTGCGAGTTTAGCGGGCTAGCGCAAACTCTCAATAATGTCGCGGGTGAGAGTTTGCCGGGTCAGATCAAGAGATTTCTGTAGCGGAGCCGGCAGGTTTTGCGGTTCTAATGAGGCCGGGGTGAAGCCTACGTGAGGGTGAGTCAGCAGACCTGCCCCGCCCACCTTCCGCCACCCTGCTTTTCCACGCTTTCATTTGTTTGTTTACCCGGCCCGCAGTGAACTGTAAAACCAGAGCGATTTCATCTCTGTGTTTTACATATGCATGAGCCATGCGGCGCTCGGAGTAAACGGATGAGTATGAGTCTCCAGAGAGAGACCCGCAGTGCCCCCAGTGCGCACACAGATGCATCACAGCTATGAGAGAATCTAATAAAAGAAGTCTGATGAAGATCAAAGCATTAAATCTGTTTTTTTTTCCTGTGATCAGACAACTAAGGTTGAGTAGATTATAGAGCTGCTTTGTGCTGCTCCGAGTTGGGATTAGCCACGTAGCATGCTAACGCCTGAGGTGATTTGTGGACCAAACGAAATCGAGCAAGCGTATTGATGTTTCTACAACTTCCTCTTCAGGTTTCCGAGAGTGTCCGATTCCTCCTGATTGGTTGAGAGGGCAGATGGTGTGCGTGTGGAGTTAGCGCACGCCGTTAGCACTTGTTGTAAATGTGAGGGCAAATAATGAAGCGAATCACTGCAGCCAGATATTGATCCCGGTGGAAATGTCTTTCTTTTCAAATATTACACTTTGAAGGCCGACATCTTTACTAACCCCCTGTCAAACAGCTCGGTCTGTTCCATTTGGAGATAAGCTTTCCTCTTTAACCCCGCAGTCACATGATAGTCATCTCCACCGTCATCAGCATTCAAAGACGCCCACTTCTGTTTCTCGGCGGAGTTCATTGCGTCTCATGATGGAGCGAGAGCGCTAGTCGTGTCTGATTGAAATGGAGGACGTTTCCTCGGTTGTTCCGAAGCACTTCCTATCTCTGGCCTCGTGCTCAACTAGCCTTTTCCCAGGTAATGCGCGTCTGCCCTTTCATCACACATATTGAAGCCCCGAAGACATTTCGCTTTTTCGGAGACGGAGAGGAAAAATGCCGCTAATATCCAGTCGGGAGGGCTTCTATTACGTGGACAGTGGAAAGAGCGGTGGCGGCGCGGAGAACCGTGTATTTAAAATCAGCTCATTGAGACAGATGACACAATTTCACACATATTGCTCTCGGAAAAGCAGCCAGTTTTCCATAATGGCCCCAACATTCATCTGTCAGGACCTGCTAAATCTACTGGAATAATTTCCTCATGGATATTATGTCAGTATTTATAATTTATCAAGTTGCCCGTATGGGTATTTGGTGCAATTCTTACCGGCTTCTGCCATCTTTCTTTTATATTTTTATTATTTTTATTTTTTTTTCTATGTGGAGGAGGCGGTGGGTTTAGTATGTGAAGATGGACAAATAGGCTGAGAAAAACACATGCAAGGGAAATGGACCAATGTCTCCCCAAAACGTCTCACTGGATCTGAATGTTTACTGTAATTTTTGGACTGTAAGCACATCAATAATAAATGTAAGATCTGGATCTGTCGCAGTTAGTTTTGCATTTGATTGTTTTTTTGGGATTTTAAGTGCGCTATATAGTCCAAACAATATAGTCCAATGTCTCCTCAAAATGGAGTTAATGTTAGTCGCATATATAACCTATTCTATAACCTAATTACAAATGTAAATCACACATTAATGTTAAACACACATTTTTGTACTGGATTGTAAGGGGCACAGTCAATTTTGATTTGCCTTTGAACGTTTATTTAGGATCTTAAGTGTGCCATATAGTCTTAGAGATATACACCAATGTCTCCCCAAAATGTAGTCTCTGGATCTGAATATTTATTGTGACATTTGGACTATAAAGAAGAAAACTGTAAATTACTGCCACAGGTCATTTTACAGTAAACAATAAATTGCCATAAATTACCATTTATTGTAACTTATTATAAGCAGTAAACTGTAAATTAAAAAAACTTCTATTTCCTAACTGTGATTTAAAATGTCTAATTATCTTTTTTTCACATGTAAAACACATTTTTTACTTATGGGGCACAGTCAATAATGATTTGTATTTGAACTTTTTTTTTAGATTCTTAAGAGCGCCATATAGTCCAGACAAGAAGGTAGTTTGGCTTATCCGGCAGGTTCATGTGAGGTGAAGGAAGCTTCTACTTGAAAAGGGCCTTGGTCTTCAGAGGAAGGAAATGGAAAGCGCACCCAATTTTGCGTGTTGAATGCGAGTGGGTTTAGCACGTCTTTTAAAAGATTGCTCATCTCGCTAATGTAATGAACACAGCTAATCTGTCTGGTCTTTGGGTTGGAGTCAGACTCTGTCCAAAAGGGTTAGAGAAATGCTAGGCTCCATCCTGTTTTGGGAAACATAATCTGGGATCTAGCTTTTGCCCCCCTCCCCATGACTCCCAGTACTAAATCCCCAATAAGCAGCCTTTGTGAGCAACTAACTCTGCCTTTCATGGGTTGATTACAGGGCACGGCGAGTATTTCAAGGGGAAGGTAGGTCTGAGAAGAATGTTCTAGTGAGAGTGAGTGTCTGCCACTCTCCGTCTTAGAGAAATGTACCGGTATATGTAAATCTTAACTCAAGACGTAAGCAAGTCTCACAGATTGTAGAGTTTGGGGTCTGAACATATTTAAAGTGACTAGAGAAAATTGGCTGAAATCTGAGACAACCTAGTTCGAAAAAAGTCATAATTTGCTTGGAACTAATTGAATAAACGTTTAAGAGCTCATTTATCATATTTCTAATACTTTTTCATGTAAGGCACACATTCCTTCCAGAATAGTGAATTATTTTATGCAAACAGTTTCCTAAAGAATTTAGTGTGTATTCAAAATATGATATATCATAAAATATATCGTTTTTATGACGACGCCACACGTAAGTGACCGTTGTTTCTGTGCTGTTTTTAATTCCGCTTGGTTCTTGCCCTTTAGATTCCGCTGAGAAGCCATGACCCCAGATTAACCCCCCGCTACGAGGACATAGAGCGACAATACGCCTCCCTGCCCAGGTAAGAACCAACCCCAGTCCGTCTCGTCTGCCACGACATGGAGAAAGATGAATGAATGAAGTCTAGCGCTGAATGAAGAGAAACAGAGAGAGCAGTCTGAGAGGGTGGAAGCAGGTAGTCATCCGTCTCCCTCATGGAGAGCTTAATAATCCTTCTTAAAGCTTATAATTAAATCTGGAGTGTCTGCCTTTTGAGGCCCTGCTATCCAGGGAATTCACCTGATCCTCTCCGGGGAGAAGGCCATGCGGTCTGGAACTTGATCCTGGAGCACATTTTAGGACCTGCCTAAAGTTACAGCTCCCTTCATGGATTTCTCCGGTTGTCTCTCCCTCCTCTTTGTGTCGCTCCGGCTGCTTTTCCATGTTAGCCGTGCCTGGTCAACCACGACGGTCAGCGCAAACACACTCTGGTGGCAGTCAGGCAGGCATGAATGTTGTTGGCTTGTATGCAGCTTGTTTGCCGTCTCCGGTCTGTGTCAACAGTTCTGGTGTTGATTCGAGGGTCACGGTGTGGAAGTTTGGCACAAGTTTGGTGTGAATCCATTGTCACGTGATGGTTCTGATAACAAACTGAAGGACCTCCGTCGGATGAATTTAAAGCTGTGTTTGGGAGTGCCATGGTGCTGAGATGAAACTAATTCTTTTAAAGTATTTATCACGTACCCTGCAGCATCATTACGGGTGTGAACTGAAAAGATTTAAATCCTCCAAAAAGGCTTATCTCTACAGATTTCTGTAACAATGCCCTTAAGGTCTACTTTCAAACACATTTCCCTGAAAACACTGCTCCTTCTGACTGTGGAAGGAATTTTTTTTGGTCTTGATGCTCATGACAAGAGGAAAAAATTAAGAAACTTCCAGGACTCCAGGAGCTTTCACAACGGTCCTCTTGGAAAGGTTGAATCAGACCAGATTTGGCACTTGGAACATTTAGCCAAAATTGTACCTAAATATGTTGTACCAAGAGCTTTTTGGAAAGTTAGTGTTGCTACATTTTCAAACAAGCCCTTGGTGTGATTGGCCTAGGGTATAAACACGTTCTAAACTTGTAGCCCATCGAGTTGTTAAAAATTCTACACGCAATTGGCGTGAAGAAGAACCAAAATGGCTACCATGTACCTTTCTTGCCCTTAGTCTGGACCACATGATTCGAGCCAGAGGCGGTTGTAGGCTCCAAAAGCAGACCCTGGTTTCATTAATCGTCTCGTCCTTATTGTAAGACCGTTAAATGTGTGCCACCCACACCGAGGTCACTGGTTGAATGAAGATGGGCCTTGTCACGTGAGCCCGCCTCCTCTTTGTTGCATCTGATTATAACCATTAGTGCATGTATATGCCCACTTATTACCCTATGTGCTCACATCAAGGTCAGCCAATAGGAAGGGCCGCTCACCACCTGCCTCTAGATTATTGGATTAAACGGGCAAGTCAAAGTTTCAGTCTTTGGGTGGATTTCATTGGACAGCGCCACGACAATTAGCCGATAAATGCACAGATGGTGACCCATCTCAATGAACTTCGGTCCAGGAGGTACAAGATGCTGTTCTTTAGTGCACAAATCAATCACCCTCACTCACGATTCCTCACCCCATCCTTCACTGTCTTGGATTTTAAGTCTAACCAGATCCTTTTAGCTCACAACACCCCGTCCCCATCTCTAATTTCCTGGTGGGCCTTCTCAAACCTCTTCAGACCAGTTCTCCGGTTTATTTTGGGTTTAGAAGAGCTCTCAAGTTGAAATGTGTCTGAAATCTGCTTTTGTCAAGCCGAGAAGCCTTTTGAGCAAATGTCAGTAAATGGTTCTTGTGTCTTTTTTTTTAGTGAGTTGTCAGTGTCTGCTCTGCAAATGCTAGAAAAGAGCTTGTGAAAAAGGGAATAAGGTTACATTTGATGAGAGCTCAGAAAAATAATGCCGTATTTTCATTGTTCTGCCTGTTCAATGTTGCCTTAGCAACCAACACCCACCATCTGTGCTAAGCTGGACCTCCTCACCCTGTTCTCCGATTTTTTTTCTCCCCTTTCATTCTCTTCCCCATTTCTTCTCTAGTCTCTCATCCATCCTTCTTGTTCTGCACTTGCATGCAAAAAATTACCCGGTTTTGTGTGTGTGGCTTGATTTGGCATTGAGATGTTAAAAGGCAGCATCTCCCACAGGTGAGCTCATAAGTGCCGGACAAGCTTCTGATCAGGCCGTCGCAGGACATGCACACGAGCGTGACGTTTACAACGCAAACCCCATTTAGCACCATTCAGCCCCATTCTCCATTACCCCATTGGACAGGTAACAGATGGCGAATATTAGGGTAATGATAGAGGAACCAGGTGGAACATTTTCAATGGTTTCACATTATTGCTCACTGGACACTCAGCATTCACTTTGTGGAATGGAATGGTTGAACATTTGGACCTGTTTTTCCAAGCCACCTTTCAAAAAAGGCATCATTTGAGCTGAAAAACCCATACGGTCTAATCAAAATCCACCAATGGCTTTCGCCCTCGATGCAGGCACGTTTAGATCCAGACTACTTAACCGCCTGACACGTCGGTGAAGACATGTGGCAGCCATCACATTCATCTCACACTACACATGGACACCCATTCATTTCACACTCTCAAGGCCGAGAGCCGTGAGAGAGTTAATTCACTTGCTCTTTTTTTACTCCTTTTGTCGAAACCTTCCCGACGTGAAGCTCCGGTTACAGGCAATTTCCAAGCGTAAGTCATCCAGGCAGTTCGGTTTGGACGAAATGCAATTAGAGTTGAAAAAATAATCACATTTTGGAGTATAATATCACTACTAATTCCTTAAATTGCCTTCTCGCCCATGAAACAACATTTCTGATGGATGGACACCTATCTGTTTAAGCCGTTTGTTATGAGAGCGGAATGTTTTGCTTCATTTCGATGCCTCCTATAGAGTTGTGGAATTTTAACCAAATAATCCTGCCTGGATTTGCCCTCTGATCCCCCTGTCTGTGGAGCCTAACTGGTGTTATATGACGAGCAGGGGTCACAGGCCGTGTGTTTATGGGTAAGGTGCGTCCTTCTCGCCAGCAGCTGAATAAACAGCTTTGCCTTCTGATGGCTCACCGTGTCGCTTTTGGAGCCAGGTGCACAAAACAGACTTCATCTCCAGAGCATGGCATCTACAGACGACACATTTGGTTCACTACTGGATGTACCAAGTGATCCTGGAGTGTGAACGTAAAACTCAAGTAGATCTGTCATCGGTCTACAAACTAGACCCTCCGCACAAGTGTATTCACAGATACTACAAAACAACATTAAACTTGTGAAAATACGTTAAAATGCACCAAATTATGAAGTTAATACAACAACATAACAGACCAGAATGCAAATCAATGTGGCTTTTTCTGCTGCCTTCACAAAACAAGTTCAGAAACGCACGGCTTTGTTTTAACTAGTGCTATTCTGAAATTCTATATGCAATTAAGTGGTCTTATCTCGGTTTTTATGTCCACTATCCTTAAGAATAACATATAGGTAGGTACGTAGACAGGAAAATAGGTAGGGTATATAGGTAGGTAGACAGTTACTTAGGTAGGTCCGTAGGTAGATAAACCCTCAATCTGATTCAGAAAAAAACTGTCTCTAAAGACTAATAACTCTTCACTCATTGTGAACTTGTTTTGTTCATAACATGCAATTAATGTTTCTGCAGCATGTTTGATCATATTTTCGGCATTTTGAGAACTTTACAAAGCCTAAATGAAGCCGACAGTTCCTGAATCGTTGTACTTTTCTTGATATTAAGACCACAAGAAGTCAATCAGATGGTTGTTGCTTGACATCAAATCTCTGCTAAAATATCCAGGATATATTTATTCAACAGTATAAATCTAAAACATTTAGCAATAAATGAAAATCTCATTTAAATCTAGGACTTATCTTTATGTGTGTGTAAAATGTAGGCTCTCATCATTTTATAATGCAGCTGTTTCCAGCTGTTGAGTTCAGAAAATCATTCAGAAAGCTTGTCAAGAATGTCTTAATGCTCCTAACAAAGACCCAGATGCTTTCAGCCAGGAAAGATGCTTGTCCCTGTGGACTTCAGCCCACTGTAGCAACACTCACTCGGGAAAATCAAGATTTCACGGGCCGAATTCCTCTTTCACTTCCGTGAAACACTTAGACAGGAACATCCTGATGTTCTAAATTATGCCATTCACTGGGTCCACTCACTACAATCTTCTGTCAGGAAGCGTCTATCCCCTGATTTCACAGCCTTTGGTAGATATACTAGTTTTATTTTATATGTTTTTCCCGCTCTGCACATTCAGGAAGGCTAAAGACGCACTTTAAGTAAAACTTTAAATCTGCTTTTGCGAATGAAACCCAATTGTGATCTAGTGGTACGGAATTGGAGTAGGGAATTATCCCGGTCCGGCTCATTCTATAACTGTGTGTCTTTGGGCAAGATAAGAACCTCCACATGCTTGGCCACTGCTCGTTGTATGTGTGTGTTCCTCTAGTGGCACTCTATATCTCAATATCTCCCACACGCCATTTCTTCTTAAAACTTCAGCCTTCTATAGCTCAAAAAGAAGAGCATAACGTTATGGTGGTGACTACTATTAGTAGATTTACATTTTTGCTAGGCCAATGCTGAGGCCTAGTTGAAGAAAGCAAAAGGGTCCAGTTCCATTTCCTTCAGTCTTTTTTTTTTATTTGCCGTTATAGTTCGCAATAGAACATCCCCAATCCAACCAGACCTTCGGTGCCCGAACTAGAACTCCAAGAAGTTCTTTGTATTAGCTTGTGATGGAGGGATAATTGTGGGAGCAGAGAAGATTGATCGCTAATGTGCCGAGCTGGAGTTGGGGTCTTCAGCAGCAGCCATCATTTCAGGTAAAGCTGATAATCTCCCGAAGCGCTGATGACTTTGGCCTCTGTTTTACAATCCCACACGCTGCTTAATCGAAGTCGACTGCGAATGACTAATGGAAAGGCTCGACAGGGAATCTGTATCCCGACTCTCCAGTGTCCCTCTGGTTGGGTGGTCACAGCTTAGGAGGGATTAGGGGAATGCTGATGATTTTCCGAATGCCTGTCTTTTCCCTTCGGGTCTTCGGGAAACACTCCCACTTTCAGAAGAACTGCTGATGTTTCCCACACGGCGGGAGAAAGGAGATACCTGTCACACACCGTCTCATTGCGGCTAATTGATACGGCCGTCAACCTGGAATCTTCTCGGAGACATGTCGGACAACCAAATAAGTTAACAGGGTTGGTCTGGAAAGTCGGAGTGGACACGCGGCGCGCCGGCGCTGATATTAATACCGAGCCGCGCTATGACAGGAATGAGGATTGAGTGCCGACGACTGATTCAGCACAACCTCGCTGCTCTTTCTGGCTTCTTCGCAAAAGACTTTCCGTCAAAATGTGACCCAACTGCAGGAAAACCCACAGCGCAAGAGAAGGCAAACAGGAGATTTGAGGGGAAACGCGATCTGTTGTGAATTACTGCGCGTCGTGTTACTTTACAGCTGAGATTAAAACCTAATCAGAATGAGGAAACTGGAGAGGACCAACTGTCTGTCGGCTTCTTAGCGTCTCCAGGGAGACGGGCCTCATGTCAGGCCCGGTTTCCAGCTCGGAGCTTGAGACGGGAAGTGTTAAAACGTCTGTGTTGCATGTCCGTGTCACGCTTCCCTCAGCAAGGTTCAGGTTCATTGATCGATTAGTTATGACGCTCATAACTAAAGCAGCTAAAGGTACGACTAAGTCTAGTATAATCAACAAGTGCATATTATATAGCTGCAAGCAGCACTATGGGGCTTCAGACTTTACATTTGTGTGTAAAGTTTCACTTATTGCAGTTGTACAAACGTAGTAAATTCATAATAAAAATGAATTAAAAGGTAACTTCCTTTATAGTCTTGTTTTTCCAATGTTTGCTGCTGTGAAGTCTTGTTTTACGCTCTTGTTTGAACTTGTTTTAAAGCTTAATATTAATTGACAAGACACAAAAACCAATGTTTTTTATCATGGATCACATCCTTTCTTCATCCTTTCACCAAACATCTGCATTTTCTTGTCTCTTCTCCATAAGGAGTGATAAGTGACATCTGGCTAAATTTTAATGAGGCATCATGTTTCCTTCAAGCTCCACGTCGAGCTGCGACTCATTATGGTGGAACACTAAACACGTTCTTATACGCCGTCTCCCACATTCAGTCACAATGATTTCTGTATTTGATTCACATTGGGGAAATATTCTCAGCAAATCCCACTAGAGTTGACTTATTACAGTAGATCCCAATTTTGGAATTCCATAAGGTTCCAGACTAGTGTAAAATGCATTTAAACTCAAAATGCCTCTACTTTGATCAAATAAGCTCTTGAAACATTTAAATTCAAATTGTATTCGTCACATAGACATTATACATGGTGCAACATGTAGTGAAATGTAATTTCAAAGTGTCAAAGTGAAGATAAAGAGATGAAAATACAATAAAATAAATAAAACAAAACAAAAACTGAAGATAAGAAATACAATAGGAAATACAAAAAGAAAGGATAGAAATGCAATTAAAAATACAGTTATAAAAATAATATATAAATAATAAATATAATATATAAATACAATAATAAAAAATAAAATATGAGTAAAATATAAAAAAGGACTCAAGTCAGTTACAACTGTCTCAAAGTGCATGTGTGAAAATGTAAAACGTAAATATTGTCGCATTTTATTAATGTGTTTGTTGGTGTTAATATAATGGCTATGACTATGACCAGTGAGCAAGCACAGATGCGACAGTGGCCAGGTAAAAAAAAAAAAAAAACTCGGACAGAAAGCGAGTGAAAACGAAAAAGTAACTAGTTTACAGTACAGTTACTATAGTGCAACTTATGCATTCATGCTAAACTTTCTCTGTAATCTTTTGCAGAAGGGCACCAGTTGAAGCAGAATACCCCATGCCACCCTGGTCCGGGCACAGGGACCCCACACACTACCCAAGCCCCCAGCCGGCCTACCACCCCAGCTACCCAGCCCGAGAGAACTACCCCCGCCAGGGCGAGTCCGCTTTCTACCACCTCCCCCCGCAGCAGAGGGGTCCCATCCGCCAAGACGTGCCTCCGTCTCCCACCGCGCCCCTGAAAGGCCCCCACTTTGATAGCATGAATCGCGGAGGCTTCCGGAACAGCAGTCCAGAGCGCTACGCCTACTCGGACCCGAGGCAGAAGAGTCCCATGACGGCAGCTGTTTAACCTCAATAAATGTAGCTTTTCGATATGTTCATCTATAGCTGTTTACATATATATATATATGATGCATCCGTGGCGACGTTGAGATGCCCGATGACGACTCCGTTGGTACTAAGTGGTACTAAGTCTCAGTGATGCCCTCAGTAGGTGTGAGTAGATCCGCCCTGGTTTGACACGCGGCACTAGCGCTTTTCCTAAATCCTGCCAACTGTGCGCTTGAAGATGAAATCGCATTGTTGATTTATTAGAGCGCCGCAGGTACTCTCCAATTCAGATTTCCGGCTTTGATTAAGAACGTTAAGTCACTGTGTGAAATGCAAATCACTCCATCGTCGTCGTAATTTTTTTTTTCAACGCCGCTTTGATTTTTTTTTTTCCTTTATGGCGAAACTTAATCCGCAATAAGTATCTTGAATTTTACAAGGTTTATCCCAAAACAACATCAGAATGGCGGTTGAGAAAGAGTTTTTTTGTTTTTTTTTCTGGAACAGGAAAGGAGAGTCCAGAGAACCTCTGACACGGAGGAAGGACAGAACAAAGCAGATCTCTGCCCCAAAAGCCCGCGAGTGGAGCTCATCCATCACTTCTGCTGCATAAAAATAGACTTCAGAGCTCGACGTTAGCATGGAGCTTTGTTGTTGAAGTTCATTACGGTACAAACTTTTCCTTCGCTCGGAATTCAGGGGACAAACTAAAGTGTTGTAGCATGAAATTAGCATGTGTTAGCATGTAGCTTCACTGTGTACGAATGTTGTTTTTATATACCACACTTACAATAAAAATGCATTTTAAACAAATAACCAAGGTTGAATTGTCCGTTTTTTAGACCCAACACTTCCTTCCCGTGTGAGGAAATACAGGCACGATGGAATTAGCACTGCGCTAATTATCAATTAGGATAGAAAGGTGATATGGATCTGTGATTACGGTCCAATCTCTAGATTTTAAATCAGGGCAATTGGAAAGTAAAGAGATTCCTAAGATAACACGACAGTTTATTAGCGCTTTGTTCAGAAGCTGAGAAACGTGTTAATTTATGAACAATTATTAAAAGTATTCAAACAGGTTTGAAAAGGACAAGCTCTTAAAGTTTAATTAACTTCTCTTTTAATAACTCAAGTTTTATTTAAATATAAGTTTAAAACTGAAATTCCGCTGAATTCTGGGTTTCTTAATATAGACTTCCATCAGATTGTCTTGGTAATATTAGATAAATATTGTCTTTATTAAAATGTACAGATGATAGAATGGATGATTGCACTTTCAGTACATTTGTGTTCCTTTACAGGTTTTTTTTTTCACGTATTTGCTTTTTTTCTGGTATTGTGTTTCTCGGAACGAGGTCAGCTATAATTGTTGAGATGTTCATCGCTTTCACAACTCATTTGGGATGTGTAATTATTGAAGGTTATTATTAGGCAAAGTTTTAATTGGCGTCGGAGGCTGTATTAATTATAGATTTCTTTAGTGTGCGCGCGTGTGTGTGTGTGTGTGTGTGTGTGTGTGTGTGTGCTGTCATGGCTTGCTTTGGAGAGAGATATGTTGAAAGACTCTGCGAATCAAATTATCCTGCTGTCGTTTGTAGCTCACGTTCAGTAATTTACGGATCATTTCGTTTACACTCGTGGTTAATTTAATGCTAATTTAATTTCAGGAAGCTAAAGGAACAGGTGATCAGATGTATGGACAACTTGATAATGTTTTTGACTTCAGCATTTTCTTTATATACTTTTCTTACAATCGCTTTTTTTTTTGCACCTCTGTCTCTTTATCTCTTTCCTCTGTTATCTTTGTCTTTCAAACTGCATCTATCCATCTACCATTATTCTCCCTTTGTGCCTTTCTTTCTCTTTCTTCCCTCTCGCTCTTTTACTCTTCCTCCTTTCCTTCTCTTTACTCTTTAGCATTTTGCTTTTTTACTCTTTCTCCTCTCTCATCCCTCCCTCTCGCTGCTTCTTCTCCCCCTTTCTGTTTCTCAATTTCCCGGGATGAGCAGAATATGGCAGAGTTGAAAAACCAAAATGTAATCCTAATGAATTTAAATCACATAAACTAGGAGTAGATTACAAGGAGTGTGGAAACTCCTAAACAAAAGAAACAGCATTTGGCACTGACAGGAACGTTGCCCTAGCGATCTCCTTAAATACCCCACCACAGTTAGGTTCAGGTGCAGCACTAAGAGATGGTTATCCAGGTGTTTATAAAGAGCAAGACTTTCTCTACCTCTTCCATCTCTGTCTCTTTCTTCTCTCTCACTGCTCTGTGTATTTCTTTCTGCCTCCATTGATCTTTTTGTTCTCTGTATCTCTCTCTCTCTGCATCATGTGTGTAGTTCATCACTTTCTCTTTTATTCAAGTTAATTGTCTTTTTAAGTAAAGTATTTATATATATATATATATATATATATATATATATATATATATATATAGATGGATAGATAGATAGATATATGTAATTATTTATATATAAATATGTGTTTTATATTGTTCTATACTTATCTGTATGTGCCAACTACATACAGACTGTGTGCGTGCAGGTAAGTAGGTTTTTTTGTTGATGACTACATTTTTAAATTAGGATTGGATGGACTTCATTAAGCCCACAGTAGAAAAAAAGTTACTACTATTGTAATATATAATTATATAAAATGAATCGATTACTGTAAAAATATCACATCCCATTAGATTGTGTTGCTTGTTAAAAAAAACCCCCAAAAAATCTCAAATCAAAGCATTAAAAAAAACCAAGTGGTTTGTTTTCAAAAGATTTAAGCCGGAGAGTGATTGAAAATACCAGCGGAAAGTAAAGCTTACATCGTTCTAAGCCTTTACTAACAGTGGTTTCTTAAAGCCGATGTTTCCACCGCAAACCGGGAGGTCGAGAAAGATACGGCACGTTTGCACTTTTCCTCTTCCTTGCCTCCAGATTGACACGCTGGAATCAGGGGACGTATAGCTGATACGCGCGGTGACAGCGGCCTGATAGCGGCGACAGTATCGGCCCGACACAAACCTTCACACCTTCAAGGTCACACACGCTCGGCTCCATTAAACAGTTTAAACCCCGTTTCCTGCGGCCGTATCAGTCTAATGGCGCTTGCACACGCCGCAGCAGCTGTTTCCTCTCTGTAGGTTCTGCGCCGGACCCTCGTGACCCCGAGGCAGACTGTACACACACCACCGGAGGAACCAGAAAGCAAAAAACACCTAAAGCTTGACTCTGTCTATCTTTTCCCTGCATCTAGGTCTCACTTTCTTTGTTCTCTCTTTCACTGTTTCTCACTTCCTTTCTAACTGCTATATTTCCCTTTCTTTCCATCAAGGATGCTGTCGATGTTCCCTTTATTTTTCTTCCTCCTCTTCCTCTTGTCTATTTCTTCTCTAGAGAGCAAAATGCCGTCTATCTGTTCCTCTCTTTCTTGCTCTTGCTTTCTGTATACATGACTGTTTTATTTCTGTCTCTCTATTTCTCTCTTTCTAGCTGTTTCTCTCTTACTCTTGTCTTTACCTCTTTTACTCTCTTTCTCACTGCCTATCTCTCCATCCCTCTCGTTATTTTGCGGTCTCTATGTCCGCAACTCTCCATTTCTTTCTCCGTCATCTCTTGTTTGGTGTCTATCTATCCCTCGTTTTCTTGCTCTTCCCTCTTTTTTCTATCTTCACATACCTCCCTGTTCCTTGCTGTCTCTCTCTAATTCTCCCTTTCTATCTCACTCTCCCCCTCTCATTCTCTTTCTAGCTGTCTCTCCCTATTGCTCTCCTTGCTTTCTTTTCTTCAGTCACTGTCTTTCTTGTTTCCCTTTTCTATTGTCCTCACTCGTTTTCACCTCGTGCTGTTTTTTTCTCTAGCCGTCTTCCTTGTCTTCATGATCTTTCTTGCTGCCTCTCAATCTCTCTCTCTCTCTCTCTCTCTCTGCATCTCTTTCTTTCTGTTTTTTACTTTATTGCTGTCTCTCTCTGTGTTGTGCCTTGTCCCTCTTTCTTTCCATCTTTCTCTCTCTCTCTCTCTGCCTCTGTCTATTGTTCTTGTATGTATTGTTCTCCTTCTCTCTCTTTTACCATCTCTTTATTGCTGTCTTTATATATATATATATATATATATATATATATATATATATATATGTGTGTGTGTGTGTGTGTGTGTGTGTGTGTGTGTGTGTGTGTGTGTGTGTGTGTGTTTCTCTCTCTTTCTCCCTCCCACTTATCTTTTCCGTCAATCTTTCTCACCCTCACTGTCTATATCAGTGACTCGCCCCACCCACAGTTTTTCCTCTACTGTATTCTGCTTTTCAGGAGTACAGTATTTCTTTTGTCTGGGTGGGATCAGATAGCAGTGAGTCTCCGTCCAGTGGTCAGGCTCTCTGCCAGGGGTCTTGTGATGCAGGTTGTCTCGGGGGTCACGGTGAGGTCTGTGTGAAGCAGAGAGGAGACTGAGCTAGTGATTAGAGATGGTCTGAAGCAGAATGAATGTGGCATCTTTATTCGGAGGGCATGACTGTCTGCGGCTGTTTCATCAGCTCTCACACTTTCATCAAAGCTGATGTTGTTTGTGAGAGGATTTGTAGGCTGATTGCTAAAGAGTCACAAAGGCAAGTTTATGCGTTCACTCTAAATGCAAAGGAACAGGAACAAATTGACCTGTATTCTGGAATCAAGCCCGGTGCGTCTGGTCTTCTGATTCATTCACTCTCACTCGCACGCTTTGTTCTTTTTTATATATCGCTTTTTTTCCCCACATCTCCCATCAAACTTTTTTTTAAACATTTTGTATTTATCTTTTTTAACACTTGCATTTTACATAAATGGACCATGTATTCTATATATTAAATATGTTTTATATTTACCAAAATGCTAACTAGGTAATTAGCATTTAGGAATAGACAATGACACAGTAGTTTAAAGTATTGATGATGCCAATACTAACATCTCACTATGTCTTTTATGGATGGATGGAGAGAAAGAAAGAAAGAGGTATAGGTAGGTAGGTTGACAGACAGACATGTAGGTAGATAGAGATAGAGATAGATAGATAGATAGATAGATAGATAGATAGATCAATGTGAAGCTAATAAAATCACCTTTAACATGATTGTGCATACAAATTGTGACACAAATGATACACTAGATGGCGCTTTGTTATGAATTTTCTCAGAAGGAGCATCTGTTTGAGTTATTCTGGCGGGCATGATGCCACCATCACAGAGCTGGTCCCTGTTCGGCCGGACTGTCGCGGTACAGCTTGAACAGCTCGGTGCCAACTGGAGCCTGCAGCTAATTGCTTTGTTTTGCACCCAGTTACCGCTGTCTGGGGATCCCGTGCTCAGATCGCACAATTACTGTCCAAAAGGCATCGAATTCCAGAAAAGCAAAATGCCTTTAAAAAATGTTTGACATCGTCAGTGTAAGTAGTAAAGGCTGACATGTGGTAGTATTTAAATGGGTTTGCATTTAGGAAGTTGGAGCCTAATCCAAAACCACTGAAGTGTCCAAGCGGAGTGATTTGAAAAGGCAAAGCCATTTAGATCTGCTCCTCACAGATATGGAGCTCTCGAGCAACCCTCCGAGAACTCACGATTCACGCCACTGGAAGATCGCTCGCATTCTTCACACAGCTATTGGGCTGAGAAAATGCAGAACGGAGATTTTCCACCACACGTAATTTACGGCCTAGATTAGCAACATGTGTTGTTTTGTGGTGCCCATGATAACGGGCGAAATATTTAAATAAAAGGCGGTTCTAAAGAGACGTTTCTGCTCCCGACTCGTTTAGCACCTCTCACTTCAGCAGAGATGGGGTCGCTCTGGATGAGGACGGCGTTGACACGTTGGAGTCTCCTTCGCTCTCACGCACTCTCTGCATTAATCCGCTCTGTTGGAGAGTCTTATCCGGCTTGTTAACAGAGTGTAAATTCAAATCCTCTCCACTTAAAACCCGTGCAGAAACGCTCCTTCTCCCATCTTCCTGAGATGGGCTTGGGAGTGTCTTCTGGAATATCATTGACTTGCCAGATTGTGAGACGCCATTTCTATGGCGATCTCCAACACAGCATCACAGTCCAGACGGTCCATGATTCCAGCACCTTCAGTTTCTTCACATTACTGTGCTCCACAATGGCCTCATTTATGGGTGATTTATGTTTAGTGGTCACCAGAGGTGTGGACTCGAGTCATGTGACTTGGAATCGAGTCAGACTCGATTCACGAATTTGGTGACTCAGACTCGACTTGACAAAATATAAAAAGACTTGCGACTCGACTTGGACTTTAACACAAAAAGCTTGGACTTTCACTTGGACTTGCGCCTATTGACTTGCAAAGACTTGCCACCTCGCTTGAAAAGTCGCTACTTCTGTTTACAATTATTTGCGCGCGTCGCGTGCGCCTGTATAACCGTCGAGAGCACGTGACGCGCGCCGCGCGCATTTGTGACCGTCGAGACTAGCATGCGCGCATTTGTGACGTCGAGAGCATGCGCGCGCTCGCACCTTCAATCAAAGTGCTGGCGAGTGTTTTGAATTTTGTAAACGCGGCGTTTGTAAAATGATGCCAAAGATAGTTTCGTCTGGCAATAAAAATTACGAAGTGAACAACAACAACAACAACAACGAGTTGCAGTGTGTAAAACATGCGAGTCGAATATTGCAGACGGAGACGCCACAACTTCCACAACTTTGTTCGACACCTGAAGCTGCACAAAGGTATGTTTTGAATGAAAGTCAAGACGATCTTATTAGCTAAGTGACCTACTAGCTGCGTGGTGATATCAATGAGGCTGTACATTTCCTCAGCATCACCTGCCAAACTTCTGCTGCACACACACACACACACACACACACACACACACGCACACACACACACACACACACACACACAACCTACAGCACACAAGTGATTGTGACATCTCTCTCTCTCTCTCTCTCTCTCTGTGTTTTGGTTATCCATTTGAAGGGAGTTAAACAGAGTAAAATGAAAAAAAAACCTGTCTGTAGGACTCATCCAAGTACTGTACATGTTTTGATGAGAGCATGGTTATTCATATTCATTATAAGACCTGTTTTTCTGTTTAACATTTTTTTTCTGCAATATCCTGGGGAGATTAGTGTCGTGTCAAGTGTGTAAAATTTGTTCAAAATTAACACGTGTTTTTTTTTTTAAGAAAAAAAAAACCCCTCCTGAGTCCGTCAGTGAACAATTGGTCCGTTCACTTGTCGAGTGACAGTGGAGATGCACAGACTCTGTAGCGAGCAGCACCAGCCCATTTTTTGTGGTTTGGTCAAATAGTTTGTTCGTTTCATTTGTCATGTGACTGCTGCGCTGTTAACACAACAATGGCATCGTATCTTTTAACACAAAAGATGCAGGACACAGATCATGTTAATGTGGTGTGTATTTGGTAGGTTTTCAAATGATATTAATTACTTTGTGGAATATGTTGTCCACGGAAGCAAACCATGTTGTCTTTTGTGTAGTGTTTTGTTTGAGAACGCTGTAAATTGTTGTCTCGGCAACAGTGCCGCATGCTGTATAAAATGGACAAATTACTCAAAACGAATTGTTCACTTTACAGTTCGAGAGTTAAAGATTGGTTCAGTTAAAAGAATCGAACTTCCCACCACATGACAGCAGTACTTTTTCAGGAAATATAATTTGTAGCTTTATGTGTCTGAGCAATGTTTTTTCATTTAAAAATGGTTTGTTTAATAAATACAGGTGATTCAACCTACATAAAGTATAATTAATGTATACGTTTTATTTTTCTGTTAAAAGGCCTCAAAAATCAAACCGTAGGACTTGGACTCGACTTGAGACTTGTTAGCTATTGACTTGGACTTGACTCGAGACTTGCTTGTCCCTGACTTGGGACTTGACTCGGGACTCGAGGGCAGTGAGTTGAGACTTACTTGTTACTTGCTTAACAGTGACTTTGTCCCACCTCTGGTGGTCACTGTAAAGTGGACTAGATCATCTCTCTAATTTGGTCCAGTGGAGTTGAAGAAAAACTTTCTTTTTCTTCCTGTTTCGCTTCCTGTTCAAGGACTCTGACGGTGTCCGACACACTAGACTGTGTACCACGCTAAGTATGGAGATGTTCGGGTTCCCTTTGTGTGTTCTTGCCTCTGGCTTTCAGCTTCTTTCTACAGTTCCCATCTTCCCTGCTGTGGATGTGTATGTTTCAGTTAGCAAGGATGGTGCACAACATGGTCCATCCTGGATCCCTGGAGAGAGCCCCATATGTCTCAGGGAAGTTTGCTGTACTTTGGTGTCCATGATTGTGTTTCTGTTAGTTGTTCGTAGGTCATTTACCAAAGATAAAAAAAGACTGGAGCTACAATGGCAGTAAAAAAGCTTAATAAGCTTAAACTTAATAATAAAAAAGTTATTTTTCTGGGAAGTTAGAACTATAGATATTATTTTACTGAGTGAAATACGTCCTGGAATGAAAAAAACGATCTAAAAAAAAAAGATTTGGCATTTTGGTTTAAAAATGTCCTTAAAATTTTTCAAATTTATTGTGAAATTTGAAAAACACCCGCACAGCATTAGGTTTCTATCATTATTGAAAGTGATGATGATTTTTTCTTTTTTGTAATAAATAAAAATGTTTAAATATTTATTTTTCTTATTTAGGTGTTGTTAGTTATTCTAAAACGTGTTGTTTAAATAATATAGCAAAACGTTTTTTTGTTTCACTTTTTTCATACTTTTGTTTAAAAATATCATCATGTGGGTTTTTTTTGTTTTTTTTGTTTTGTTTTTTTTACTGGTAATATCTTACTTGTGCTCTTGTCCAAAAAAAAATCTTTTTAGTTTTTCTTTGGTTTTTGCTCTCAGCCATGCGTTTCCTTGTGGAGACAATAAATCGCGTCTCACTACTGAAAGAACCGGAATGTCGGAGCCCAGCAGAATGACGCTCGCAGCTGTCCGCTCACTCCGAATTCAACGCACAATTCCAGGCTATTAATCGGCTCACGACTGCGGTTTGTGTTTCTCTCATTTCAGCAGGACGCTCATGTGGCCTTCCTCGCCGGAGCGGATCGAATGGCCTCGCCGAGATGCCACAATTACGTCTGAGCGGTGAGAAATGATTATCACCTGGACGCAGATTACGTTTCAGCATCTCGGGTTCCTTGTTTATGAGCAGTTTAGCTTCTAATTCTTGTTCTGTCCGTTCCACTGGCGTGCTTTCCTCTGAGTCTGCCCGTGTACGAGCGCGCCGACAGTCGGCTGTTTTGTATCTGGGTGTTTGGTTACTTTATTAGGTTAAGGCCATGATGCCATCACTAATGCCCTTGAAACATTCCCGCTCCGGAATTTTAAACAAACAGTGCGCGGGCGAGCGAGGAAGAGAGCGAGGCCTTTCAGAACGTGCGCGTTTCCGACTGCAACGCCAAGCCGACGCGAGGCTCATTAGGTCTGAAAAATGTCATCCTCATTAAAAGTGAAATTGGACTTAATCGAGGGCTAAAGTACAAATAAACGGACGGGTCGGATTTATTCGTTTCTTCTCACCTCAGACGTGTATTTCAGCTCTACGCGGTTTTCGCAGTTGGATTTCCGCTCTCGGTGTGTTTTCTTCTCCAGGGGTCCGCACGGCCTGGTTCTGGTTCTTGGTGATGAATGGCGACTGGGCTTTAGTTTACACTGGCTGGTTGTGGAGGCACATGTGGAGACCTCGGCTTCTCCAGACTTCATGATTATTTGCGAAATTGTGCAGGATTGAGAAAAATCATGGAAAATTTTGTGTATGTCATTTTGCTTCAATTAGAGTCGATTTAAAAACCAAATTAAACAAGTATATGACTATCAAGCACAGGACGCCAAATATTAAAAAAAAAACCAGTGTGTTTGACGCATTCGTTAGTAAGAACTCATAATTTCTGTGTTTTGTCATGATAGTAGAACAAGCAGAAAATGTTTTATTAAAGCTGAAATTTTGAAAACGCATTCAAGCCAAAGAAACAAAATCAACTTAAAGCCCTTATGCAGAAGAACTTTTCATTTCTTCACCCCGGGGAGCCAATCCCAGCTAATTTGGGCCTGAGTGAGGTAGACACACCCTAGATTGGTGGGCAACCAATCACGGAGCAGGACACATCCACTTTCACTCTCTCACTCACGCCTAAAGGAAATTATCCAGACTCCAATTCTTCTGAAATGTTTTTGGACTGTGTGATGAAACCGGAGACCCTGAAGAAACCCACGCAAGAGTCTTTGTCTTTTTTACATTTATTGACAATTTCTGGACCAATCTTGGCATCTGCTCCCCATGCCTTCTGTTCTCCAGGAGCAGAAGTTCCTCTATTCCAGACTTTGCTGACTGCCAGGGAAGTGCTTTATTTCATGGAGTTATCGCTAGTAAAAAAAAACAGCGAGGAAATTTGCCATGAATCAGCACGACACGCAGCCTTGTCTCAGATCCCCTCCCGTCCTCATTTCCTGTCCTGAGAGAACCGGGCCGCACAGTGACTCTTCAGTCTGTCTCTCGCTGTGGCTCTTATCTCCCAGTCCAGTCACAGTCCCAAACACAAAAATCACTTCGGCCCATTTGGGTTTCCAGGGAAAGACTAGAAGAGACTGGCTTGAAGTTTGGCGTGTTTAGAGCCGCTGTCTGTACCACCCCACGGGAGGAAAGTATATCTGCTCGATCAGTCAACGGAGAGAAAGACGTGCGTTTAAATAAACCATTGCTTTAGATGGTTTACTGTATTCATTGGATTATAAAACTACCGGATTGTAAAGTGCACCAATATTATACGTTTATTTCCTGATTTGTTTTCACGCAAAAGGCACATTTTTCTGGGTGCTAACGTCTTGTCCTACTTGAAACGTTTTTGGAGAATTTTAAGTGAGCTTATAGTCCAATCAATATGCTAGGTAATTTTTTTTTTATTTAATTAAAAATACATTTATTCACATTTATTTAGTCACAGCAGGCATCTTTCAACAGCAGAAAAAGAATATATAGAAGAAAAGAGAATATCTAAACACATCTATATACAAGCATACATAAATAAACTGAAAGAACACGGCACACATCCAAACATTTGCTAAAAAAGTTGTTTTTGTACGAAGTGAGCGATAGTGACGTTGTATTCTTAAGCATCGCTCTTGATAAACGTCTTTTGCTGGTTGGTTCTCGACTACATGCTGTTTTCCTCATCATTCTTGGTGATGTTGGCTTCACTCTTCGTTATGTCCACGGCTCACACCAGCTAATTTCAGGCTTGCCGTGTAAACCCTCCACAGTGACGACTTGAAGAAGCAATAAAATGCACTGAGCTGTGACCAGTTTGACCAGTTCAAGACCGTCAGGGCCCATTATCACCGTGTCTGACCGGCTTCACAGAGCCGCCAAAAACAACAGTCAAAGTGACTGCAGAGAGAGGTCAAAGGTTATGAACATTGGTGAAGTTGGGTATGACCGAAAACCATCCTTTCTCTATTCTGCCACACTTTCACATTTTGCTTGGATGAAATGATAAAAATCGATAGCAATCAATCATTGATTGCTGCTTTTCCAATTCTGGGTAGCGGTCGGTTTGGCTTTTTCCGTTTCTGGGTTGCTGGGAGCTGGTGCCAACTTTGGGTCTAAAAGCAAGATATACATTCTGAATAGGTTGACAACCAATCACAGAGTAGAACACCAACCCACACACTCACACGTGAGGTCATGGCGCTGCCCACTATGCACCATGTCACCCGGTTTCGATACCACATTTGTTTAACAAATGATATCGTCTTCAATGGAGTAGAAATCAGATGGTGGGAATGTTGAAGCAATTAAATATCACCAGTCACAATCCAAGAACAATTAAACTTTAAGATTAATTTGCTGCAAGTTTGTTTGGAAAATTGCCCCTAGCTGTGAGTGAAATTCAGAAAGTGGGTGTGTCCTGCCCTGTGATTGGTTGCCAATCTAGGGTTTGTCTTGCTGGGATTGGCTCCCCGGGACCGAGAAAGGAAAAAGGGGTTCAGAAAATGGATTGATCATTTTGAGTTCTTTTTCTTAAGGGCTTTAAGTTGCTTTTGATTCTTTTGCTTGAGTTTGTTTCCAATTCCGCACAATTACTTTTCTTTTAATCATGAAACTTGGAGAAGCTGAGGTAACCACAACCGCCTCAACAAACAGCCAGTGAAAACTAAAGCCCAGTCATTCATCACCAAACACTACAACTAGAACCAGAACCAGGGCGTGCCACCCGGCATTGATACCATAGTTTAACAAGTCATATTTCCTTCAATGGAGTAGAAATCTGCTGGTGGGAATGTTGAAGGAAGCAACAAAATCTCACTAGTCCTAATCCAAGAACAATTAAACTTAATTGCTTAAATTTAATTGTTACAAATTTGCCACAAATTTGCCAAGCATCAAAACATCCTCAAAATATGTAACTTGAAAACTACTAACTGAAGAAGCATCAGAATCAAGAAGATGGATTATGACTGGCATTGGGAGGATTGGCGTAGATGTTTTCTTAACCATCGTCAGCAGTCGGTTTGTAAAGAGAGTTGTGATTGGAATGGAACCCTTGACACCATAGCAAGACTAACTAGCTGATTTAAGGCTCAGATGTTAAATCTTATTGGAATAAGAATATGACCCAAGCGGGTCATTCTATTATCTAATAACACTGAACCTCAGTATCTTCTGCCCCCAACCCCATCCAGACAGCTGCAAGAGCCGCACTCCAATCTGCATAAACTAATTACTGCTAATCTCATTTAGCCAGAGATGGAAACATTGGGAAGACCTTTTAAGCACGGCTCTGTTATTACCATCATGGTGGAGAGAATGGAAGGTCTGGTTGTCTTTCTTGTACAAAGTGGAAGTGTATAGTTTGGCCTACGTTTGAGGTTGCTCAGAGTTTGGGAATGAAAATATTGGTTTTAAGATATTTGAACCACATGTTTCACGCAGTGCTCGGCTCGATCCGACTAATTAATGAGAAGTGCAGAAAGTTCTAGTCCGTGCTAATGAATGGTTTTCTCAAACCCTGACCAGATTTAGGGTTAAAATAATACGACCTGGGTTTAAAAGAGCTCTGTTTGCTCAAATCACTACAGAATTTCCCAAAGATCCCGACAGCTTGATTGATCATTTCTGAAGCTCGACACTAGTTTGATCAAAAGTCACAATTCTTCTGGTGTTCTCGGAGCTATTAGCTCAGGTTAGCGCCTTTGAAAGACGTTTTTTTCATCTATTGGAATCGGTGAAAACTGATTCCACATGCTTTCAATTATGAGGTGGCCGTCCAGTTGGGATTACTTGGGCTTCAGCAAATTGTGAAACTGAGAAAGATAAGCGATCTTTTCCAAACACTTAAGGACACAGGGTGGCTCTGTTCCTGAGCTTGTGTCTACACGGCAACAGACGTCTGACCTCTCCCACAAACAAACACAATCCTTGACCTGCCTCACAAACACGCTTGGAAATTGGGCTTTTTATGCTCGTCTTATCCGTCTAACCGCCTCTAGAGTGCCCAAACACACCAGTCCCTTGTGCTATGCCCCAATATGGCCATTGTCTCCAAGAATGCCGTATTTACACGAATATAAGCACCCCGCCAATATAAGAACCTCAAATTTTTCAGGCACAAAATCTAAATTCTTTTATAAGCATCCTCTTACAACTTACCGTGTTCTGTCTTTTCAGAACGTTAATATTCTGTCAGGATCTACGCTTGCACTGATTTTATGCCAGTGGAGAGACTATAATGTTGAACTTTTATTTTGAGCTGTCTCCTGAACTGTTTGTTTACATCTAGACACTTCCTGATTTGGTTTGTTTGCTTTAGTTAATTGTCTGTTTCAGCTGTTTAATTTCTGTTATGTCCTGTCACCTGTACTCTGGATTGTGTTTCATTATTTCCTCATTTTTATTGGCCGTGTTTTCTGTGTTCGTCGCAAGTTTGTCATATTTTATGTCATGAGTTTTCTGATCTGTCTGTTACCCAACTTCTATGTTCCTGAGCGGCGACTCAGAGGTTTGTTCTCTTTGTTTGCCACCCGTGGCTGTTTTATTTCACCTGTGATTTCTGGTCCCTCGCGTTTCTGTTCTTTTTCTGTTTATTTTACATTTAAAAAGCATAGTCTGCATTCGGGTCTAAGCTCCCATTCCTCCCTGAGCCGTGACATATTCTGGGTAATACTTCTCCTCATACTTCTTTTAACAAACCTAACTTGTGACTCTTTAACTCCAACAATAGATAAAAAACAGAGCGTTGAATATTATTTATAAATGTAGTAGAGTGTATCTCTAGTAGGAGGTGCTAGAACTCCACTTGATATGTCCATATATGAGTGTATTCCAGCTTTTCACGTTGGCAGACAGACACAGAACATGGTTCCCCATGATACTGAATTTTGTTTTTATTTCTTCCAGTGTTATTTTCCCACTGCTAACTGTCACTCTGTTGATAAAGATTTTTTATTTCTGTTATTCAGGTAATTTATATTTTATTAAACTTGCATGTGATGTATCGTAACGTTGTGGCTAATGTGTTCTGTCAATGAGCCTTATATTTATGTGCATGTTAGAAATATGCGTATATAAGCACCCCCCAAGTTTTTGAGCATCTTAATGGGAAAAGGAGGGTGTTTATAATTGTGTAAATACGGTACAGCCATTGATAACCAAACACTGGCTCCAAAGGTCCCTGATTCATGGAATAAAGCTCAAGTCGTGTGTCTGAAGGAGTCCTTGAAGTGCCACAGCCCAGCTTTGAGTCGCAAATAACGTGCCAAATTCCCTCTTCGTGTCCTGGCACACGAGAAATAGGAGGCATTTGTATCCACACAAGGACAACAGCCACATTCTAACACATTGAGAGATTCTCCCCTGCCGTCTCACTTGGGACAGGATGTATGTGCCCAATAAAATAACACATCCGAGAAGCCACCAGAAAATGGCATCCCTCATATCTCCCCATTCGCAGTCTTGATGTTAGAGAGTGTTTGTGTTGGTATTCAGCAGTTCCTAAGCTTCTTAAAGGTGTTTGCTGGCTGTCTGAGGGAGTTTTTGAGCGCTTTAATATTCCTAGGTAATACGGCTGAAATATCTCGTCTCATTCCTTACACCCAGCCAACCTACCAAATCCTCTTAGCGCTGGAGTCGGCAGCATCCGGTCCTCTCTCTGTCTGTCTCTGTTCTGCAAAGAAGAAAGAGCGAAAGGAGTAGGAGGCTTGTTTAAAGTGTCGTGTTGGTTTTCTGGGATCTGCGTTAGACGCTGATCAACTCTTTGTCTGGGTGACATGTTTTCTACACATGTTTAAAGGAAACTAGCCAAGTTAGTTGAATCTCCAACCGCTGAATGTCAAGTTCATTTTGTCCGATTTGCCTCTGAATCCTGCACAATATTGATGTTTCCTCTACTGGATGAAAGTCTAGGTCAAACTTTCTGTTTGTTGTGCTGGTTTGGGTCAAACAAGGTCAAATCATATGGTTTTTGAGTCCCATGTTCTCTCACTGGTCATAGCCCATAGTCTCAACACCGATAAACAATGGACATTTTTCATTTTTAACTGACTCTTCTGGCTTTGCGTTGGTCTGGGACTAAGAAAAGTGCTATATAGATAAACTCGAACTTAAATACTATAGATGAACTCAAACTCACTCCCAACCGATTGAGTGAGAAGATGGAAGCAGGAAACAGCCGTAATAAAGGTGCAGACATGGCTTTGCTGTGATTTTTGCAGATCACAGTGAATATTAAAATTATATATGAAGTTTGAAATGAATCTGGATGCCAGACTTAATCTAGGGGCAAAACCGAGCGTCCAAAACGTTTAGTTGAAATCAGAAGTTGTTATATTAGTGTTATATTATTATCCCTTTGTCCATAAGGACAGAAATTACTAAATAAATAAGTCACTATAGAAACAAAAATTTGTTTTTTGGATTTGGCCCAGGGGCCGCAGGTTAGGCATTACTGCATTAGCACGTCCACCACCAACGCATTCAATATTTAATACTCTCAGATAATTTACACAAAACTCAATTGCCACTTTAAAATAACTCTGCATGTTGAGTTCACCGGCTCTAATGGAGATGTCCGTCCCGAGCAAAATTCAGACCTCCATTTTTATCTGTACAATTCCACTACTTAAAAGCCTACGAATTTTCACATTTATTCATTTAAAGTTCATGAATTATTTATGTTTAAGCACTTGGTAAATACATACATCCCACCGCACGCACACGTGCACGCTCGCACGGCTTGTCAACATGATAGAATAGATCTCCACAAGGAGGTCATTTTGCTTGTTTATGGCGAGGTGGATGCACTTTCTGCTCAGAACGACACAATAACGACTTAAATTATAAAACAAAGGCCAGTGTTGGTCAATTAATCGTCATTTACACGCCTGCAAGAGTCTTGATGGAGGATTTTTTTTTTGTCTTGGAGAAATGGTTTGGCCACATTTGACTCCTCGTCAACTCAGATATATGTTGAAATTTTAGAAACATTTTGTAATGGCTGATTATTATTGCTTCAAATGTTTTGTGGATGTTGATGCGTTTTATTATAATGTATACCTTTAAATGCGTGAGCATTTTATTAATGCGTATGTGTGACTCACTATTTTCTAATATGTTTTGGAATGTACCGTGTTTACTCGAATATAAGCACCCCCCTGATTTTTCAATCACAAAATCTAAATATTTTACTTGTTAAATTGAAATGTAACATTTCTGGCTAAATTAGTTTACTTTACTGTATGCTACTCTGATCTTAAACATGCTTTTGGTCAATTAACTATATTATCAACTATTTAAACAAATACCAAATACATCCATTATTGGCAACTTTTTCCTTTTCTGAGTCACAAGGAGCTGGAGCCAGTCATAGTAACTCTGGACCAGCCCTGGTTAAACTACAGTTTTTAATATATGGCCTGCTGTGCTTTTACAACTTTTATAGCTTCCTCGTTTCATTTTGCAGATTTGCCACTTTCAGGTCCTAAAATTGTTGATTCAGCAGCAGATCAGCATTAAGAGGGTTTTCTTCAGGATCGTACAACAATGAAGATTAAAGTTGGCTACTGAAATTAAATCTGTGCCACCCTGGAAAACTATTACTTTTAAAATATGTACATGTTTAAGGCAACGTTTTAAATTATTAATATCACAGTGTATTACGCTATAATATATGGAGGCACGGTGGCATTGTGGGAAGTGCTGAAAGAAAGGCTCAAGTTCGAAGCCCGGTTGGGTCTGCTTTGGGTTGGCAGTTGGGTTTTTCCCGGGTGTCCAGTTTCCTTTGTCCTAAAACATTATTCTATTCTCTATTGATTCTCCAATCATTAGAATTGGATTCAGAAAATTGTCCCAATGGTGTGAGTGTGAGAGTTTGCGAAATAGAATGTGTGTCTTGCTCTGTGATTGGTCGGCCACCAATCCAGTACACTGCAAAAAATAAAATCTTGAAACAATAAATAATTTTTATTTCTAACAAAATACATAAACTATAATATAATTAAATGTATTTGCTTGTTTCAAGAAAATAGGTCTTGTTTCAAGTCGTTTTACTAAGTACAATTTTTTCACCCCATTGGCAGATAATAAGATAAGAGTGTTATTTAAACACTTTTTTTTTTATTTTCTTTTTTTCGATGAACAGTTGATGAATAACTTTAAAATATTCATTTATTCTTATCATGTATAGATATCCATATTTTTCCCTGCTTATTTCATTTCTTGTCAATGGAGCCAATCTCATCTACTCAGAGATAAATTACTGCAGTTTTTCGTAAAAAATAGAATCTCAAATTTATTTCACTGGGATTTACCAAAGATGTTGTCTTAACATTTGAAACTCAAATCAAGCACTCGAGCATCAGGATTCTAGCAAACCGCATGTTAGCATAGCAGCTAGGAAGGGGAACACAGGATTAATGTTTGCCATCCTGATTCTAATCCCCCCCTGGTTTTACAGTACCAGAAGAAGCCGCAGTGATTCACTGCCTTTGTCTTTCGTCTGGCTTTTACAGCACTGTTATAAAACTTGTGCTGTTGCTTATGCCATAAAGGAATGGAGTTAGAGAGCACGGAGGCGCTTCATTAAATCTATTGTGCCTCTTTGAGAAGCTTGGTCGGATGCTGCGGTGAAAGACAAAGATGAGATGGAATTACTGTCTGCTGTTGGTTTCCTGAGCTCATCAAGCTCTCATTCGCTGCTCCAAATAAATCAGGCCTCTTTCAGTCGCATCATCTACCTGTCAACAACCTCCCCGTCTTTTCTTACGAAAAACCACTTTCGCTTTCACTTTTATGACAAACAGTGCCGCAGTAATGTTTTTTTGCGACGTCTTTGTCTTTTAAATGTGCAGTCAACACCGTCTTTTCTGTCCAGGTAGAGCTGCAAAATCAGGGATTATTCTCCATGGTTTGCAGAAAGGGAAGGTTTTGATCTTATTATGGGATTTATACTGTACCCAACCCCCTCAAAAAGCAGCATTCTGTAATCGTTTACCGTTTCTTCATCTCAAAACGGTGAGGAGTTTTGAAAAACGTCGGCTTTTGTAGCACTTCACAATAGCTTGATTTTTTTTTTTTTTATTACATTTATATGAACAAAAGCACATACGTTCTTTTTTTACAAATTGGGCATTTTTTTGTTTAAAAGTTTTCACAGTTTGACAAGATTAATCATATTATTTAATTAACTTGCTAAAACAAATGTATGGATTAATATGTTACATATTGTAGTAATGTATTTTCACTGTAGTTTTACAATAATTATATTGAAAAATGAATCTGATAAACATTCATTAGTTTATTTGTTATTGAATTGTTATTGATGAATAGTTATGAATGAATATGTTATGTGCATGAATAGTTGTGAATAGTTATAATGAATAGTTATTCAATGTAGTTTAACAATTTTACCATGTGCGTGTTTTACCAATTTTACAATAGTGTATGTGTTATTCAATAGCTTTGTAAATAACATATATTCATAGGTACTATGAAAACCAATTAAAATCGTACAATTTTGTGTTTTGTTATTCAATTGTTAATCAAATAAATGTCATGTTTTTTGTGGTTGCTTTGGACTGCTATACTAGAAAATCAGAATCACATGTGGTTTATACATAATGCTAATGATAATCAATTAAATAGTTTTTATTACTGTAGCTTTACAGTAGCAACACTGTACGTACAATTGTTTATTCGTTAATAAACATTAATCAAATAAGTTGTTATTCACTGTAGTTTCTCAGTAACAATATTGCAAAACAACCAATCAAGAACATACACTTGTCTATTCGCTTTAATTTGTTAATTTAAAGAATGTGTTAATTTAAAAATCTGTTAAGTTAAAATTTGTTAAGTTGTTAATTAAACAATATTTATATTTGCTATAGTTTTACAGTGTAGCTATAGTACTGTAAAGTTTACAATGTTAAGCATCCAATCAGACTCATACAATTGTATTTTCATTATTAAAAACTTACTTAATAAATGGTTATTCACTTTAGTTTTACAGTAATGCTATTGTAAAATGGCTAAACATCAGGATTTTCTGCCGCTTTCATTCAAATCTTTTGTGTTGACAATCTGGAGGAATATTTTGTCTTCATAAAGGAATGAACAAGACCGGGTTAGTGTTTCCAGGGTCGAACGCCATTACGCTTTCTGTTTCCTTTGCTCTCTGGCCACAACATGAGTCGTGAGTGAATGATCCAATTTAGTAGGTGAATTTTATCAGTAACTATGATCTAATTCCCTCATTAATTCTGTAATGTCTTCTCTCTCGTTCATTTCAGTGCATCAACAACATCATTACTATGGAGACCACCGCGGACCCCCTTCCCTGTGCTTTCTAAACTAATAGAGGGACATCAAAGCTTGTATTCAGAACCTCCCCAGGTTCTCCGCTCACCACACTGATTGTTCCTGAATCCATTCACTGAGCCTCCGTCCACACATCAAAGATGCTTTAGCCAATAATGTGACTATTATGCTTCTTTGCAATAGAGCACAAAAGCAATGAGGATTTAAATGGAATTATATTGGGATCTCATTGAATGTGAAACTGTGTGTGTGCCTTGAATGCAGAGGCGATATTTCCCCTTAATGCTAAAATGCTCACAGGTTTGTTTGAAAGGTGAAAAACGGAGGGAGAACTCGCGTCTGGGAGACTGATAGTCTGAGGCGTGTTTGTGTGTTTACAATGAGAATGTCTACAATACCAGTGTGAAATGATTGTAAATGTGCCCTAAACACTAAAGCTTTTTTGTCTGGCTACTGCAAAACAAAAATCAGCTCTGTGTTTGCCATATTGGCTATGCTAACATTGCTAAGCTAACATGAGGTAAACAGGCCTTTTCTCGTCAAGATAGTTGTGAGAGCTTTGCGTTTATGCACACTTCCTGTTCTAAATGTTGTTTACAGAGATCCAAACAATTGATGACTGGTCAAATACTCAGTCTAGACTGTGTGTTATCACACTTTTGTTTAAACTTTAAACAGAACCCCTGATCCCCGCTATCAGGCCCTGGACTCCAGCACACAGTCTGCATTGAGTCAAACGCTGAAGGTCATTTTGTTAAATTTAGTTGTTTTTGCCCAAGTCAATAATCAATAGCTCCTCATTTCTACGAGGCCGTGATTTTCAGACTAGGCCACATTAATCACGATCTCTTTGAATGGATCTTTTCACTCCAAGCATGGCAGAGCTAGAAGAATCCGCGATTAATCATGTCTACTTACAAATGAATGGCGGAATATTCAGTCTTTGATTTTTTTTCCCCGTCACTGCTGGCTCGGGTTTGGAGTGGGTTTGTGGGTATTAGGGCAATGCAGGGGGGGGGGGGTTCTGGGAAAGCGGCAGATGTTTGACCCCCTTGTCTCCATCTTAGTTCGTCAAAGTGG
The DNA here is from genome assembly GCA_017309775.1 of Paedocypris sp. Pulau Singkep. NCBI lineage: Eukaryota > Metazoa > Chordata > Actinopteri > Cypriniformes > Paedocypris > Paedocypris sp. Pulau Singkep. Next base: position 4,779,216 of record MU204251.1, on the reverse strand, counting down.
AGATTCTCAATCAATTAGGTTGAGTTAATCAGTCACTCATATCAGATGCTCAGTCAACCATCTCACTGACACCAAAGCCAAATTGAATTCGAGGGCACACACACGCTTCATTACCATCGTTATCTGCCGGGTTTTTGGAGCGTCAGCCTCAAACCCTTGAGAAACACGCTAAAAGATATGCTCATTGTCAAAATGAGTGTGTGTGTGTGTGTGTGTGTGTGTGTGTTATGTGCAGTGTTGAAGTTGTATATATTGTAAAGTTTATATGTTAGCCTTTTGTACATATTTTTTGCACTTATCATATTCTTCAGATTATAAGGTGCACTTATAATGGTTCAAAAATGTTTCTGTGCACCTTAAATACAAAATAAATTACTTTTATGTGAAAAAGCGTTTAAGAAATTGATTAGTCAATTTTTGAATGGATTTTAAATTGGAGTAGAGTACATAAAATCCAGTGCAGCTTAAAAAAATACAGTAACACACTAACACTCTTTTTATAGCTGTGTGTGTGTGTGCGTGTTTGCGTGTGTTTGTGTGTCTATCTGTGGGTTTGTGTGTACATGTCAGTATGTATGTAGTAGAAACACATTTATGTATGTACAGTGTGTGTTTATGTATACACACACTCTCTTACCGTATCATTAACAGACTCTTTTACACTCTTCCTCTTTATTTAACGTCAGAGTATTTCACCCTGCTCAGCTGAGACAATGCTGCTTAGTGATTCATTACTTTAAAGGGCCTTTTATCACTCACTATCTTCTGTTGTCTTTGTGTCAATGGCAGACTCTCTATCTCAACGCAAACATAGGATCCCTGTAATGAATTCCAGGTCTGTAAAAGTCTTTAGTGCTATTGCAATTGAGTTTAATCTCTAAAATATAATAAGGTATGGACTGGTTGAAATAATCATTTTCAACCTGTACTTAAAATGATGATTCAAAGAAATTATATATTTGCCTAACATTGTTAAACAAAATTGAACTACTTTGATAAATAAATAAATGATCACACACATAAATGTAAAAAAGGTAAAAAATCCAAGGAACAGACACAATCAAAACGCTCGGTCTGCTACAAAGGGGAAAATAATCCTACGCTTCGACGAGAATGCAAGACTGGTGCAAAGACTCTTGGAAAAGTTCTGACCACTTGAATCAACTTTGTTATCTTTCTTACTGAGATAACTTTTTGTTATCTATAATTAAAGTAAAATGATATCAAAGTGATACAAAAAATGTATGTTTAGGAGAATATTAACGTAAATGAACCAGAAATGTAAAAAACCTGAACAATTCAGGGGTTGCTTATATTCACATAAATACTGTAAATATAAATATGTATATTAATTTATTTAGGAAATTGAAAAATTGCATTGTTCTTCAAGTGTTAAAAACACAATGCGATTGTGAATGAATGCGTTTTTAATCTACCAGATCGGCATTGCCTGGTTCTTTCAATTACATTTCACCTTTATTGTCTCTCTAAGTCGAGAACAAAAAGAAATGCAAATGTGTGCATTCTAGGCGCCGTTACTCCGTTTAATTAACAAAAGAAGGATTTAGTTTGATAAACGTTGCTGAAAAGTCCCATCGTTTCCCGTCCAAACACAAGCATCTCAGTTCTGAGATGATTGCTTGAGCTTAACGTATGAAGCATTGTTCGGAGTGTTTGTGCTCAGCTAATCAAATGTTTATGACAGGAAAATACAGATCTGCAAGCTAATATGAATCTCTCGTAGCGTAAAACAGCAAAGCACAATCATCAGATCTTTGCATCTACACTCAAAACTCTGAGGAACATTCCAGGTAAGTGCTGATTCCAAAAACTTTGAAACTTATGCCTCCAACAAAAGTATTTTTTCCCCTCAAATTCAGTCTTTCCAAGCTTTGTGTTTGTGTGTGTGTGTGTGTGTGTTTGTCCTCAGGCCTAGGAAACCCTTTCCCACTCCTCTTCCTCATTCTACCCAAACTTCCCAATCAAACAATCAGGTTTCTTTGTTCCTTCCGCTCAGTGATGTCTCTTTTCCTCAGCTTTGGTTTAATATTTGAGAAGTCCCGTTTAGATAAAGACCTGAGTAGGTGCAGGCCAAAAGCCCGGAGACGTTCTGCGTTAAGGACAATGGCCCGTTTCTTTGCCTTGCTGGAACTTGATATTTACAGTAAACAAGTCACAGATGCTAATGTGGTTTCTAACGTGTAATTGGATGGAAAACGGGGAAAATCTAGACGGGAATGTCGAAGCCTGGACATCTCATTCATGCCGAGTTAGATAAGTAGGGTTGAGTCGAGCGAGCGTGTGGGAGGAGACCACCGTGTTTGATCAGTGTTCCCTGACCACATAGCTTGCTTAGATACCAACATCTCCGCGGGATTCCACAGACGGCCTTATCAGTGTCAGGAACCACGACCTCTGACCCCGGGGCTTATCAGTGACTAGTGTTTTAGAAGAGCCGTCAGCATCATCTGCGTGAGTGTATCTGAAGGGTCATAAAAACACAGATCGTGGTATATTGCTTGTGTGCTGCGGAGACTTAATCCACCCCGAGGTCCTTTACCCGCTTTTTCCATCTATTTATTTACTCACTTAAATAATAGCCTGTGGATCATGCCGGGTACATAAGGGACGGCGGTGTTCTGTTATTACCGAATGAAATCCCAAATCAAAAGCGAGGAAATTGTGTTTACAGTTAATACCGTTTCCTTAAGAAGGGCTTCCACGCTCTGAGAAGTGTGTGGAGATGATGATGGCTGAAGAGCGTGTGTCATTGTAATTCAGTGAGGGTTTAAATACGATACTGTTATTATAAATAGAAGCATCAGTCGTGTGATTTGACTCATTTCCACTCATTGTTGCTTGGATTTGTAAATGACCGCCTTACTCACAGCTGATTATGTGCTTTTGGATCCGCATGAACATATATGCTAGTATTTCACTCGATGCGGCTTTAATGTTTCTCATTTAATGTTCCGTCTCTCTTTTGGCAGACATGCGCCCTCTAATGGCCGACAGCGGAACTTCACCTGATGCTGCTTCAGGCCAGATTCAGATGGTGGAGGTGGGTGACCTATGAAAATAATGATGTGATGGATGCACACACACAAATTGCAATTTTAAATATTCTCAACACAAACATATACACTTGTATTTATATCATAGTGGAGTCCCGTCATGGACATTTAAAACAATAAAATAACAGAATAGCCCCACCCCCTTTATCCTTACCAAATTTCAACTTAATTTAGCTCCAAAATCCCACCATGAGCCCATCCAACGGTCCCCAAAAGTGACCACTAAAAACCTCACAATCCCACAAACGCACTTTTTTTCCCTCAACACTGGTAAGAATGTATTTTCCTCAGCCTTAAATGAATGTGTGCATGTAGAGACAAAAGGGCCTGGTGGGAGTTGGATGGCTTTGTGGATAATGAGAAGTACAGTTTCCTCCACCACTGCTCGCTGCTCCGAGCCCCAGGACACCGCTTCAGCCTGCAGTGATAATCACACCGAAGGCAGACGCCGCTGACACGGAGCAGTAAATAGGGAAATAAAAGTCGCCCCTTTAGACACCCGGGTCTAAGATCTACTGCGCGCGGGTTTAGGTTTACTGCAACACAGCACACAAACGGGCAGATCAGAGGGGATGGATGTGATTACTGGAGATCTGGGTGTTTGTGTGTGTGTGTGTGTGTGTGTGTGTGTGTGTGTGTGTGTGTGTGTGTGTGTGTGTGTGAGCCAAAAGCAGATATAACTCAAAGACTCGTCATGTTGTGTGTACTCTCTTAACAGGCCGGAACCGTGTTTTTTTTCAGTGTATATTCGTTTACTGCTCTGCTTTCTAAAGGTGAGCTTCCAGAAGTCTGGTTTGCCAGGTTTGGTGGGTTTGACTGGGCTCGTTCCAGCTGTTGTTGGCTGTTTAGCTTTAGCGGGTCATGCTTAGCAAAAGTAATTGGATCTGGGTGTTAATCTGTGCAATAGCTCCGCGACAGTCCACTGTCCCACCAACAGCGAGAAACCCATTCATGCGTCTGACTCCTGCAGCCTTCATCTGGTTTAGCACACAGCGAACACGCGCCATGATAATCACCTTCCTGCCACTGCATTTCCCTGCCACTGTTTCTGTTTTGTTGTGCTTGTTGTTTGCTGATTAGATTGCGTCATATATCTGTGATAGGTTGTGTTACCAGAAGTGTAAAGAGTACCTGAAAGCCATACTGGAGTAAATGTACCTTACTGTAAAAATTACTCCGTTACAAGTTACAAGTCACAGATTCCCGGGAGACTTGAGTAAAACCGCTAATTAACGTGATTTAGCTCATAAATAGCATCCAGTACCTTTAACATTCTGCAGATGGCGATATTGCCTCGTCCGCCCAAGAAATTAACCGCGGTAGTAAAAGATACCGACTTGTTGCGCACAATCGCAATGTAACGAGTAACATTAAGTGCCTATTGAAATGTAGTGGAGTAAAGAATACAAATCCTCAATCCTAAATTTAACCAAGTAAAGAGTAAAGTTGCTTATATACTCAGTACATGCACAAACATAAAAACAAACAAAAATACTTAAAGTAACAAAAAGTCAATTTGCTCATGTACTTTACACCACTGGTTGCCACAATTCTAAATAGGAATTAGCGTTTTTCTCCGACAATAAGGCACACCTAAAATTGTATCTGATGTTTAATACTGACACATCTTGTAATTCTTATAATTAGAAAAATACGATAAAAGGTCTCAATATACCGCAAAACCTCTTTTAGAACACCACCTCTATTTGAAGGCCACCTCTAATAGAAGGCCACCTGACCGAGGAGTCAAAAAATAGGATGCTGTGGTGTTCTAATAGAGATGAATTTGACAGCGAAACAATTTTTTTGTATTCCCTTCTGCATTTTTACGTTTGTGGTACGTCTGTTGCGTTTACAGACAACATTTGGTAGCTTTAAACAAGAAGTTATGTCAGCGCCGGCTGTTTTTTGGCTCCTGCAGGTCTTGATCCCAAATGGCATTAGCAGATGAAGCAGGGACTTTCTTCACTCGTCAGAGCTCACACACACACACACACACACACACACACACACACACAGCGGGCACAGAGACGCCCCTGTTCCGTGTTGGCTGGTAAGATGGATGGCCGTGGGTCGGCCCGTGTGTGGACAGCAAGGGCCCAGCCTGTCGACACTTCAAAAAGAAGCTGTTTTTTTTTGCTGTGCTCCTGGACCAGACGTTGCTACCTAAACTCTGACCTCGTTTGGAATAGGTGACAGTGCAGGACTGATCTGAAGACGGTGTAAATGAGCAACCTTTATCAAGCGGAGGTGTTGACAGGTCCAAGCCTTGGGGTCAAAAAGTGCAGTGAGAGGCGAGTGGGTCTTCTGTATGAGATAAGAACACAGTGGGCTGTCATCATGGTCTTGTCGAGTCCACAAAACATGACCGTCATGATCCAAATTGGCCAATTTTCTTTGGTTTTTTCGTACACGACTAATCAGAGCAGAAAGCGACAAGGCATCAAACCTTCCAGCTCTTTCCCAGCGGCCTGTCACCATGCAGGGTGTATGTACAGAGCCTCGGCAGGACGGGTTTATTTTTGGAGCAGCGGGGTAATGCTGTGTCATTAAAGACACTGTAGTTACTGGGCCTCATTGACCCGCTCCTGGGTGGATCAGAAGAGATGCACATGACACCACAGAACAATTCTAGGAGTTTTGGTTCCTCATATGGTCAGAGAAGCTTTGATGTGCGCCGTGCAAGGTTTAGTCTAACTAACCTTCTGCTGTACCTTAGTGTCTGATTCCTCGTCTCAAGTGGGTTTCTGTGAGCTGTGGTCTTAAATATAAAAAAAACCCGAAACGGTTCACAGAATGTCCCAAACGTTGCTCTGTTTCATCTGCCCGTAGTAACAATTCTTGCTTTTTTGACGTCTTTTCTACCGTGTGTGATGTTGTGGGGGTGTTTTTCAACAGAACATCGGTCACAAGGACAGAGAAACAGATGTTTTCTGTTTCTGTCTAATGTCTGTCGTCATGGAACGTTTACCGTTAGATTGTTGGATTCTTTGGTTGGAGTTTGACCCTCATACCCTTGTTGGTTTTATATTTTTTTTGGGGCATGGAGTCAAAATTGTTTACATTAATTCATCCGCAGCCACACATTACCATGCACAGTGCCATGGTCGATGCTTCCACGCTTTCACCTTAAAGTCACCTCAAGCGCTTCACATAAATCAAGCATCAGTCAAAGAATAACCATAATCAGCTGCATCAATGATTAAATGGACTTTGATGATTTACTTAAGTATTGTTTTAGCCAAGAATATACTACATACATACTTTGTACTTGTACTGAGTAAAAGATATATGCAATGTTTACTCTCTACGTGACAACATTTTAAATTGAGTATATGTACTGTACTCTTTACTTCACTACGTTTACACGGACCCGCTACTCATTATACTGTGATTGTGCGCAACAAGTCGGCATCTCTTTCTACTGCAGTTAATTTCTTGGACAGACAATATCACCATCTGCAGGATGCTGACGGTACTGGATACAATTTATTGTTAAATCTGGTTAACAAATAGTCACATTTTCTTTATTGTTTTTTTTTTTTTTGGCCTATATTCAATGCGAGTAAAAAACTCAAGTTCTTTTGACAATGGAATACTTTACAACTTTTACTCAAGTCTTCTTTGAATTGAAGACTTGAAATGGAGTAATTTTTCACAGTATGGTATCCGTACTTTTATTCAAGTATGGTTTACTCTTTCAAATCAATAAAAAGTCCGCTTATGTAAAAATAACGGTCCATATGCTGATAGACAGCCCCGCCTACTCGAAAACCCCAATTACAAAGCTATTACACTTCTTCTTTTATTTCCCTCTCCTTTTTTAATACTGATTGCCGTACACATATTTTCTCCAATAGCATCTTTAAAAAAAAAAAAAACTCGCCCAACCGCCGTGTGGTTTCACAGGCACGAGCGTTTGACGAGCCCGTGCGGCTGTGGGCGCTTGTGTTTCTCTCCCTCGCCTTTTTATAGCGTAGCTGCGGGACTAGTGGCTGGTCTTTAATCAGAGAGCGGGGAGGCGGACCGAGGTGCTGACTGTAATGCGATAGCTGCGCCCGTCCTTAATGCTATTACATCCACATGCCGCGCCAGACGCACAGCAGCGCGGAGCAGCTCCATCACACGCACTCGCCTCGCGGGAGATCTCACGCACACGGACGTTTGGTGACAGTGTTTCAGCGTGGAAAGCTTCTTATTCTCCCCGACAGAACGTGACGCGTCGGTGGCTGGATTCTGTGGAGAACAGAGCTGGAAAGCGGCTCGCGTCACTTGGATTGAAGGCTGGAGACACCGTTGCGCGCGGACAGAGTTCGAGGAAATCGTGCCGAAAATGTTTTCTACCTGAGCGGCACTTTTAGAGAAGGAAAAGTTACTTTTTTTCTGGAGGTTTTTCCAAGTCTGGTTTAGGATACGATTGGAGATGTGACGCGATCGAGTCTGTTGAATTTACGCTTGAATTCTGAACTGTTTTCAAGAAAGCGCGCACGAATGGTCCGATGTGAGACAGTATTTGGATAAAATAGTATTTGAAGAACATCCGAACTCGAGTTTGTGCGCTTTTTGTTTGTGATCAATCGCCCGTCAAGATGGATTTATTCACGAAGCTGTGTGGATCTTTACTTTTCTTGTTCGCTGCTTTAGTTCGTGGAGAGGAGGGTGAGTTGTTTTATTCTTTCTCCGTTGAATATACCTTTTACACATGTTGTGTTGTTTTTATTATGTATTATGCTGCTTTGAGATGCGATTTTATTTATATCAATATTCAAAGTCCAGCCATCACCAGGCGGTTGTAACTCTGGGACGGGGTGATAACGGTAAAACGGCGTGAGCACAATCAGATATTTCTGTCGTAATTGACACAAGTGTAGTTTACACCTAATATTTTGACAAGGAACGATCGGAACGTGACTCCAGAGCCACTAATACTCTGGTCGCTCCAGATTTAGTGCGTCGCTGGAGGAAGATCCCGGCGCGCGCTGAAGTCTCTGGCCGCTGGCGGTGACACGCGCTCGGCATGAGCTCAGAGCAGATCCGCGCTCACCGCCTCCACGCTGCGCTACTCCTGGAACATGCCGTTTAATAGTCCTCTTTGTTTAAAAGTCGAGTTGCCTTTGGTGCAGCTCGTGTTTTTGATTTATTACTGATCGTTTTATTTTTTTGAAGAATAAGCAGATCCGTTAAACCAGATCGTTGGTTTTCTAGTTGTGTTCTTGAATGAGATATTGGAGAGACGCGTCTGCGGCGCTTTTCTCGTCACGGTTCCCGTGTCATGGTTCATTTAGTCCTGACGACTGTGTTTGTGCAGCCGCGGGCAGACGCACCTCCAGCCGCTCATGAAGAGCCACTGCGGGCGTCTCTGATCCGTCTCTGGCTCTGCTCGCTACAGTCGCGTGCTGCACTAATCGCTCGGTTGTACTGTTTGATAATAAAGACGGTGGGATTTGTTTACTTGTCAGTACCTCGCAAATCTAATTTTAGCCACCGTTACAAGCTATTTATTTTAATCTCAAACGTTACTTATATTGCATAAATCCGAATAAAATTCACAAAACGTTTGTTACATGTAAAAATGTAAAATAATGTATAAATATTGTCATAGCAAATTACGTTGCTTTTATGTAGTTTGTTATCAGTTTATTGCATAAACTAATATAAATGATATCATTTCATATTTATGGGTCTCCGCTTTCTCGTTCTTTCTCTCTCTTCGTTTCTTATTCTCTCTCTCTCTCTCTCTCTCTCTCTCTCTCTCTCTCTCTCTCTCTCTCTCTCTCTCTCTCTCTCTCTCTTTGTTTTGTTTCTCATTCTCTCCCTCATTCTTTTTCTCTTTCTGTGTGTTTCTTTGTCTCTGTCTCCAATTTTCTCTTATTTCTCACACTGTCTCTCTGTCTCTTTCTTTCTAGGGGTCTCGCTCTTTCTATGTCTTTCTTTCTTTCTTTCTTTCTTTCTTGCTGTGTGTTCTTCCATTAATCTCTCTCTTTTTCCCTCTTGCTCTCTCTCTATTTTCTCTCTCTTTCTCTCTTTCTATCTTCCTCTCTTTCTGTGTGTTTCTCTCTCTCTCCCTCTCACCCTCCCTCTTTCTCTCTCTCTCTCTCTCTCTCTCTCTCTCTCTCTCTCTCTCTCTCTCTCTCTCTCTCTCTCTCTCTCTCTCTCTCTCTCTCTCTCTCTCTCTCTCCTCTCTCTCTCTCTCTCTCTCTCTCTCTCTCTTTCTCTCTCTCTCTCTCTCTCTCTCTCTCTCTCTCTCTCTCTCTCTCTCTCTCTCTCTCTCTCTCTCTCTCTCTCACACTTTTGACATATTGGTTGCAATGTATAGAACTTTCGTTGATCAAACATTTGAGTATTAGAATTTCCCAGACCTTTATAGTTCCCCCAAAAATAATAGTTCAAACCTGTTCCGGTGAGTGAGTTTAAATCATTGATCCACTCATTCCAGATCGGTTCTTCTTAAGCTTCAAAGATCAGGGTGTCATTTTAAGTTCGTTAGCAATTCTTCTGCTCAAGCAAACGTATGGGACGCCGCTGCCAGACCCCACAAATCTGCATTGTGCCGTGCACCTGAACCAAGAGGAAGCTCTCCACAGGGTCTTTCTAAAAGCCCCGCTATCTCTCCAGCACAACAACGGCGCCTTAATTAGTCCCGTTAAGCTCAGACAGACTGAATCAGATGGTTGAATGGTTCGGAGAGTGAGAGAACATGCACTGCTGGGACAGGAAGCCCTGCTGAAGTGAGCCGGACTCAGCAGCTGATGAAGCACACGCCAGACAATGGGAGGCTTAGACTTCTTTTTCCAGCAGAGACTAAATCTAATAAGACAGAATGGCAGAACTCGTCTTTGCTGAGATTAAGTATGAGCTATTCATCATCACACCAAACGTTGAGTTCCGCCGGTCGGCTGCTGATGTGTTCTCCTGATGCGGCTGCAGAGTAGATGAGATGTTAGTCATGCTTGTAGATGGACCACGCAGACCCTCGGAAACATGTTGGTCACACTCAAGTGGTTTTGTAAAATGCTGTGAGTGGCAAGAAACCCACGTTGGCAAAGCTTCGGCCTTCAACTAAGCGGTTATATGGCCAAGTCATCTGCGCAGACGCTCCTTATCATCTGCGCAGACGCACCTGACCACCTGCAGATCTGGAGGAAGTAAAACTCAAACTCCAGCCCTTTAAATCCAGACCTTGTGGGTTTTTTCAGCGTCACCTTTCTTCATGTTGTGCTGAGGGAATACAAGAGCAATTCTCTCCTGGCGCCGGTTGTTTTCCGTGGCGTACGGATTGAACGGGATCTCTTTAAAGTTTCATCGAATCCCTGCTAAGCCCATTTGTCATGTTCGTTTTCTGCTGTTCAGCGGCTCCCAGCTTATTTCATTTTCCATGCGCACATCTTTGGTTTTATAGGCGATTGGTTGTGAGTTTCACTTCTCGGTTGCCGTTCAGCTCCTCAGTGTGAGTCACCTGCTTTAAGTTGTTTCTTCACTTTACGCAACTGGTTTAGGGTTTTAGAGTTTCACTTGTGTTTTCACTTGTTTCACTTCACTGATGGAAGGCAGATGTGAGAGTTTGGCAATATGGTGTGTGTGTGTGTGTGTGTGTGTGTGTGTGTGTTGTGAGGCACTCGATGTACCACAATCCTCTGTTCTAAAGTTTGATGGCAACAACAAATCTGAGAGCAGCAGTTTTTGTGCCGTATCTGATGGATCATGCTTATAGTACTCCTGCACAACATGGACAAGAAAACCACGTTGCGATTTTTTACGATTTTTGGAATTGCCATTTTTTAAAGTATTTTAGCAATTGCAATTTTTTGTAACAAATCTTTCGCATTAGCAATTCTTTTTCTCTTTTGCGATTGTCCTTCTTTTGATAAACTTTGCTATTACGTTTTTCATCTACTATATTTGCAATTGCGATTTTTGCAGTATGTAGTTTCAGCATTTTTAATTATCCCAAATTTAGTGAACAGAGCGCAATTTTTACCATTTTTACCATTTTACCATGTTACCGCAAACATTTAAAAAAACGTGCAAGAATGTGTAATTCGGAAATCTCGTGCTTAAATTTCAATCTTTGTGTGTGTGTGTGTGTGTGTGTTGGGGGGGTAATTACACTATATAATTGATGTCTTTCTATAATGCATGATTTTGCCCCCTCACACAGTATCAATTGCATAAATGCAGAGAATTTTTACCCCGGATGACTTCCGTTATGTATATTTCATCAGTTCGTCGTCATTGTGCGCCCTCGTTTAAAGCAGCTTTTCGCAGCTTTCCGTCTGTTGTCGTGTGTAATATTAGCCCGCTCTCAGCAGAAAATGGGCCTGTAAATCAGCTGAAAGAAGGTCAGGTATTTGTATTGGTGCCAGGGAAGGCGCGGACCCCCGTTCACTCACCGGCGAGTGGCAGGCGCTGGAAAAGTGCTGAAACAGTGCTATCAGGATGAAATTCAAAACAAGCACCAAACCCATAAATAATTCAGCTCCATTCTCATTCCCCCACCCACCTGCTCAGCACCGTTTACTGTTACTTATGGTCCCACAGTGAGCGGGCCGACGCAGGCCTGCCCACCGGCAGCATCCTCAATCTTGCAGGATGTGAGGCGAGCAGCGCCGTCTCGGCACCGGAAGCTCTGACAGGATGAGACGTGTGTGCTCAGCACTACTCGGGGCTTCCAAGCGTTGTGTGGAGTGGAGTGTGTCTGCTGAGTCTTATGCTAAGAGCGGATCGTCCTGCAGTACAGTCCTAACTATTGATTCCTCCGGCCTTGATTTGATTCTGTGAATCGAAGGAGCTCTGTTCGGAAAAGTTGATTCAGTTTCCATTGAGCACAGTGTCCTTCTGCCTCGGCCCGGGACTCCACACACTGAGGGCGGGTTATCATTTTTAGTTGCGCGTAAGCCAAGTTTTATTGCTCTTTTGCAATTAGTTTAAGTGTTATATTTATTATATATTGCTTAATTTATGTAAATGTCTTGGTTTCAGTCAATGGGTTTGTATAGGGATGTCAGCCGATTCTAATAGTTAAATTAATGGTGTCTTCTTAAAGAAATGAAAGAAAAGTCTTGACTCATATCATCTTAAAAGCAAAATATTTTATATGTTTTATTACGTTTTCAGATTTTCTTTCCAAAAAAAAAAAAAGAACAGGTTTTTTTTTAAACTTGCTGTGTTTTTTTTAACTATAACCGCACTATTAACAAATCTCTACTTTATCTTCTTCACAAACATTTTTGTGTGTTGTGGCATTTTGTTCAAGATTATAAGGCCACAGTCAATTTTTAAATATTTTGAAACTTTAAAGTGCATACTATAGTCCTATCTATCTATCTATCTATCTATCTATCTATCTATCTATCTATCTATCTATCTATCTATCTATCTATCTATCTATCTATCTATCTATCTATCTATCTATCTATCTATCTATCTATCTATCTATCTCGCTCTCTCGCTCTCTCGCTCTCTCTACCTACCATCCATCCATCCATCCATCCATCCATCCATCCATCCATCCATCCATCCATCCATCCATCCATCCATCCATCCATCCATCCATCTATCCATCTATACATCTTTTTTTTGTGCCCATGCACAACTTTATATTTTTCAGTTTTTTTTTATAACCATTTATACACTTTTCTCTCCATAAAAAAAACTCCATGTTTTGCTGAACAGGCATTCGGTCGACTTCTAAAAGTTTGTGCATTGTTTTCCGAAGCCGCCTCAGGAAAACCACAGTTCTGTTCTCCATCACCCGGCCTTAATCTGTATTTGCAGCACAGCAAATCCGTCAGAAGAACGGCAAACGCAGCCAAAGTCACAGGCACACACACCGAGTGTTGACTCTGGCCCAGTGGCCCGGCCTGCGCACCGCTGTGATAGCATGTGGCAGAGACTGGAGATGGATAGACTCCTTCAGCAGCACAGACACAATAATTCATGAGGCCTTCACACACAGCAACACAACACTCCTGCAGGATCTGTCGCTCCCTCGCTCCAAGAGGAAATGAATCTCTGCACTGTCAGAGCGGTTCTGTTCAGGCCCAGAGCGTGAGGAGCAAGAGCGGCTCCTAATGAGAAGAGTCAGCCTGTCCAGCCGCAGCTTCCCTGACAGTCAACACGTACGCAAACCCAGCGAGCACAAACATATGAGGAAGTGAAGGTGGGATGAGATGTTTCCTTTCTTCATGAAGAGGGTGTCACGGCTACAGTACATGAGGAAGTGCAAGCTGGAAAAAAAAAACAAAACAAAGGCTGGTGTGCAGGGTCCATGTGGCTCTAGAGAGTAGAGGTGTGAAGAGTACCCTAGAGAAAACCTTACTTGAGTAAAAGTACAAACACCTTGCTTACTGTATAAATTACTCCTAGTTACATGTCACCAATTACGAGACTTCAGTAAAAGTTGTAAAGTATCCAGTTTTATAAGAACTTGAGTATTTCACTCGTACTGAATCTTGGCTCAAAAACACTAAGAAATGTGAAAAACAACAATTTATTTCCCAATATAGAAATGAAATTTAACACCTCAATGTTTCAAAATGCCAGAGCAAAATAGATTAAAAAAGAACAAAAAGTATTTCTCAGTCAAACTCAAGTGAATAATAAAGGTGCAACCACTAATTCACGTTCACGTGATTTAGTTTATAAATAGTGTCCAGTACCTTCAGCATCCTGTAGATGGCAATATAATCTTGTCCGCCCAAGAAATTACTCGGTATAAAAATATGCCGACTTCTCACGCACAATCACAATGTAGCGAATAACGATAAGTCTTGTTAAAATGTAGTAGAGTAAAAAGTACAGATACTCGATCAAAAATGTAGTCAAGTAGAGAGTTAAAGTTGCGTATATATTTTGAATCTCACTACAAGTACAAAGTAGCCAAAAACACTGAAGTAAAGTAACCAAAGTCTATTTAGTCAAGTACTTTATACCGCTGCTAGAGACCCACTTCATTAGCCCGTTTTCAAATATTGTCTTCTAGCTGTGCGCAAATTAAACTTTTAAGATTTAAGGGTCACTTGTTTAAATTAAAACTCACTGGAATGTGTAAAAATCAAACTCAGGCAATTGTTTTCCTGACACACACTTCTGTATGAAGCAGAAAAGCACTTAATGTATTTTTCAGTTTTTGAGAGTGTCAGCCCTATACTTAACCATCGTTTTGCTTTGAGGAAGGAATTCTGTAGTTTCACTTTATAGCTGAATTTCAAGATGAAACCTTACTCCTTTATTACATAATTTTCCATATTTATTATAATGATTTCATCCCTGTTTGTACTTCATCAGCTTCACTTCGTCTTCACTCACACGCTGTTGTTTTGCCGTCCAACAATGGGTTTGTCTTGCAAGTTGTTTAAAGTTGCTAGTAATATAGATGATCAAAAAATAACTGGACAAATAAAATCCAGTTAATCTGACCAGCCGCGTGTTCGGACCAAATCCTAAAGAGCCAGAACAAATCTTATTTTGTGAGCCTGTTATTGTTAGTTTATTAAGCAGAAGCAGAAAACAAAAAAGAAGCCACAAGTTGTACAGCACAGGTAAAATTTGGTCAGACACGTGGGATTAAGGCAAAAAACTCTGCTTAGACTATACCAAAATAATCCAGATTAACCAGAATCCACTGCGAAAATGATTTCTTTTTTACTGGTAATGTGTTTTTATACTGTAAACCCCCAGAATAAAAGATCAAGTCCGGCTAGTCCATCTTATAAATCTCATGCAATCCCTTCCACACACTTCTGTGTGTATTTACGCTACTCGTTTGCACTTGACGTCATTCAGCTTTGAGTACGTGACTGGGCACCGATTTGGGGAAAATGATCAGGGTTTTAGAGTTCGGATCAATTTCCCCTAATTCATCATTGGTTATTTGCCTGTAAATCAAAAAGTCACGACGAGATCGCCCACCAATCTGTCTTTATTTACTGGCGGAGATCTGGTGAGCAATGCAGATGAGTTGTAATTGTTTGCAGAAAGCTGCGTGGAAAGTTGCCACAGACCTCAAACTGTCAGTCAGCGTTCTCACTTCCTCTCCCGCGGACCGCCGTGTGTGGCGCCCAGACCAGAACGCCGTGTTTTGCGATGTGTTTGTGGTGAAGTTTAAGGCCCAATAACCTTCACGCTCTCGCCGCACGTGTGTCCTTGCCGAGGAACTGCGAGTACCAGAAAGCTCCACAGAAACCAGGCTCATGTGACCAGGGTTGGATTGTACTTTCCGCTCAGTTTAACACACTTCTAAACATGCTGAGCTGTTGTGCAGCTTGTAGATTTCCGTTTCTCGCTATTGTTGAGTCGCTCAGGTTTGGTCCTGCCGAGTTTCTCATAAAAGCTCCAGCATTTCCGCCTCGCACGCTGTTGTTGCACATTGCAAAGACTATAAATAAATACGCAGTTGTTGTTTTTTTTATTTTTATGTTGTTATTTTTTCGTCCTAGACGCTGTCAAAAAAGATGATCAAAGCTATTAATCTGATTCAATATTGACTGTAATGTTGACCAACACCAATGAGCAGGCAAATGGGTAGCAATGCCTAGGAAAACAAATAGAAAAAAAAAATAATTTAAAATTTAAATTTTTTTGCCGTCGTTTTTTAAGGTGCATCATTAATTAAAACAATTATTTTTTTCCTAGATTATACAGCACACAGTCAATTTCTAAACATTATTTGAGATATGTATACTGACAATTACTGTAGTAGTTATGTAATAAGTCATCACATACTTTTAGAATCTGCTGCTCAATTTCTACGTAATATTTGGATTTTTTTTCTTGCAATGCTGCGTCTCAACTTGCCATTTTAAAAGCGGGCGAAGAAAGCGCGTTCTCTATATTTTAAAGCAACTACGTCGCGAATCATCGACGTGCCGTTTGACGCTGTGACTCTCCAGCGGAGGTTAAACAGCCTGAATCCCGCCATCAGAGCAATAATAAATGAGAGTCGTATCAATTATTTGAGCTCTGGGAGCCGAGGGCTTTTCTAGAATAGAATGGTAAACACAGTCCGGGGCCAAACAGGGCACTATCTGTACGCCATCCACACAGAATGCCATCTTTGTGGCTGACCGCTGCCCTCCTCACAGCATCGAGCCGACCTTTGACCCCACACGCAAAGCCACTTCCTGTCACAGAATAGATGGCCCAGTGTGCTAGAGTGGGCATTATTCGGAGAATAGTGTTTAGATTGTGCGCTAATGTTTGCAGATAGCTTGGCGACGATACGGTTGTTTATGCTACGATCGCTCGATGGCGACTCAGATGCACGTTTGCGAATCGGATCGTGTCCAGAACAGAACAATGGCCGTGTTGTACAGCCTCTGGTTTGTTCTCACGTATGTTAAGGTCAGCAGTTTCCCGCCGGTCAATTCATTTCTGTCACATTGATTTCACACTGAATCCTTCGCCATCCATCATCGTTTGAATAATCGCATCTTTGTGACCCGTCTTTCTCTGGTCTCTGCAGAGCCGTGTGGCGGGCACTTGGACGCCAGTGATGCGGGCTACATCACCACACCCGGCTACCCGCTGGAGTACCCGCCTCATCAGAACTGTCGCTGGGTGATCACGGCGCCCGAACCCTCCCAGCGCATCGTCTTGAACTTCAACCCACACTTCGAGCTGGAGAAGCTGGACTGCAGGTGAGTTTCATACGCTGGAACTGTTGGTTTTGGACTAAAATTGACTACAAATGCTCAACGGAAATTGAAACTTCATCTTTTTTTTTTTATTATTTTAATTTTAGAGTCTATATTAGAGTCCAATAGTCCCATATTCGCCCACAAACAGGTCTCAAACAAGTCCTGCTTTAATATTAAAACCTCACGTTCTAAATCCTAATCTATTAACCTTATAAATCTAATATAAATCTTATATTAAGTCCACTGTCAATTTCGTTTCTAAACAACTTGTTTGTTTAGAGCATTTCTGGTTGGAGATGTTCCTCTTGTGCTTGGGTTACTCCAGGTCTCTAGTTTCTGGAGAACTGGAGTTGGAAAATTACTCATAGGTGTGGGAGTGGGAGTGTGAATGCACGTCTCGCTCTGTGATTGGTTGGCCAACATAGTTGTGCAAGTTACACTTTCAGCGAAAGGAAGATGACTAATACACATGAGCCACACCTCTCTATTCACAAACAGGAAATGTGGTATTTTGGATTTATTGTTTTGAGGGCGATAAGTTGAATGTAATGCAAGCATTACTTTGCATGTAGTGAGCAATATATTACTGGAATATGATTTATAATGCCTTACACAAATAGTAATATATTAATATGTTTCCTTCATTCAAATGTGTTTTACTGAAATTATCTGTATTTTGAGGTTTATTTAGATTGTAGTGAGAAGCACTGGCTTAAAACCTTTTATTACAAAATAAGTCACAATTCCAGCGCTCTTCTCTCTCTCTCTCTCTCTCTCATCTATCTTTCAATTAGTCTCTCTCACTCTGGTGTCCACTATTACCCCATCTATTCGCTCTCTTCCTCCTGTTACAGTTTGATTGACAGGTGATGCGACAGGTTCCATTACATCACAAATCCTCTCCGGTGTGTGTGTGTGTGTGTGTGTGTTCCACCTCCATTGGTAAACAGAAGACTTTATTGAATCAGGCACATTGCTACAATTGGAAAGAAGG
>MU204251.1:4640425-4761486 GCA_017309775.1 Paedocypris sp. Pulau Singkep | reverse complement strand
ATGTAAATTTGACCAAGTTGACAAAACAAACATGTTCTTGTAAGTAAATTCTTTCTGGGAATGGTGAACTTCCCGGCACGTGCTTTTCCTGGCATCTGGGCAGATTCCTCCCCCTGTTGGTCACTAGCAGAACTGCCCAGAATGCATCGCCCATCGTTTCACAGAATTCCGAGATGATTTGTTTGAGTCGGTGTATTATAAAGTGGACAGTTTCCCAGTAGCTCTCAGGTTAACACAACCAGATTTAACACTCAAAACAGATGTCTTTTTTTTTTTAACCTTCCCTCCTCATTCCTGCCACACTCCCATATGCTTCACAGCCACAAATGTTCGCGCTGGGTCTGTTTTCTGCATTCTTTGAAGAAAGTGTGGTTGGAGAAGTGATCCGTGGCTGTCGAGATGTTTCCCAGCGGTTGGAAAGGTGTTATTCAGCACTTTTCACCGCCTGATGTGAACGTGGCACAAATTTCCACAACTGTAGAATATTAAATCTTATCCAACACACCACCACAGACCGTGTGCTGCTCTGTGATTGGCTGGCCAACAAATCAGGCTGTAGGCCCCTGTGACTCAGAAACGAAAAAAGTATTTTGGAAAATGGACATATGTTGTTATTTACATCATAGTCACGTCTGTTAGTCTAAATTTAAGCGTTGTTCTACCCGGAAACCAGCACAATTGTAATTATGGGAGCCCAGTAAAAACAAGCATGTCCTGCATAAACAAGTTGTAAAATGATTTTACTAGCCCACTGACAACACAGAGGCCATTATGTGAACTGGGATTCCTCTCATGGCGTCATGTGACAGGAGCCGCACACTGGAGAGGTGCTGGAACCAGCTTTGTGAGGACACACGTGCTCCGCAGACACCACAGAGGCTTTTTATTCCATCCATCTTTCCACTGGAAGCAAACTGGCTTCATCAGCAGCTTCATTTCTTTAACCTGAAGGATTTTCCCTGTCAGCTTTGATTCCGCAGCTCAGAGATCACATCCAGACACGTCTCCTCCATCACATTCTGATGAGCTGACGCATGTTTATGAGCCGATGCTGGAAACTGTGGCCTAACTGCAGGCTTTCACCTTTGACCTGGAGAAGTATGTCACCACGCCCAGTTTCAGCCCCTCCCCTTTCGCCTTTGGGTCTGTCCTATCCTTCCTTTATCCTTAAACTTATAAAAAGGCCAGCTCGTACTCGTTTCGCTTTCTAGAACATTTCCTCCTGCATTTTTTATTTGGCATTGTTTTGTACATTGTATCTTTATTATTTGAAAACAAACCAGCAATTTATAAAAAGGAAATATTTCGTGTTAATTCAGTTTCTATCTTCCTGGAAGAAAACAGAGCGAGGGCAGAGCATTCCAGACAAACAGTTGCAGACATACAAGGTTACATTTGACTTTTTAATGAATAATAGTTTAATAAAATCCTAAATATGTAGGTTAATCTTACTTCTTTCAGTGTATTTGTCCAGTGTCGTGATTAATGTTTCTTAATTTCTGTTATTGAACCAATAAAAGCTTAAATTTACGTCGGCCTACAGAAACATTATTTAAACAAACAAAAATGCACACCTGCATGGACTGCTTTTTTTTTGTGAAAAGGGCGATTATAAGCACTCCCGTAGTTTTTGAGCATCTAAAATTCGAAAAAGGTGCTTCTAGTCCTGTTAATACGTCATAATAATTCTGACATTATCGATACAGGTTAGTGTTCTAGGACTGTTGAGCGTGATCAGGAAACGCTCTGATAGGCCGGGATCTCGTCTTGAAGATCTGAATGCTAAACACAGCGTTGATCAATGGCGATCAGTCTCTCCGCTATCGTTTCTCGCTCTCATTCCGCCTGATTAAAATGACTCATCTCCTGAAGCGCGGCCCATTCTCCACATTCCCTCACTCCCTCTCATCAGACGCAGATGAAGTAAACAGTGTTGATAGTCCAGCCGTACTGCCGCTGCAAACGCTTCCTCCTCAGCATTTCCAATGAGACCACACACACACACACACACACACACACACACACCCGCCCGCGCTGAATGTCAACTCAGCAGCCGCTGCTCCTGAAGGAAATGATGAAACTTCTGCGGTTTCCCTCCCAAAACATAATAGATGCTGGGAAAATACTATGTAATATATGTATAATAGATCTTCTTTTTTTTGCCAAGTGAACAATAGTACAAGTCGTAGTTATTATGTGGACATGGCGGGTTGCTTGTTGATTAAAATGTGTTTTGGTTTGCTTTCGTTGGAATCTGTGTGCTGATCTGTGATTGGTTGGCCACCAATTGAGATCCAGATTAGCTCCACCTCCCCATGAAAGGATAAATAGGTTCAGAAAATGGATGGATAGTTGGAATAATGTTTTTTATTAGTGTTGTTGTAGATATGTATGGTTTCCTGCAGCTGCTTTGAGAACATCTGAATAAAAAGTGCTTTATAAATATAGAACTTGGACCATTATCTTTACACTTGATGTTTTGGAGGAAGGTACATGTTAAATAAAAGGGTTTTCAAATCATCATCTTAAATTATACATTCCTAATGGCATTTGAGATTTTTTTTAACACCTTTCTGACTGAGTTAGTCGCCTGCAAAAATGAATCAAATTTTGCACTATTTGTCTACCTTTCATAAACTTTTATTCAGATGGTTTAAACACGGTAAAAAATAGATTATCATAAGTAATTCCTCTCGTCTTCTCAAATGTGTGATGAAATCCGGATTCATTGGAAGGAGCAGAAGAAAAATGTGATGTTCAAATAAAAGATATGAGTTTGTGAGTACGACTTTGACTCCGTTGTCATAGAGACTTCATTTTAATTCATTAGATCGACAACTTGGCCCAGCATCAAATACATCTTGTTCCTGAAAGTTATAAATAGATTATTGTGGAGCAAATCTAACCACGGGTAGATAGATTTCGTTTTTGTGTGATATCTGTAATGCAATCAGCCTTTCATTCATCGAAATCTTTTTCGAGAAGACTCGCTTCTCTCTCTCTTCATCCGGTGTTACTCCAATCTATTTTCCAGTTTCCAGAGGTTCTTTAGTTATTTTTTGCTATTGTCTGGTCATAATAACACATCAAAAATATATATTTCACAAGCCTTTCCAGAAATATGATTTGTTGAACTGTAAAATAACGTTCCGGAGTCTTTTAGTCTGACTAAAATTTTGTAAAACTTTACACTATGAAGCAACTATTGTACGACATTTTAAAAGAAAATGTAAACGTAAACATGATGTCAAATGTACAAAGAGAAGTAGTAGTAGTAGTAGCAGTAGTAGGTTTTTTATATTAACTACATAGTCTTTTATTGTCTCCCATTAAAGAAAATTATTTTAATTGGTTATGAAAAAATATTAAAGGTTATTTAACTTAAAAAAAAATATATTTTTTTTCTGACATTTTACCATTTTTTAAAAATCCATATTTTATTTTTTAAAAACACATCGTCTTTATGGACCGGCGTGCGTGTGCGTCTATATAATGTTAAACAATGGTCAGTAGGAGACGTGCATACAGTAGAAGGTTTATTTACGCCGCTACACTTAACAGAGACAAAATAACACTGGAAGAAGTAAGATTAAACTAAATACAGTATAATATTTTCTATTACCACAAACAGAGACTACAAACCATGACCGCTTAGCTTAGCGTAGCGCAGCCGGCTACAAACAAGTCCAACGTGTCATCGCAGAAAAAGTTGAAAATGAAAAGCACGGGCAAGGATTAAAAAATGTCCAAGGAACAGACACAATCAAAACGCTTGGTTACTGCCCAGGGGATAATAATCCTAAAAATAGAAAAAATTGTAATTTTAAGATAATTTGAATGCAATTAAATCAGAAACCTTATTTATTTTATTTTTTTCCAAAACAAAATCAAATATATGCTTATATTCACGTATTACGGTACGTGTAATCTTCATTGTTTGTGCACAGTGACAATAAAGACATTCTATTCTATTTCTAGTCTATTCTATAACTAACCAATTAAGCCACCCCCACCCACCACCAGAAGCACACACACACACACACACACACACACACACACACACACACACACACCTTTCAGGCTGACAAGGAATTAGAGGTAAAAATTCCCCAGTTTGCAAACCATAATTCCACAATAACTTTTGGAAATTTGCGAAACAAACAAATCCCATACCCACAAACGATTTATAAAGTTTAACCAGGATATTTCAATCCCAGTAAAACAGGGGCATTTGACTACAGCAGTTCTAGCGTAATATAACCTGTGAAGAACACACACAATCCATCACCGTGGGCATCAGAGACCCTCGTGTTGGATTGTCATGTCTGATGAGGGGGATCCGAGCTGACAAACACCGCCGAGCATTTTAGGTCTGGAGCCTCATGCAGAGCTGTGATCACAGACCCCGGGACACCCCACCGTCTCCAGCTGGGGAACACAGACAGCTGCTTTTGTTCCTCCGGGAGCCTAATGCTAGCGCTTTAGCATGACTAGCCTCTTGTAAATAACTGACATAAATCACCAAGGAAGGAAGAATTTTACAGTTAGTCGTTTCCTTCTCTTTTATGTGCGCGCTTATCCTTGATATATGTGACAAACGAGGCGGTCTAACCTCGCCGCTAGAGCGCTAGTGAATGATATCATCGCTCTGTGCCGCTCCCCGGGGGTCTCGCTGATCAATGCATGTTTTCCGCTTGTAATGAAGAATCGATGGATGGTGTGAAACCGGACTGGACTCTGGGGTGAGAGGGGGTCGTGGAGGTCTCTCACACGTCTTGCTCAGACAATCGTGGTTGTAGTGGTCCCACCGTTCACAATCAGGCCACATTTGACTTCTCTGGGCCTTTTGGGGGCCGCAACGTTTTCGGAAATTAAATGCGGATATTAAAAGTAGTCTAGTTGATGAATTGCGAGAACATCATGGGAAAATCAATAATTGGCGACTCGCCCTCTGTTACTTGTTTTATTTGTGCGACGTCTGCAGTTGTTTTTCAAAATATGGTTTGTGAGTGGTCGAGTCGAGATTTGTTGCATCAAATCTCTGCAGAGGACGGAGATGAGGAAAGTTCTTCCTTTTGGAAATTTGGACAGTTCGGCATAAAACTCTGATTTTTCTCAAAGTTTGTCATTCAGGGAAGTCTCAGAGTTGTCTCTGATTGAAAGTTTTTGTAGCATTAAGGGACAGTGATAATCTCTTTTGCCAAAGGAGATAAAATTGCTGAATAATTACTGTATTTACGCAAATATAAGCACTCATTTTTCTCAAGTTAGAATCTCTAAAACTCGAGGGTTGCTTACATGCACATATTTCAAACATGATGCATTTCTGATTGCGAGAGCTGGCATAGCATGAACTTGTGCAATTTGTTCAGTAAAATTATTTGTCAGTTTTGTAAAATTGACTTGTTCGCTTGTATATTTTGTTAATATAATTAAGTAAAATATTTGGTCAAATGCTTCAGCAGTTTTGCCATAGACTTGTTTGTTGCAGATTTTTAAATTCTTCATTTAAGATGATCAAGTAACAAATTCTGTAGTACTTATAGTAAAGTACTTATATAATACAAGTACTTATATTACTTAAATATCGCTTCAGAAAAAAGGTGATGCTTATGTTCGCCTAATAATGGAAATTTTATTTTGTGCATGAAAAATGGTGTCATGAAGTTGGGTGCATATATTCGTGGAATACAGTATGTGAAAATGGAAATAAAAAAGTGGTGCAGATTATACAGTTGCTTTATATTGAATATAGAATTAGTCAGGAGGATAGAAATGTCCGGAATGTTGGAAATCTAGTTTGTTACTTTCACATCATTTTTCTTTACCCTCCTCAAACGTAAACCTCAAAACACATCTGGATTTTTTCTCAGATTAGCTGTAAACCTTTAACAGGTCGTTTTTTTAACCATTATTAACTTAGATTGAATCAAATTTTAAAATAAAGATTGATGAAAATAAAGACCATCTTTCTCTCTCTCTCTCTCTCTCTCTCTCTCTCTCTCTCTCTCTCTCTCTCTCTCTCTCTATCTCTCTATGTCTATGTCTCTCTCTATCTCAAAGAGTTTTGTTTTTTGTTTCCTTTTTGCTGCTCACTGCTCGTAGTCATAGTCTATTGTGTCTCATTATTAAATTAAACTTTAAAAAGAATGAAAATTATTCTTTTGTTTTGCCGGATACTTTGAGACGGTCAGTGACTGTTTTTTTTTTTTTTTTAATAGAATTAAATGGAAATGTAATGAGATTCAGTGGATCCATTTAATTCTTTTCCAGCGTTTATGTCAGTCAGTCACATTTAAGAACTTTTGAAGCGGCTGTATTCCCTATCATTCCATTTGTAGAGCTAATCACTCCCAGGAGCAAAAATATCCTTGCCAAAAATCCCTAGAGTAAAGGTGAAGTGACGCGTGCGCATGTGTGTGTGTTTGCGAGCGGGATTCCTGGATCGGCTCAGGACGTCTGACGCTTGACAGACACATGCAGGTGTGAAAACCAGCTTCTTCTCAAAGACGCGTCACATGAAAGGCAATTCCCACGCGTCTGTGTAGCTCGGGTGCTAAAGCCCGTCTTCAGCCCAATTTGCTAGTAAGAGTGAAAACAAAACTAATTGCAAGAACAACACAGAAGAACATCAAATTTGTTGGGAAACGATGACGTGTTTGAGTTTCGCAGCATGAGCGATTTTCCCCTTAAACCGATTCTCCAATGGTGAGATCCAGGAAGTTGTAATTACATTCCCATCCGTTGCAAACACAAGGCAGCGTGTGTGTTGTTTTCCGCAGCTCATGTGACAGTCGTGGCCTCGCACAGTGTGTGTCCTTAACACCGGGTCAATGGTGTTTTTGTAGCAGGACTGATGTCTTTTTCAATGGGCCACTGGAATAAATCAGTCCAGCTGAAATGGACGGAAAGGAAACAAACAAGGATGATTGGAAACGGATTGAAAGTATAGAACAGTGTGTCTGCGGATGTTTATTAGAGCGTTTCAATCATCTCAATCTAATGGAGATTAATACTGGGAATAACATTGGGATCTCCCATACTAGTGGTGCTCAACTTTCACTAATGGCCAAACTTATCTTTTTTTTTTTTTTAAATTATTGAGAAATGTGTTGAACGATTAGGGATGAAAGATAAATGTATTTCTGAAAAACAAAACAAAAAAACGGAAACAAAGTTGATCTGACGACTTTTATGAGTTTGGTTTATCCAACTTCTTATTTCATCCATCCATCTATCCATCTATCTATCCATCCTGCCATCCATCAATCCATCTATCAGACTATCTAGCTATCAAATTATCCATCCATCCAAACATACATCCATCCTCCTACTCGTCCATCCATCCATTCATCCGTCCATCCATCTATCTAATAATTCATCCGTCCATCCATCTATCTAATAATTCATCCATACATCCATCTAGCTATCCATCCATCTATCCATCCAATCTTTCTTCCACTGTGATTGCGTGTCCCGCTCTGTGATTGGTTGGCCACTAATTCAGTGTAGTCAGACACAGATGTTAGATAACTTTTAAAAAAAACCTGATTAAAGCCGTAAAGAACAGTTCTTCCCACCATCACTGTTCTTCTTCTAAACCACTTTCCTATCCCATCCATTGGCCTTCACCCACTACCTTCTCCAACAGCAAGCGAGGAGGGCGGCTAAATGAGGCATGGCATGCTAGGAAAACAGCGTCCAGTTGCTCTCTGCACATCACTCGGCAAACAAATACATCAGAGGAGAAAGAGCAGAGTTTCATCTTGAGGCTCATTGATTTCCGTGTCTATGTACTTGTCTGGGGAGTTGTTCTCGACGATGACTCTTGAGCGCTGAAGGCTACAGCTGTTCGGGGGTCCGCACGCTCGCTGAATTGCCGGTTAAATGAGGCACAATCTGTTGTGTGGAGTCACGCTCGCCTGCTTGTACAGCTACATAAACCTCAGGCTTATTAACGTGACAGCGCTGCGCTAAGTAGCTGCGCGCTTTACTCGCCGCGCCTGTCACTCGCGCTTTTCTACGTTTGTTTTCCAGGCCCCTAACTCGCTGATTTGAAAGGTTTATTATTTATCTGTCATTAGGTGCCATTTCTCGGTCTTTGAAGGAAAAGGCTTTGTGCGCGGCGGCATCGACTCGGTGGATAATTGAGCTCAAACACCTTTTTGCGGAACAATCCCGCGGAATGCTGAGACAAGAGCCAAACAAGCAGGAGAATTAGGTTGCTGTGTCAGGAATGATAGAAAAGACACAAATACTTCCCTGTGTTTCCGGAAATGCTGACGTGCACGGAATATGTCATATGTGTTATTATTGGAGAAAAAAAAAGATTGCGTTTTAAATGGAGAAGGGGAAATGCACACGGGCTTGCAATAATGATGCAAAATCAATTTGCAATAAATCAATTTAGGAAATTAAATGACTTATCAGATTAATGGAAGCAAGCCGAATCAATGTGAACATAATTATAATTGTTTACTAAATGAAATTGAATGTTATCTCCAATAGTATGTCCGAAAAATAAATAAACGAGTGCAATTTTAATGGTCTTTTTATGCTTGAATTTTTTAGTTTAGCAGGCGAATAAGATCTAAGCACTTTTGACAGGCTAATGCGGTTCACTCGCTTAAACTGTTTTGTTCTTTAATGTTCATGATAAATAATGTATTTTGAGGGGGTCAACGTGATTCGACTTAGATAATGCGACCCGATGCAACACGAACGGCACGATTGCAATAAATTAAGACCTTTGCGACAGCAACTTTCCAGTTTAAAAGTCAAACGAAGGTCAAGTTGTTTGTTTTCAGCCTTTTGCATCATAAAAGTACACATTCAAATTCCCAATGATTACATGTATTAAATGCAATATTACTATTATTTTGTATTCTTCTTATTATTAATATTTTATCTTTATTATTATTACTCAAATTAAGTTCAAGTTCAAGTTTATTTATATATCGCTTTCCTTTGTTCCAGACCAACACAAAGTCTCTATGGGAAAAAATTGTTTTTATTATTTTTGTAAACAGCCATTTTTGTAAACATTTTTTGTAAAACTAAAATCATTCTTCGAACCGACTTTCGCATTTAGTGTTTTCCGAGTCAGCATTTAAACACCCAAACTGGTTTTACACAGTGAATCAAACACACACTCACACACACTCACATACACACACACGCAGTGGGCAGCCAGTTGTTTCTTTGCACATTGAAGATCACGTTGGGTTCTGGCTCTTGATCAAGGACACTTCATTTTGCTACCCAACAGTCTGAGATTCGAACCTGCAACCTTTAGTTGCAAGCCAAAACTGGAAACACAACAAGTTCCATTCTGTATTTGTCTTCCTT
Organism: Paedocypris sp. Pulau Singkep; assembly: GCA_017309775.1. Taxonomy (NCBI): domain Eukaryota; kingdom Metazoa; phylum Chordata; class Actinopteri; order Cypriniformes; genus Paedocypris; species Paedocypris sp. Pulau Singkep. Next base: position 4,752,138 of record MU204251.1, on the reverse strand, counting down.
GTCAACGTCCCAGTTTGAAAAACCCTTTCAAATCCGTCAGAACATGGAGCTCAAAAAATCAATCGTAAAATAAAAAAAAATTGTAAAATCAATCTCTACGTTTGTGTCTTATTCTCAGATACGACTACATCGAGATCCGTGATGGGAACACAGACAACGCGGATCTGCTGGGGAGACACTGCAGTAACATCGCCCCGCCAGCCATCATCTCCTCAGGCCCGGTTCTGCTCATCAAGTTCATCTCAGACTACGCCCACCAGGGGGCAGGTTTTTCGCTGCGCTACGAAATCTACAAGACAGGTAAGCGTGTTCCACCCAGCAGGACGTGATTCGCCCTAAACGCTCGCCTTCTGTTTGCACACGTCTTTTGTCTGTTTTAAAGACGTCTTCTGCTCTGAAGCGAGGAGTAAAGCCTGCTGAGAGCTGGCTTGGGCTTTTGGGCCTAGGTAGAAAAGTAGGAAGTGTTGCTTAATTTCCCCCTAACACTTAGCACAAATTCCCCCCTTTCACACAGGAAGCATCTTCCTCTCCTCTCTCTTTATCTACCTCACAGCGAACACTTTAATGTGTCGAATCCCACCTGCGTGAGAAGTGTTGATTGGCTTTTGAAAATCGGAGGGAAGTTTTTCTATTGGCCGCTCTGGTCGTCGCTTGAAGGTTTGTTTTTGTAAAAATGGAGGGAAGGACTGGGATTGGAGAGTGTGGATCTATGTTTATCACTTATCGCACGTTCCAAATGGCTTTTATTGTGTTTGAACCCCAGTTGGTTATTGTGTTTTATTACTGTATTGCCCTTTAATTTTTTTGTCACATGGAGTAGCAAAAACTCATTTAATACGTGCCTTACTAGATTTAGCCTACCCCCCCCACACACAGTATGCATATTATATACATATAAAGCTCAAGTTATATATGTGTGCATGTACAGTATGTGTATATACTGTATATACAGACACACACACACACACACACACACACACACATTGTAAATATGTATATACAGTATACCGTATACAATTTTGTCAGCACCTTTAAGAGCACTCAAGGACACTTTACAAATCTTTACTGTATATTTATATATACCGTTTTACACGAATATAAGCAACCCTTTTGAACTTTCAGGGTAAAACGAAGACTGAAATTGTAAAAACAAGTAAAAAAACAACATTGAAGTGATACGAGTCAAAAGTTAGGTCTGTTAAATAAAGAAAGAATAGGATTTTTAAGAGAATATTATCCATTAATTTTACCAGAAATGTAAAAAAAAAGTTTTGTTTTTTTTGCAATTTGTATTTTGTGCCTGAACAAAAATGAGGGTGCTTATGTTCACATACATACGGTAATTGCTTTTTAGTGGTACTAATACACAGTACACAATTGCTTTTAAATCGTATCTACCCCATGTCATCATTTTCTTATGATTCGATTTGATGACTGCTGTCTAAATACACATTGCTACATTTCTATTTCCTTCCATCGAGGACATCATGAGTCTGTCAGAAAGGCTCGGATCCTGCAATCGCTGCCTGCCGCTGTATTTGGACCTCATACAGGATAAACTCCGGCTCGCTTTGTCACAGAAGCTCATTGTGGCGGTGTGAACTCTCCCTCTGGAGATGCGCATTTACTGTAACTGCGATTTCTCGCGCCTTCACGGAGTCTGCTCGACATCCAGCGTCACAAATTCACATCAAAACGGCTGCTGGCGGGCAAAATAAACAGCATCAAGACATCCCTTGTTCCTTTTTCAACCTCCTGAAAGCATTCCGGGAATGCCGGTTTAATTGAGTCCTGATCTAGCGTCCCCTGAGGTTGGGGGCAGGGCCGCGGGGCTTACCGAGCCCACCGTAGTGCACTGGGTAGGGAGACTGTCGTGTGCAGCTGTCGTGAAGCTGGGAAGATGTCGGTTGGAAATGACCAGTTAGCTCGGGGTCTTGGTCGGGGACGCGACGCTTTTTAGATCTAAGGGTCCTAAACACAAAAGCGTCCCTAATGAGATCCACCAGGCCGAGAAGATGCTCATTAGTGTGGACATGGCTGTAGTGTGAACAGAGCCCCCACACCTCATGCTTTATGGAGGAAGTGATGCCACAACTCCACCAGTGTGATCGGCGCCATAGCAACCTGGCTAACAGAAGCTGTGAACACAGAAAGTGATGAGATCTGTAACAATGGCAAGTTTCACTTTTTCAGTTTTTTTTTTTTTTTATCACATCAACAAGCAGCAGTGATACGACCGGTTGGAGTTGCGTTTTATGCTAAGTGGATACGTTTTTTGCTAAGTTGTGAGTCATTTTGTTGTTTGCCGTAATTTTATTAGACGATTAAAATATATATTATGAAAGAATCCATGTGGGTATAAAAGGGAGTGAGAGTGTGGATGTCTGTGTTCCACTCTGTGATAGGCTGACTTCAATTAAAAGGGGGTGTGTCCCACGTTTAGGCCCAGAGTTGTTGTGATTATATACATAGTGATACATGCTGATAATAGATATATAGTGTGTATATATATATATATATATTTACATGTATATATATATATATATAGTTACAATACTTAACATTCACATTACAGTAATTTTCTTTTAAGTCTATCATAAATGTCTAAAAGAAATAATAGAACAATTGAAATAGCATCCAAAATCTATAATCCTACTAAAGTGTCAATAATCAATATAAATAGAGCACAAATCTATACTTTTACACAGATGTCAACACAAACTGAAGCCTTGGCTGTGTGTTTGTTTCTGAGTGTGGTCGGTGTGTTTTCTTCCTCCAGCAGCGGTAAGACTCTTGGTTAACCACACACCCTGCTGGGTAAAAACACGGCTTCAGCTCTCACCCCCTGCCGGACCCCGGTGTCCTTGAGCCGCACAAAAGAAGCTCAGCTCTTGAGAGTACAGTTATTTGTTTGTCTCGGACATCAGTGTGGCAGTTCTAGACCTGTCCAGCTGCTCTATTGTATGCTGTGCTATACATAAATATTAATAATAATAATGATATAGACAATTAAATATCATCATTATTTTTTTAATATTTTAAATATTTACAAATATATAATAAAGATAATACAAAAAATAACACAAATTACTAATAATGATAAAATAAACTACATAAAATTATATTATAGTTTTCAATAATGATATAGTCACTAATAAAATAATATTTAAAAAACAATAGTACAAATTTTATTATATTTATATAACATATACATGAATGTATTTTATTATACAGTATATTATTAATAATAGGTATTCAAAATAATACAATTGTTTTTTTATCATAGCTTTAAATAAATATCATAATAATAAGCAAAATGACACAAAATTGAAGCAAAATTAAAATACATATTCATGATATATAATTATAAAGATTATTATTTAGAAGCTTTTCCATGGCTCAATTGGTAGAGCTGGGTCACAACCCCAAGGTTGTAGGTTCGAATGCCAGGAAAGTGTTGGACTTTAATGTGATGTAAGTCGCTTTGGGTTGAATCGTATGGTAAATACAGAAATGCAAATGTCAAGACTCGTGGTTCTGTTAGAGTGAACAAAAGTGCAAAAGTTCACGTCCTGTGCACTTCACCACACACACCACAACCCCTTTGTTTACTCGAGCGTGCACAATGCTTCATACTATCATGAATCTGTTACCACAGTTACACAGTGGAGTAAAACTCTCAACCAATCAGATCTTCATCACTACAACTCCAGCAGCCAATGGCAGCTCACAAACCAATCGCCCTACAGCCACAGTGGAGTCCACTAGCGACCATCCCATCCACTGTAGTATCAGTACAAATAGCTTAATGAATGGAGAAAACGCCCTCCAGATGTTTTGCTTCTGAATTCAGCCAGTCACATGACCTGGATGTTTGCATTTTGAATGGGAGCTGCTCTTCGTCAATTGTCAAAATCAAGAGAGCGAATGTTTTTTTTTTCTTTTATTTAAATAAAAACATATGTATAAAAAGTATACATGTTTAGTGTTTATAATTATGTATTTTCTATATATTTGTTTATTTTTATATACACTATTATGAATTAAATAATTTATCATATATATATTTTTTATTTATATGTACAAATTATATTAATGTATTAATATAATGTATGTAATCTATTCTATTTTAATGCCCACTCCCAACACACACACACACACACACACACACACACACACACATTATACAGTAAATAAATAGTTTTCTCCGTTTGTTTAAAAAAAATGTGTTACTCGGGGGAAGGTAAAAGTGAAGAAAAATTTCACGCTCCACTTTTCCAAAGTTTAGGTCAAGCTTCAAAACAGACATCACCACACGAACCGGAATCTCGTGCAGAAAGGTGCAAGATTTCACCCATGATGTCATACTCTGTCATTCTTAATAATAAATGCAAACTTCATGTTACAAAGAATCTACATGCAAAATTCACTTCAAAATACGGATTCTGAGTTTATTATACCGGTTAAACAAGTAGAATCATAATCAGACATGCAAGGTCCATATGGACCCACTGAAGCTGAGCCAGGACCAGCATCAGCATCAGCATCACCCACGTGTAAGACGTGAATCCCGCCAGCGCAACAGCCACACCCACTCCAGCGGTCTCGCACGCACCCCTCGCTCATCCCCGCCAAACGTGCCTATTCTACCCAGCAACCCCCTTTTCCTTCCAGCCGCAGACAGTCCCGTCCACACACCAATCCCAGAGCGGCGGGGCGGGGCTGTGGGGGGTTTCCCCATCCTTCTGCGTGATGTTTTTACCATGCTCACAAACATGAATTAATGAGAGCCAACAAAAAGGCTGATGGCGTCGGGGTCGCTCATGCATACGGCGGCCCCCGTACAGTAGAGGCGCAGCGGGGGTCTGGCATACTGTCTACAGTGGCGTGAGGTGACGGGGTCAGCGCGTGACGGGCAGGCTGTACTATACCACTATACCACACCACTGCAGGCTAGAGACGTCTGACAGCACATCTGACCCAGTAACGGAGGGAACGCGCCAGTCTGGAGGCTTTCACGCATCTGGGTCTGTCTGCGGGAGACGGGGTGAAATATCTCCAGTGTTAGCCACGCTCACGTTTGGGGGTTCACGTAGTCGGCGAAGGTTCAATTAGGTCAGAGTGTGACTGTACTGTAATGTAAGCAGAAGTACAGGTTTAATGGGACTGTTGACATCTCAATTTGAAAAGCAAAAAATAGACCAATGGTTTTTACATGGTCTTTATATTTTTTTAGTGTTTATTGTGCTGTGGCCAGTAGATGGACCAACAGAGTGATAAATCAATCTTTGTCGAGTCATGGATGTTAAATCATGCGGGAATATTTGGACATAGCTTGTTACTGATATTACTGATATTAATTTTGTTGATATGAGAGAGAGAGAGAGAGAGAGAGAGAGAGAGAGAAGCAGAGAGACAGATGACAGATAAACAGAAATACGTGCAAAAGAATAACAGAGTGAGAGGTGGGACAGATAAAGAGAGAAATGAGAGACAGAGTGAAAGATAGAATCAGAGAGAGAGAAGCAGAGAGAAAGTGGGAGAGACGGAGTGGGAAACAGATAGAACGAAGCATAGAGACAGAGACAGAGACAGAGAGAGAGAGAGAGAGAGAGAGAGAGAGAGAGAGAGAGAGAGAGAGAGAGAGAGAGAGAGAGAGAGAGAGAGAGAGAGAGAGAGAGAGAGAGAGAGAGAGAGAGAGAGAGAGAGAGAGAGAGAGAGAGAGAGAGAGAGAGAGAGAGAGAGAGAGAGAGAGCAGAGAGAGAGAGAGAGAGAGAGAGAGAGAGAGAGAGAGAAGCATAGAGAAAAAGAGAGCGTGGGTGAGAGAGAGAGAGAACGAGAGAGAGAAAGATAGAATCAAACAGAGAGAGAGAGGGAGAGAGCAGAGAGAGAGTAAGAGAGTAAAGCATAGAGAAAGAGAGAGAATGAAAGAGAGAAGCAGACATAGAGAGAGAGATTGAGAGAAGCATAGAGAAAGAGAGAGAGAGAGAGGGTGAGTGAGTGAAAGAGAGAGAGAGAGAGAGAGAGAGAGAAAGAGAGGATGTGTCATTCACTGGTGACATTAGCGAGCAGGTGCTAGTGTATATTCATGACTGTCCCAGGATACGAGTCGCATGCATTCATGAGCACATCTACACGGAGGCCTGGAACAGATGGAGAAGGTTCTATTAGTGCAGAAGCGGGTAGTTAATGTAACATTAACCCAGGCCTGCTCGCCTTCAGCTGCTGCGGTGCCAGACTGGACCTGACTTCCTGTTTGCTGTCCACGTTGAGCTGATGCGTGAAGACAGGCATGTCTGTGGCATCTAAGTCTTCTCGGCCCACCCCACTATAAATGTGTGATGAATTCAGCTGTCAGCGCCAAAATCCTCAGAATTAGTGAGGAAATAGAATTAGGGGCAACGATACTGTTGGTGTTCCCAGATATTGTGTGGGTTTTCAAATTATATATGAAATATGCAGAAGTGTAAAGAGTACTGGAAGCCATACTTGAGTAAAAGTACAAATTTGCTCCATTACAAGTCACCAATTCTATGAAGACTTGAGTAAAAGTCGTAAAGTATTCAATTTTAAAAGGTCTTTATTTTTTTGTATTTTGGGATTTAGGCTAAAAAAACACCAAGAAACTTTTTATTTATGAGATTTTGTCTCTTAACATAGAAATTAAATTTACCACCTCTAAAATTTTTTCGAAATGCCAGAACAAAATAGATTTAAAAAAGTCTGTCATTTGATAGATTTCAGAAGTAGCATCCAGTACTTTCAGTATCCTGCAGATGGCAACAAGAAATTAATCGCTACAACAGTTAAGTGAAGTAACATTTGTCCATTTTCTATTTGTACTCAACTACTCTACACTAGTGGAAATGTGTTTAATGGACTTGGACTTTACCCGGTGCTCTTAAATAATTCAACTTTCATTTTATTTTTTGCTCTATCTTTAATAATGATATATATTTCACAAGTAAAAGAAAGGATTTGAACCTGCAAACTTTTGGACACAAGTCCTACTCCCAACCCACTAGGCCACAACTGCCCAATCATCAGTTGTTCATGAATGAAATGATGAGTCATAAAGGCTGGCATGCGGCGGTACGTGCGTGCAGCCTGTTCTCCTGCATCTGTATGAGACTCGTGTCCTCCTGAGGTGATGGCATTACATGTTAATGTGCTGCGCTTGTGTGTAGGACAAGTGGCTGAAGGTGAAGCATGACTCCGCATGAGTTAGCTTTAGCACGTCTGAATCCAAGCCAATGTAGATATATCACAGACAGACTGAATCAGAAAAAGGAAATGACTACATACAATGCATAAGATCAAGAAAGTGAAAGTAACAATTCTTTACATTTTTCAAATTGTATTTTGGCATTAAATTCAGCATCATTTGAAGCTCAATGATTGAATAAAAGTAGAATGACAAGAAATTAAATAATAATAAAATACATAGTTGAAATATAACTATAAACGTATAAGAAACTAAATATTTGTGTATTTATCTGACTTTGTGTACAGTCACTCTGACATGATGCAGCATCATGACCGAATTTGACAGTTCAGCATCTACGAACACAACGTTCTCCTCCCTTTATTAGACCTCAGTCGTTTGAAAGACTCATTGTCGTCTCTGCTAACTGTTTTACTAAATGAATCCTGGCAGCAGCTTAAGGAATGAGAGAACATGCTAAATCAGTATTTCTGCAGACAAACGATATTTCTGCTAAGATTTCAAGCTTTGCTTTGACGGATGTTCCCATTCCTACGCACAACAACTTGTTTGTTCTAAGAATGGGATGCTAATGTGTCTCTTTCCCTGAGAAAAGGGAAGCAAGTAACGTGTTTAGCCAGCAATAAAAAGCAAGTCCACTCTTCCCCATTTTGCTCAATACAAATCCTTGTCTCCAGAAATTTCTTTTTACACAATTGCCGCAACACGCCGGCAGTTCTCATGCTCTTTCTGATCTCTCTCCCCTCAGGCTCAGACTGTTCCAGAAACTTCACCAGTCCATCAGGTGTCATCGAATCTCCCGGCTTCCCTGACAAATACCCACACAATCTGGAGTGCACCTTCATCATCATCGTGCCTCCTCACATGGACGTCACCCTCACCTTCCTGACCTTTGACCTGGAAAACGACCCCCTGCAGGGCGCCGAGGGCGAGTGCAAGTACGATTGGCTGGAGGTGTGGGACGGCCTCCCGCAGGGTGAGTCCTCTAATCGCAAAGTATCCAACAAGTCCGAGATTAGGACCGCAGTATTCCAAAGTCCAGACCACCCGTCACTCTAAGAGGATTGCATTTCCCATTTCACTTTGACCTCATTGTCTGCTTCGAGATCAGCGTGTCGCATGTCTACCGTACATAATTTAGTCACTTAATGATTTCTAATCCACATACCATCACACTATGGGATGTTTTCATAGCCATCTGCTTGGTTGATCCACCACTAGTCTGTACAGCTGTTGGCTCTTATTCTAGAACACGCACGGCCAGTCCGGTTTGGGTCGGATGTTGCTTGTAGCTCCTCTCAAAACCCAGTTGTGCTGCGGCGATGGCACTTAGCGACGTTTAAGAGCCAGGCGTCAGTAGAAGGCACTGCCACGATACTTGCTCGTTCCTATCTGCACGAGGTGCATTCAAATGATTCTTAAAAGCAGGTGTAGGCACAGCTCTTGCTTATTCTCATTGCGCCAGGTCTACTCATGTTTTGTTTACAAGCATGAGTAAAAAGAAGTGAGTAACAGTGGGCACACTGAACAATCGATTATAACTCGTAACCAAGTTATGCTGTGTTGTTGGTGCGTCTAAGAGCCAGGCGTCAGTAGAAGAAGGCTCTGCCAATGTATCCGTTTCATAATTTGTTTTAAAAAGCTTGAGCGAAAAGAAGTGTAAATTAACAATGGGCGTGCAACAACTGATAGTAGTCCGGCTCGTCACCCAGTTGTTCTCGTATAGTGGTAGAACTGTTGGCGTTGGTAGAAAGAGGCATAGCCTTGCTGTTATCCTCAATGCACCAGGTTTGTCAATTTTTTTTTTTTTTTACAAGTAGGAGTAAAAGTTATCAGCAAGCAACAATGGGCGAGTAGCATATGCTAAGCTCTGCTCAAAGCCCATTTTCTCTCCTCCGATGGCGCTAGCGCTGGTTAAGAGCCAGGCGTCAGTAGAGAAAAGGCAAAGCCAAGGGTCTTGATTATTGTTATTTGCACCCGGTCCAATCTAATTTTTTAGCATGAGCGAAAAGAAGCGGTGAGGAACAATAGACAGTAAAGTTTTATCAGTGAAGTGAAAATGGGGCGTGAATAACACTCCAACAGGATTTAATCCTTGTCTGGACTGCAGGGATGTAGAGAGTTTTCCCCCAGCTGTCTTATTAATGCTTCTGCCCTGAGACCCCTATAATGCCTCCCTGGGCTCATCAAGCCCCCACCCTCCCTTCGACCTTCTGCCTCTGAGTCGAGCATCGCGTGCTAACACGGTTCAGGAACACGCAACTACTTTACGCAGTGACACATCTCAGACTACAGTTAGGGCACGCGATACTGATCTGATAGTGACTTTATGAACCATTCGTTCGAGAAAATAAACGCTTTACAATTGTATCTTTTGTATAAAATTAGGTAAGACCGAATGTCTGTATTTATAATTTGTTTTCTGTTTAACTACTTCCTTGTACACCACCTTTCTCCTCACTCTCACTCTTTTTCTGTCTTTTCTCTGTCTCAATTTCTCTCTTTCTGTCTCCCATTTCTCTCTCACTCTCAATCTCTAAATTAATTTAACTACAAATGTTACAAGATAGCGGTAAAGAAAAAACTATAGCTAAAAATAAAAAGCCCCTACTCCATGTTATTATAATATAAATTAAGGGTTAGGATTAGGGTTAAAACGCTCCATACCTGTATGCCTGTAAAATTGCTACATCAAACGTGACATGCTAACTTGGACGCAGCGATGAAGCCCCAGGGCTGTTTCAGGGAAAATTAACTTTTAAAAAGCCATTCATTGGAAACCGAAGTTAATCTCATCTTTTGCAATGTCAAGTTCTTTCAGTCTCATGCACCTTTTAAATGAAAAGCATCCCTTAGCTAATGCGAAAAATGTCTATTTGCTACGATTAGAGATTAATTTAGAAATTAATCTGGAATAATCTAGATTAAATTCGAGATTAATCTAGATTTAAACCATAATCTATGATCACATCTAATATATAAAATGCTACAAGATGTGTACAGTACCTGGGATCTACTCTAATCATTAACACCATCAGAGTTGGGAAAGAGTCATATCAACCCACCGCTTGACAACACTTGTGGTATTAAAGCCTCTCCAAAGAAGAGGAAAATCAATGTGTGTGATTGATACAAGGCTATTTCAGCCATTCAAGGCTCTGCATGTGTGTGTGTCAGAGTAGAGGATGGATTCATTACTCTCAGACACCAGCCTCTCTCCAGCACTACAGCCTGAGCAAACTAAATCACATACATCTGTTGACAGAAAAACACCTCTCAGCTCTGAGAAGGTGCCAGAAAGGTTGTGGGCTTTATAAAGAAAAACCAGCCATTTGAAACTAAGGAGAGCCTTGATTCCCAGCACCGCTGCTCTGTTTTACGCCTGCGCAGTTCAAAAACCTCCCAGCTATTGTGTGGTGTTATTTCAGGCCTCGGATTTTAATGTAAAGCCTATTTTTCCTCTGTGTTTTGCAGTGGGACCTTTGATTGGACGACACTGCGGTACCAAAATCCCTTCTGAAATACAGTCGTCCACTGGAATCCTCTCGCTTTCCTTTCATACGGACATGGCCGTGGCTAAAGATGGCTTCTCTGCCCGCTACAACATGACCCACAAGGAGACTAATGACAGTATGGGCTTCTCTTTTTACTTAGGTCACTAATCTACAGAGCAAAAATACACTGAAGTGTAACCAAACCAGATCCAACTTAGAATACTCATTAGATAATTTGCCCCGCAGACTTCCACTGCAGTAACGCTCTCGGCTTGGAGTCGGGAAAAATCAGCGATGACCAAATCTCTGCATCATCGTCCTTCTATGATGGCCGCTGGTCTCCTAGACAAGCCAGGCTGAACTTTGAGGACAACGCTTGGACGCCCAATGAAGACAGCAACAAGGAATATATCCAGGTGATTATACGGTTTTTATTATTTCCTTTGCATTTCAAGTAAAAAACAGATACATTAAACAGTGATTGAAAAGGTCAAAGTTCTGAGCAGTTTGGTCTGGTAGATATGCTTCAGATGTTGGTAGTCCAAAAAGGAATTCAAGTAGCCCGTTAAACGCTGCGGTGTTATAGAACATTAGTATTTTCAAAATTTTGCTAAATTTTGGATAGTTGTGGGAAAAAAAGGATGATTGAGAAATCAATTTTCTAAGTTAATGGAAAAAAGGACAAAAGGAAGTAAATAAATTCAAATAATCCATACGTAATGATTATAATACGTCACTTTCCAGACTTTGGGTCCGGGGATTAGCTCCACATTGCTCATGATCCAGAAATGGAATAGGAAAGTTACAATTATCTATTTTTTTATTATATTATATACGATGATTTATTGTTTAATAGATATTTTCCTCATTTAAAGGTATTAAAATATGAGCAGGTTCAAAAAATATTGTCTCCCATTTAAATACTATATATATTTTGGTAGCCCAACTGGATGAAATAGTAGCCCCAGTGAGTCGGTAATATTTCTCTATGCAACAGTAAAGATGCTTGAGATGATTAGCACATTAGACTTTTGAGATGAATGTCATTATGTTCGGTCTAAGTTTAAGTGGCGTGTGGTATTTGTGTCAGGATGCTGCTGAGTTGTGGCCTTGGAGTGGATCTCGCAGCTGCTGTGTTGTGTTAACACCTGACATTACTCCATCGCTCTAAGGGTCCCGGTCCCAGACAACCATCTTGACAAACAGCTGCAGTAAATGCCAGCATGCCTAAGGACCATACTTTATCCGACGCCCGGCTCGGCCCGAAGACGAGAACAGGGTTCCACTGTTTTAAACACTCTGGTGCCGTTCTGTTGGAGTAACTGATCAACTCACTAAACAGCCATTTAAAATAGAGCCGTTGGTTAGAAAAAGTTTGAAAAGAGAGATTGTTGTGCTTGATGAAGCATCGAATATGAATGAAAATAGCTCAAATTAACTTACATTGTCTGTGATTTTACTAGGTTTGATTTCCAGGGGAAACTGGAGGTTAGTTCACTGTTAATTTTGTTTGTCTAAAAGATTCAAGTTAATGACAAAAAAAAAACAGTTTGCGGAACCATAAATAAGACAAAATTAGTCAACAGTGCACAACCTGTGCACAACAACACAAAAATGGAAACTGATTGAAAAACAGTATGATTTTAAAATTTAAATACAGTAAATTACTTTGTAAGTCAATTATAAAACAACAGTAGCTAATAAAAACACAAGGAAATTACTGCAATTGAAATGAATGTAAAACAATAGTTTATACTTAGTCATTGTTTGAAAAGTACAGTACCTATTTCAAAAGTGATTGAGATTTAAAAAAAAATAATAATAACTTTTTGTTTTTTTTGCTAATTAAAAGCACTTTTCCAATACTTTTAAAGTATTTTGCAGGGTGGCTAATATATTTTGTAGGGGGTCTACTGTATATTTGTACAGTAAGAACTATCATTGCAGCAAAAATGACTAATTTAGTAAAACGTATTTAATAATTAGTAAAATGACTGAGGTGAAAAAAGGCGGTATTTCTCGGTCCATGTATCAATAGACAGACAAGAGTTTCTCTGTTTCCCAGCTCTTTATTACTATTCATCAGGGACTGACGTATTCTAGCCACACTTCTCTCTCTCTTTCTGCTCTCCGGGCGAGAGGTTGATGATGCACAACCCGTTCTGATGGTAACAGCCACTTGATTGATGAGGGTCCTTTCCTAGGAATAAATAGTTAGCAGCAGTCCTGCGTTATATTGATTTTTTTGTCTAGGTGTGTTTCTCCGTGGCCCTGAGCAGCTTTACAGAAGGTGGTGTGTGTGTGTGTGTGTGTGTAAGCCTTTGTGTTTGTGCGTGTGTGAAAGCCACACCTGTCTCCCTGACAGATAACAAACGCTGCAGTTTTCCCGCTCATGTTCAGATGACATCCCGCTGAGCAGGGCGAGCTGAGGATCATGGGTAATAGCTCTCCTCTAGGACGAGAGCGGAATGCCTGATTAAAGACCCGACTGCGGTGGAGGCGGCATTTGATGCTCTCGTACCGCAGTAATCATCATCATCGCCATCATCGTCGGGGGAGGTTGGAGTGTGAGGAAATGCGGCGTTCCGTGTGGAATAGGGGCAGCTGAATGAAGGTGTCTGGTATTGATCAGCCCTCGGGTGATTGATAAAACATTCACAGCCCCCATGATCTACTGGGATGGAACGTCTCAAATTCCCACAGCTCTATCTCTCACGGCTATTCCCAGAATATCATTCCCGTCACGAGGAATTCCACAATATACAGTTGTGCCACAATTGCCTTTGTTCACAACCATTTTGATTAATGAACAAACGTCCGGCTGAAATGAGCTGATCTCTGTCACAAACTTCTGGTATCGGGATCTTTTGAGTTTTGATAAAGAAATTGGAGGAACTGGTGTCATTTTTTTATTAGAATTAATTCAATTTTTTTGTAAGTGATGGCATCTTTTAGTTTATCCGTGGGTCTATTTCCACCACAAAACAAGAACAGAGACGTTTTATCTCTGAATTCTGACCTTGAATTGCAAGTTATAAAGTCATAATTGTGACTTATTTTCACAGAATTGCACGTTATAATGTCAAAATTGTGATTTAATCTCAGAATTCTGACTTTTTTGCTCAGTTTGAAACAAATTGCAAGTTATAAACTCCAAATTGCAATTTCGAATCTCAGTATTATAACTTTTTACACAGATTTGCCAGATAAAGCCAGAATTCAGAATTCTAAATGCTTGTTATGAACAATTCTGAGTCCATTACAATTATGAAAGTTGTGGTGCATAAATCCGAACTGAAGTGTTGAGTTTCTGATCATTTTGTTATTCATTTCTTCCTAATTGAACATTATAATAACATTCCTAAATATTTTTTACAGCAACTTAAAATCGCTGAATTTTTAAAAATTTTTGTCACATGTTAGTTAATACTTTGATCTTTCGCAGGTGGACTTGCATTTCCTGAAGGTCTTGACAGGAATCAGCACACAGGGAGCCGTGTCCAAAGAGACTCACAAGTCCTACTTTGTCACGACCTTTAAGTTAGAGGTCAGCACCAATGGAGAAGACTGGATGATCTACCGATTCGGGAAAAACCACAAGGTAGGATTTATGTAGTGGAATCACACTTGTGGCAAGGAACTGTTTTTGCGCCCCCTGTGGTTCATCGTAAATTACAAGCAAAGCCCTCAATGTATGGAATGATTGCGTGACAAGGGAACATTAAAACCTCTGATGTTAGTATGATGATTTTGGACTAAGCTGGAAAAAAAACATGCCGACTGCGAGAATCCAGACAACACCAACTGGCGTTAGGGTCTTTAGTCCGGGACCCCCTGCTGGAACAGTCTTTAGCTCTAATCTTCCTGAAAATCCCTCCGCTCACTCCTCCCTCCATGTTCTGTGTTTCTACTGCTTTACTTTCACCTTATACTGGATTTGTTGACAGGTCCTAATGGATCGAAATGAGATTTAATCCCATCGCCACCAGTCTGGCTAAATGAAAGTGAATATTACTGTGGCGTTTAGTTCTAAACTTGAAAAAAAATCACAATTACTCTAGATAAAATTGGACAAAATTGGTCACATACAACTGTTTTCTAAAATGCTTCTCTTGGGACACGCCTCTTGATGGGATTGTGGCCAACCAGTCACAGAGCAGGACACACAGACACACATTCACACTCCCACTTTACCACAAATGTATTACCATTAAAATATAACCTCATACTGTACATTACATTTCACAATGTGATATTGCAATTACACATTAAAAGAGAGAAACACAGATTATCTGGAAATAAGGTGTTCACGCTGGAATGATTATGTAAATTAGATATAATGTAAACAGTTTTCCCAGCATGCAGTGCACAAACTCTTAGAGTAATGTTTTCCAGCCTGATCGTTCAGACTGATATAACCGCATAAGGCTCTCATCATCCCTATGTGTGTGTGTGTGTGTGTTTGGTCCACCCAAAAGTGTTTATCTACTGCTGATTGGTCCTCTCATTCACGGCATGTGTCTGGTGAAAGTGTGATATCAGCAGCTTGCGGCTTAATTTCTTCTACGACTGGCTCTGTCTCCGTGGCGGTTATTTTCCTTCTTTACCAGATTACCGGGAGCACGCACCATTCAGTCACTGCTAAATCGCTCCTGATAAGATCGAAACACACATCCCAGCTCTTTTTCAAGCTCAGCTTCCTGCTGTACAGGCAGCAAGCATCTCACCTGGAACGCTATCAATAGGCAGTGACTATCTCGCCAAGCCGAAATGGCGCAAGACCCAATTATTTGCGGCTTATACAGTGCGTTCTAAACAAAGCATGCATGTGATGCTTATCAGCGCTAAAAAAGCATCTTAAAGATCATGACCATCACATGAGGAGCACGCTCACACTATCTGTGTTAGCAATCACTCATTCTTGTTTGCTCCCACAGAGGTCATCACGACCAGATCCATGAAAAAAAGAACATTCCTTGTTTAACAATACCGTCAAGACACGGTCAAAAGATTGGAATATAGCGAGAGCATATGGAGTGTGTGTTAACGTTTAAAAACCCGAGGCAAAGCAACAGAGAGCTCTGTCATGGGAAATGACTTCAGCTTACACTTCAAAACGGCAGCCTGACAGATCCGTCCATCTCTGCGCGTTCCTTTACTCCATACAGTGGGATAATGGAGCACTCCTGCTGGATCCCAAGAGGAACCTTCAGTTCTTTGGAAGAAGGTTGTGACGTCATAGCCTACAGAATAGATGGATATATAGCTTAAAAATTCACTTGAAGGTCAACAGAGTGTTTGCATGGTTGCACTCCAGGTCTCTGTTTCCTTCCCATAGTGCAAAAACATATGTTTGGGAGAATTTAAGCCTGGACAATTGCCAATAGGTGTGAGTGAGAGTGTAAATGTGTGTGTATTCCAACTTCCAGCTCCGAGTGACCCAAAAAAAAAAAAATGCAGTTCAATTAAATGTCTTCATTAACACCAAATAGCTAATTTGCTTTCAGTTTTCAATTTGCTAAGTTCATGCTTTGATTACTCAAAGCAGCATACTGTATTTTGACTTACAACTTTTCTTAAGACTCAAACCTACAACCATAGTGTTGCTAGCTGACTCAGCTACAGGAAAGGCACAGTCTCTGTGGCTCAATTGTGAAAGTGTCTTCCTTCTCTAAACGATTTTTATTATGCCAGAGAGGCATAAAATGTACTTTATATATATAAAGGTACCTCGTTCAAATGTGCTTACTTCCATGCTGAGCAAAACACTCTCTTTAGTTCTGGCTAACTAGTCGTTCCACCGCGATACGAAAGCTCTCATCCGCTGAACACGAGGCCAGAGCTGATAAGCCGTCACAGTCGGAGACTAATTTCTTATGAAAGTAAAAGTTTAGCAAAAAAAAGTTGTCAAGTTCTCAGTGGGAAGCAACACAGAGGGGCCTCAGCATTCCAATCTCTCAATATCAATCTCCCATTCAGACCGGGAATTACAGGAAACGCTGGGAACTAAATCAACATGCTGAATTTTTTTCCCCTTCTTTCTCCCCTGTCACCAATCTCTGTAATAAGAACCATTTTGATGTACAGTCAATTTGGAGTAAGACATTAATGGGCAGTTGACATGAAACGCCGGGCTGTGCTTTATCTCAAACCAATTTAAACATGCAATTTTTTTTTTCCCATTTACTCTGCATTTGAAAAGTATTTGGACTATTATAAATGCATTCCATGACCCGGTGTTAATTGAGAGATTACTGGAATATTTACGCTGGTAAATAATTTGTCACAGGACTATTCCTGTCAGTCTCTCTTCCACCGAGGCTCAGCCTGTACTGGCCTGCAGCCAACCGGAGCCAGGCTGCTCTGTCAACATCTTCATCTGGGCCGTGGAGGTGTGGGAGGGAGCGGGATGAGGGCAGAGAGAGAGTAATGACTCCAACAGAGCTGTGAATGCTGACCACATTTCCCGACGGTCCCATCAATCTGAGAAAAAAGAGTGGCAGTAAGCCAATGCAAAGCAGCGAGAGGCCGAGGGGAGATACTGATGGAGGGGACGAAAGACAAAAAGACAGACAGGCAGAATGATGGACAAACAGGGAAACATAGCTCCTCTTTCATCTCCTGTGACCTCGGTGAGGCCATGAGCCCGAGCAGTCAAGCGGTGTGGGAGCGTGGTGCTACACCTATGTGGCTGCGGGTTCCTTCAATTGCATTTGCAGAGACAGCTCTGGGTTTTCTGAGAGAGGAGAGTGGACCCAACTGCAGTAGGAGCAGGGCTTTTACTAAAACAAAAACCACAAGTAGCAAGAGCACACTATTAACTACAACTTAACTACATGTCATGGCAAGACAAGGTATGGCACATGCAAAGCATGGCAAGACAAGGCAGGGCAAAGGTAAGGTATGGCAAGACAAGGCATGGCAAATGGTAAGGCATGGGAAAGTAAGGCAGGGCAATGGCAAGGTGTGTCATGACAAGTCAGGACAAAGGCAAAGGGTGGCAACAGAAGGTGTGGCAAGACAAGGACAAGGTGTGGCTAGGACATGGACATAAGAAACTGAAGGCAAATAAGACCAAACACATGACAGAACCCAACTGAAAATATGTGATAATTAACTAATAAAACTAACAAAGAAAGCTGGCACTTTTTGGGCACTCTCAGAATACTAGTCCCCCTTCATTTACAAAAGCAGTGGAATCTAAGGAGAGACTGGCTCTCTGTTGTTGTTTCAATAGTCTCTTTTTATACCAGAGACATCTAAATAATTCATGTTGATTTTAGAGCACTCCTGAAGGAACCTGCCCTGATGACCAGCAATGAGGTCCAAATTCACATCATGAATATTTTGCATTAACACAGAGGAAACAAGGCAATGGTAATGACTGCAAGACAGATTGACTCAATAATTCATTTAAACGTTAACCTACATTCATTCTCTTCATTTCTCTCTTCTTGAGTGTGTGGGGGTGTAAATAATGTGTGTGTGCCAGTGAATAACACAATCGTGTATGTATTATGTATAAATACCTGGAAAGAAAAACATTCCCTTTCAACAGTTGAGCATATGGACAAATTTAAATGGAGGCGTTCACTTGTGTCAGTCATTTTTCAAAGTGAGATCAAAGGAAAAGTAAAACAAGACTAGAACACTCACATACTACATTCTATACTGTAGGAGTAGTGTGTGTATGTTCTGAAGTGTACTGTGGCAATATTATGTAATGTTAAATGTGGTAAAATAAAACACTTTTAATAGTTTAGTGGGACCCTATGGACACTTGTGGGGGCATTTTGCTGGTCATTAGAACTTTGAGGATCAAGATTGCATTTTAGGGCCAAGGTTAGACTTGAATTTCATTTTAAGTTGTGATCAGAGCAAGGGTTTCTCTGTTTTCCTCTTGCATGTGTGGGTTTCCTTTGGGTCTTCTCCCACAGTCCATAAACATTCAGGAGAATTGTAAAATCTAAATCCAAAAAGTACCTGTTTGAACTCTAATCCAGGGTGTGTGTCCTGCCTCCAGACCCAGAGTTGTTGGAGCTGGCACCAGCTTCTATTGACCGAGAACTGGAAAAGTGGTTTAGAAAATGGATAGATTTGTACTCTGATTCGGCTTCAATTCCGCCTTTGTAACAGATTGTACAGATGACCTATGGATCATCATGACTGCAGATCTGATTCTACACACTGCATGCTGGGAAACATTCACAGTGCAGGAGGGAACGTCACATAAATATCACATGCAAATGCACGATCACGATCAGGAGGTTCGTTTTAACCTCGATGCCTGCGGCAGTCTGTCCACTCAGTCTGTAATACATGACATCAGTCACAGGGGGCATTGCGAGAGACAGATTGGAATAAGATGGAAGTTTAAGGGTATGAGCGCGAGTGTGACGGTGGGCTTGTATCAGTGAAAAAGAGACGGACCATGACAGTGGGGATGATGGCAGTTTCGGTGGAGTGGAGGTCTGTCACTACCAGTACGTCTGTGTCTGTCAGCAGCAGTCACTGAAGCTAACGGAGGGAAAGAAAGCACTAGCAGTGTGGATAAGGTAGCGAGAGATGGGGAACCAGTCATGGGATAACATCGGGTCATTTTTTAGTTCATGATAACATTTTCTGTTACATATAAACTAACATCCAAAAGGAACTACAGTTTACAGAGCACTTATTTTTAGGACATTTTTAAAACGATGGCTGTCAACCAGCATCATGTCCTACTACTCTTTATTAACGTTTAAATGACATACTAGATTTTCTTTTTCTTTCGGGTACTAAATTAAATAAAATCACGTAAACGTTCCGTTCGCCATTTGTTGAATCGTACAATCTCACAATCGCAACACACAGTATGTCTGTCTAAAATCGGTATACTAACATTGTTTTAGGCATTGTATACATTGCCTAGGGATTCTACTCTGCCCACTTTGTTACATACGTTTCTGCTGTGGAACTCAAAATGTGCAAGACTCAGTCTGTTTGTTTCAGGCGTGAAACTTCACAACTGTGTTTTAGGCTCGACTGGGTGGCATTAAATACAGTATTTACGCAAATATTTTTTTTATCCTAAATTACGTACCCGTATTTTCTGGACTATAAGCCGCTACTTTTTTCATAGGTTTTGAACCATGCGGCTTATACAAAGGTGCGGCTATTCTGCAGATTTTTTTTTATAATGAAGATAAATACAGTAGATACCGTTTATTTTCAAATTTTTTCTGTCCCATTTTAATCAGCAAAGTTGCTGCCTTGTTAAAATGCAGGTTAGGAAAGGATCTATTTAGTTACATACATGTACATTTACAATTCAAAATCGTTCATAGAGCGGATGCGGCTTATATACAGGTGCGGCTTATAGTCCAGAAAATACGGTATTTCAAATATGCACATAATTATAAGCCCCTTTTCCACTATTCAAGTCAAGAGCAATTACAAATCAACAATAATACGTCATCTTCATGCAGCAGCGTTGCGCTTCTGGGCTGTGTCTGTTACGGTCCTGCAGCTTGGCTTCCACTGGCGGGAAGCAGAACAGGACTAATCATAGCCTGGCAGCTCGTCAGTTTCAGCAACTGCCGTGTAGTTAAAAGGAGTTTGTTGAGACAGAGGAGCTGTTGGTCAAACTTGTTCACTAAAGTGGCAAAGATGTTCTAACACGTTCAAACACAAGTTCTCTGGATGTGTTTTTAGAAGCCACGTCCGTGTGGCTTGTGTTTCATTGTTCTTCTTCTTCTGCTTGATCTTTTGAGTTTATGATTAAAAGCCGTGTTTTGCAAACTCTGCCATCGCATTTTTGTCGTCCTGGCGTGACAGTGTCCTCTTTTTCTTTAAGCAATTGTTCCGGAGGCAGACATGCGAACGAAAGTATTTAGCCAGAGTTTTAGGTGCTTAGGTTCGACTTTGAATGGATTTTTTTAATTTTGTGCCTGAATAGTCCCGTAAATATTTTAGTCTTCAGTCCCATGCCCATTTCTGGCATGACAGAGATATAATGTTGCGAGGACCCACCTTCATCTAAATTGAGCGATGCTGTCAGAGCCCCAAACTTTATTTAATTTTGTCATTCCTCCCATTTCCACTCTTCATCTGTCTTAGAGGACCGAGGGGAAATCATAGTTCCTCAGTTTCATATCAGCATGCTCTCTGAAGTCCACACTGTAATGGCTCTGGTCAATCCTGATACGCCTCTTAGCTTCTCCCTTTTGCATTTGTGGTTCATTTTGACCTCTTTGTGCTTAATACTCAATTGGCTTTATCCATAAACTCCAGTTGGTTCTTTTATCCCCAGGGAGTCGAATCTGGTTGAAGTGAGGAGTTCACAGATGCCCTTGGTTTCTGGTTGGATGTTGTAGACACCCGGCCAATCAGAAGCAATGTGCTATGGAGCCATATAGTTTTGGGGCCTGTAATATAGAGATAGTTCAATGATTAGTGATATAGAAGCAACAAGGTTGAAGATGATGATATTAAAGACAACTCTCTGATTATTACATTCATTATTAAGGATGTATTAAGACTTCAGTACAAGCCTTTGATTCCGAAGGCATGTCTGGACCAAACACAACCATGTGGAACGGATTTCACATTGTGGTTTTCAGAGAAGCATGTTATGCGATGGACCGTTTTGTTTAGACGGCAAAGGCGTAGAAAATTCGTCTCTCGCACTGATTTTTTACAGTCACACGTCACTAGCTTTAAGATTGAGAGGTTTGAGTATAGCTGCTATGAGGATATGAGTTCGATTCCCAAGAAAGGCAGGACGTTCTTTTGTTGTCTTTAGGTGTAATATAACAATGGCTTACATTATAATATTAATAAAAAAAATAAAGCTGACAAAGGCAAAAAAAAAAAAACATGTAAAAACCTTCTGTTTACAGGCTTCCTGGTGTAGCGTTGATTTAGCACTGCGGAATGTGTTGCCTTGTCAATGAGCTGTGAGAAATCGAGGTTTCCAACACACTATATAAATTACACACTGCTTGCTTAGACCCTCAAACACACGCACTCACGCACACACACACACACACACACACAGCTCTCACACACAACTTCACAGGCAGAGACGGGGTAAGGTCACACACTCCATCATGAGGTCATTAAATAAAAACAGATTTTAGTGATGCATGTCCACGTCTTCCTTCTGACAGGATCTTTACGCTTTTTTTTTTTCTTCTTCTGGAAGTTTCTCTTTTTCTCAGCACTCTCAGTTTTCCCAAGGTTTCACTAGAGGCTTTCTGGCGTGTTTGTCTTTTACTGTCCTCTTGTTTACTGTAAGAACAATTTGGGAATCATTTTTTACTTAAACGCCTATAAATGCTACAACAAAAAGTGCTTATCCTAGAAATTCGTCTGAATCCCAAAGTCTAAGAGGGAAAACCACCAAAAGACTAAGCAAATTCCCAACATCCCAAATATCCAAAATTCTCTTTCAACCCAACAAAATTACTAAGTTGTACCGACCAAAGTTCACATCTTGCTTTCTTCTGTTGTTCGCCACAATGTCTTTTTCCAAAACCTCCTTGTTCCACTGTTCTAGGAAGTTTAGCCAAGCACAGTCTTGACCCAGGCCAGCTGGCCCGGATGTCATTGGATCCTGAGATGGGTCAGGTCCTCGGGGTCCAAGCTTTGTTTCTGTGTGTGCAATGGTGCAAAGCCGTGCTCTCGTCTAGTCTTTCTCTTCTCTTCCACTTCCTCCCTCTTGAGACAAAGGCTCGGGTCTTGGAGGAAAACAGGGAGATTGAGATGTGCTATTATCTTGTCATTTCAACCACCATCGCCATCTAAACACTCATCGGATGAAGTGGCTCGATTTTGGCTGTGAGAACATCCCACTGAAAACAAATGGATCATCTTGTTTGAAAACCCTCATCGTAAAAACGCCAAAATCCGACCTCTATTTTTAGAGGGTAGCCATTTTTTTCGTCCTCATTCGGGGGAGATAAAACAACCCTTGGTGGTGTAATTTATGACGTGAGTGCTCTTATTTGTATGTGTATTTAGTGCTGTGTGTATTTTTACAGCAATTAAAGTCACATCTCACTTGACCCCTGTAAAGAAGCTCTTACTGCGCGAGAGTTTATGCTTGTCTTTGGGTTAGTTTGTTGTTAGAAGGATGTTCTTTGCCGTGGCCTGCATAGTTGTAAATCTCTTTTTTTCTCGTTAGGTTTTCCAGGCAAACTCGGACCCATCAGAGGTGGTCCTGAACCGGATTCCTCAACCAGTGTTGGCTCGATTCGTCCGCATCCGACCCCAAGCGTGGAAGAACGGGATTGCTTTGCGTTTCGAACTGTACGGATGCCAAATCACAGGTTCGTATGGGTCTTTTTGAGCACTTTTGATGAACACTCTTTTTTTTTCATAAGGTTTTTAAGGTTTTCCATCCTCCCTAGAATCTCATAAAGCTAGTCCCGAAGCCCTCAGAGTCCGGTTTATCTTTATCAGAGTTCCCGGGTCCTGATCGAGTTTAGTCATTTATGGAGATGGGGCGATAGCAGTCAGCTAATTCTGTTAGCATGTCCCCGCAGCAGATGAAGGAGGTGAACTGCTTCTGCACTGATGCGATCAGAGACATCACACTCCATCATTGCGCTATTAAACCGCCATTCGCTCCTATTTCCGCCGACACTGAACGGGACAAATGCGCTTTTACAGACGGGGTCTTTTTCAACACTGACACTAGCGCATCAGAGCCACTGCGGTCCCACGAGGGGTGTCGTCCCGCGGGCACCCAGCCCAGAAGCAGCTCTCTGCAGTGAAGCATGTCGCTGCCCTTCCTGTCGTTCTGGTGAAAAACTGATGCTCGCTCGGTGGAATATCCAACAGTGCCAAGCTCGTAAAGCCATCGATCACGCCGCTGCCGTTAGCTCCAATCTGTGTTTTACGGCTTTTTCTCCGGCCGTGTGGGTGGGTGAACCTCCGGGGGCAATACAGCAGAGATTGTTAGGATGGGTTTGAACCAGATGCCCCAGTCGGCTACCCTGTTCTTCTGTGTTTAAGCCATCGGCCAAAATCAATCCTTTATTTCTGGAAGCGTTTGCATTGGCTGGCGAAGGCAGAGAGAGGCTGTTTTGGGATGGGTGGGCTTGCTTTTAACTCAATGGAGGTCAGCCTAGCAAAAACGGAATGCTAATTCTCCTTTCCAGTAATAAATCCCACACACAAACACCCACTCGGAGGGATGCGCTCGCACAAACGCACCCACGGAGCTTTTGTCTATGTATTATTTACTTGTATATGACATAACAACATGAAACATTCATCTCACTCAGCCTGGAAATGTCAATCCCTGTTTTCCTCACCGTAACTCATCTGTTGTCCATCCATCTCCCACTCAGATGCTCCGTGCTCCGAGATGCAAGGGATGCTCTCGGGCCTTCTGCCAGACTCCCAGATCTCCGCCTCCTCCATGAGGGACATCCATGGAGCCACGGGCGCGGCCCGGTTGGTAGCCAGTCGCTCGGGGTGGTTCCCCAGTCCCGCCCAGCCTGTGGCCGGAGAAGAATGGCTGCAAGTGGACTTGGGATTTCCCAAAACAGTCAGAGGAATCATCACACAAGGGGCTCGAGGAGTCGATGGCAGCACCAGCGCTGAGAACCGGGCCTTCGTTCGGAAATACAAGCTGTCCCATAGTTTGAATGGGAAAGACTGGAGCTACATCATCGACTCCAAGACTAATTTGCCAAAGGTGAGGACTAAAGAACCATCCAGATAAGAAATTAAGACATGTCGATGCACAAATTGAGATATTAACTGTCACTACAAGTATAGTTTGAATAAGAAAGCTTCTAGAATAATCAGTTTGTGGTATTGAGCCAAAAACTGTCGTTTTTCTGATTTTTGGGAAAGTTGTTCAAGCTACTTTCAGTGGGTCAGAAATAATCACATAAACTGTAAAAATAAATTGACATAATGTGTCATATTATTTTGTAATGACCACACCCCTCCCAATTTAAATGTTTTTTCCAATCCCACATTGCGACAAATATCATGATCCACTAATTTTTTTGTTTGGACCTATCAACATTGTCACATAAAATGTGAAGATGTTTAAATGCATTTGTTCTAACACCAGACTAACAACAGTAATATCTGTTTAAAGTTTTACTTAAAAGGTTAAACGTTAAATAACAACCACCGATTTACTTTAGTTAATCAGATCAATTAAAAAATTGTAGGTCACAAAAATCAGATTATTAACTTAATTTTAGTCGTTCCTGTTAGTCGTAATCTCAGCAACTCAGCATTTCACTGGTAGATTCTCAATCTTCTGCTGTTAGAATTCAATTAAACTGTGAGCTTTGATAACATTCCAGCGAAATCATCCACGCTTGTGTTAATTAAAACCTGAAGCGCCGAGCCGCATCAGAGATTCCAAAATGTGGAGAATATTCTCCAGTTTTCCCTCTCCTGATATACATAGCTGAGCTAAGAAGCTTTTGTGCTCCTGCTTCTCCAGATTTTTGATGGAAACGCACACTATGACACCCCTGAGATCCGCCGTTTTGACGAGATTGCGGCCCAGTTTATCCGGGTGTATCCGGAGCGATGGTCCCCTGCCGGCATTGGAATGAGACTGGAGATACTGGGTTGTGATTTGCCAGGTAAGACTTGCCAGTTAAAGTGACTTGATGTAATGTCAAACAAGGACACCAAAGCTCTTCACTGAGATCACATTCATGTACATAAACATCTCTACTGATCTACAGAAAGCCCACAGCTGAAAAATATGATTGTATGGAATTTATAATGAAGGTATAATTAATATATTAATGGGATTTGATTTAAAAGAATATAAATAAGCACACATATATAAATAAATAAATAGTGTATAGATGTGTGCTTATTTATAAGAAATAAAGAAGGAAAGAAAGAAAAGGCAAAAGGAAGGAAGAAGGAAAGAAAGAAAAAAGCAAGAGAGAGTGAAAGAAATGAAGAAAGAGAAACTAGCAAGAGAGAGAGCAAAAGAAAGATAGAAGGAAGGAAGGAAAGGAAGGAAGGAAAGAAATAAAGAGCGAGAGAGTGAAAGAAAGAAAAAAGAAAGAAAGAACAAACAAGGAAGGAAAGAAAGATATAAATAAAGAGCGAGAGAGAGAAAAGATAGTGAAAGAAAGAAATGCAGCAAGAAAGAAAGATAAAAGCAAGAGTGAATGAAAGAAAGGAAGAAGGAAAGAAAAATAGAGAGAGAGAGAGAGAGAGAGAGAGAGACCGAAAGAAAGATGGAAGGAAGGAAGGAAAGAAAGAAAGAGAAAAGAGTGAGAGAAAGCAAAAGAAAGATTGAGAGAGTGCGAAAGAATGAAATAAATGCAGCAAGAAAGACAGAAAGAAAGAAAGCGCTTCAGTTGCAAAACTGGGATTCAAACCTGTGGCCTTTTGGTCAGAAGATAAACTCGAGGCTCTTTTAAAAATGAATGTGCACCGGATCTGCCATTTGAAACAAGAACACGGCTCTGTCTGAGCAGAAAGTGAGCAGAGCAGCCCAACACCTGGTGAATCACTTCTAGCTTCCTGTCCGTCTCTGATGCCCTTCATATCTCTTCCCACCGAGTCTTTCACCTGTGACGATCAGCTGAAAGGACACACGACGCCTCCCCACGGACCCGGCCTGAGCCACATAAAGCGCCTTGCCCAGGGGCTGCAATCGACGGGCTGTCCTCACCACTCTGTGTCTGCAGCAGTGCCAGGAGCATTAGAGCAGTTGCTGGAGGGATGAGGAAGAGGAGCTTTGGGGTGAAGGCCTCGGGGCTTAGTGCCCAGGCTTATTAGACGGGTCGGAATACTGGAGAAAGGGAGCGCCACTGCTGGCTCCGGGTGAGGTGGTGGCACTTTGCATGTCAAATACCAGATCTGGGATGGAGGCTTCAGGTGTGATTGGGAGCTTGATGTGATGGTGGCACAGGTTCTCAGGTCCTGAGGGTCATGAACCGGTGAGCAGTGGTGCAAAGTACTTGGGTAAATGCACTGTGTTACTTTACTTAAGTATTTTGGCTACTTTGTACTTGCACTGAGTAGCAAAAAAAAGTAGGACATATAAGCCACTACTTCACTACATTGGCCACTGAGTATCTGTACTCTTTACTCCACTACACTTACAGTTACTCATTGTGGACTTGAGTGATTCTCCGCAAAAAGTCAGTGTCAGTTTCTACTGCGGTTAATTTCTCGTGCGGACGAGGTAATATCGCCATCTGCAGGATGCTGAAGGTACTGGATGCTATTTGTGAGCTAAATCACGTCATCGTGAATTAGCGGTTGCACATTTGAGTTTGACGACTTTTTGTTCTTTTTTGTATTTTTTGTTCTGGCATTTTGAAACATTGAGGTGCTAAATTTAATTTCTATATTATGAAATAGATGAAATCTTATGAAAGAAGAGTTCCTTGCGTTTCACATTTTTAAGCCTAAAATCAGTACGAGTAAAATACTTGAGTTCTTTTCAAATTGGATACGTTATGACTTTTACTCAAATCTTCTTGGAATTAGTGACTTGTAACCTGTAATGGAGTAGTGTTTATTTACAGTGCAGTATTACTCCTCAGCCAATGAGCGGGAAAGATCAAACAGGATGATGAAAATCAGGCAACGATCAAGCGGTGGAATTAACGAGGGTCCGATCATGACTTGACGCGTGATTGTGTTTGTGTACGCACGCTGATGTTTGCGCGAGGGAATGCGGCGGCGCACAACTGTGCACCAGGTGTTGTAGACGCGGGGGGCTCAATCTAGCCGCTCACTGTTGAATCTACAGCCGCGCTGCTTAATCTCCACACTAAATCTAATCACTTACAGATCCTGGCGGAAACCAGGCAAACACACTTCCAGAGCCGCACACGCACCTTTTGTTTACACTGCTGGTTTGGAATTTGTGTGTACGTTCTTTTGCGTTCGGGCCTCCACCACAGAGACTGTGTCGGTTGTTTAACATCTGTTAAGCACATCTAACGTGATCCAGACCAGCACCGGTCCTCAAAGGAACCGCCTGACAACAAAAAACACACAAGCGCCCGGTTGAATGACTTAATTCCGCACTGGATGAGGTTGCTTGTGGTAGTTGCAGATGTGGCAAGAGGGTGAGTGACACAAAGGCCAGCTCGGCCGCTCTTCTGATCTCCTCGCTGGAGATCCTCTCAGACAGATATGAAAAATTCACAGGGTTACATCAGCCTCACTCCATTGCGGCGAGTTGTTTACAGCCGTCACATCTGCCAAAGTGCTAAATAAAGAAGCGTAAAGAGATATCACGGCGCATTGTTGGGATTCTGGAAACATCCGTACCATCATGGGTTCCTAGCGAGTGGTTGTCTGAATGATGTTCAAATTCTCTGCTTTAGCCCAAGGTTGTCACGACGTGTAGGAAGGTCAGACCCAAATGCAGGACAATTTTGAACTCCCAAGCAAAAACAGTAAACAAAACATGCTACAATGGACTAAGAACTAAAAACGCTTTTTGTCCCTGTGGTTAAAAGGAACAAACCACAATCAACAACGTAACGTTTTTAGACCGCATTAGCCTCTCCCGTAGTAATAATACCACATTTAATAGGACCATGAGCAAACTCAAGGAACGGGACTTACGAACAGTTCCAAAACTTAATTGTTTAAAAATAGTTTTTATTTTTTCTAATTTTCAAAAATAAAATTCCCGAAGTCTAAGGGCGAGAACAAATATAGCGTTGTAAATTTTTGAAATTTGAACACCTTCCTCTTAAGCTCGTTGTATCTCTGAAGCTACAACTAAAATAATATTTAAAAAAAATAATTTTCTTTCTTATTTTTAAGACAACTATCATGTAGATTTGAAAATAAAAACAAAAAAACGTTTTAAGCTTTGCTTCTGGTACCCCACATTAAAGAGCTAAATAAAACGCTAAATGGGGATGCTAGAAAAAATAAATACGGAAGCAAAGAAAACCACAAGGAAACACGAGATGCTACCAATCTGCACGCCTACAACTGTATTGTGCACTGTCCTTGTGTCACATCTCTGACAGAATTTGGCCTAAACGTTGTATTTCACAGCTATTCATGTCACGTCTCGCCACTTCATGACCCCACGACCTTTCCGACTGTTATCACGTAATTCATATAGTAAATGCTCCGATGTTTAAGCACACAAGAAAAGCTCAAGGTCACAGTCGTTTGGAATTATTCCTGCGGATGAATTAACATTTCGTCCAAGATCCCTCTGGTGTCCCTGTAGGAATAAATGTAGAAGGACAGGAGGAGAGAAATAATGAATTGATGAATAAATAAAGAGAAGGGAGGCGTGGCAGACGGACTTGTGTGAGCAAGAGCGTGAAAGACACACAGAGGGACTTTAGATATTTCAATCAGACTCCCTTGTCTATTATTCATTACAGGCCTCACATGAAGCCAGAGGTGTCTGTGGGGTGAACAAGAGATCCAGAGAGAACAGTGACCTCTACTGGGTGCACTGGGTTTCTTATCCACAGAAGCTGAAGAGCGCACAAGATGTTTCTCACCCAACCTGAGACAATGGCTTGTTCTCATCATTGGTCTGGTAATGGATGCTGGCAAACGGGTGGAGAACTGGCCTCATTCTCCCGTTAAGTAGCTTCTTTGAAGTCCACATGTTTCCATTCAGTGCAGATCGCCTCCCTCCCTGCGCTCTGCCGCTAAGCCGAGATGTCATTCTTTATATCCCCAGAGTGTAAATATTTAGGCCGACTGACATCTGCTTGATTTGCATAAACCACAGATTTCCGGAATGCTGTAAATTATTACATAATAGACAACAGTTCTTTTTTATTTTAATGTACCACACATCTGCTGATGCGTTGTACTGTATTGTAGTATTGGCTCTCTACGTTTACTGTTTGTTACAGTCAGCGCTTTGCATTTAAACTGTTGGCGTTCAGGTTCCGTGTTTGGAACAATCTACTCATTGAAAGTTGAAGTTCGTTTATTTCAGAAGTCCAAAGCCTTCCACAAAAAACACCTAGAATTAAACAGTACCCTTTTTTTTTATTATAATGATAAATAAATAAAGGAATTATTCGCTCACACTTTAATCACTTTAACACTTAACTTTTATTGAGCCAGTGAACCTTTAGCAGGCTATGTAAATTTGTATCATTAGCAATTAGCATTAGCATAAAGCATCTGTGAGAGAAAAAAGTGATGATCTAGGAAGGAATTCCATAAAAAACAAAACTGTTCAAAATCGGTGTTTGAAAAACTCAATCATGGGTCTTTTTAAGAATGTTATTACGCTTATATTACAGACAGATATTGGTTGTGTACACACGTTTACTTTGAAATGCGGTATCTCTGAGGATATTCATCATGGATATACAGTCTCCAGGTTTGAATATTTCTAGACATTCGAGGCATATTTGATTTCCATCACCTGAAGATGATTTGTTGGTTTAAGCTGGAGAGAAAAGGCCTTATCACAGGCCAAGCAAACAAGTCTGTCTGAACCACGAGCGCCGGTGCGTTTGTTTTGGAGGAGTTCACAAGCTCGGAGATAACACGATAAATCCTGCTAAATTCGGGATTCACAGACAGAGACAAAGGCCTTAATTAAATCGGTTCGGCTGGAAAACTGCGTTATCGTTATTGAATTCTGGAGGCCAAATCCTTGTTTTTCAAGTCGTGAATCTTTCATTAGGTTGAGTATGAACGTACGTCTACGTAAGGTTGTGTATGTGCAGCGAAGATCTTTCTAAACTAAAGGACAAAAGTTTGATCATTGGATTATTAATTCAGATTAGTAGATTGTTGAAACTACTTTTCGGTTCAACAATGCGCACATTTGCCGAATACGGGAGTGTTTGTCTTCACCGTCTTCTGGGGAAGCTGAGGTCTGTCCGCCAGAGGCACAGATTTACCACCAGGCTTTCTGCATAATTGAACATTTTTTTCCTGTTTGCAGAGAAAACGCTGAGTCAGAGATATGGACAGACTGGGTTAGCTTTTCCTGCCCTGAATTTAAAGGTTAAACAGAGAGCAATCCTTCCGTTAAGGCAGAGCGATCGGAACACAAGTCCACGCCTGCGAATATTCGCTCTCTATCTGAGACTTGGACACATTTCTTGCCCCTAATGTGTTATCAGGCTGCGGGAGAAAATCTCCGGCGACGGCCGGAAGGTTCTGGCATCCATATCAATTGGCTGCATCGATAGAGCCGGAGAGGATATTGGATTTTTTTTGGGAGAGGAATCTAATGTCCTGCACTGCGGTGGTCCACAGCTGAATCTACATATTTCACACGAATCATAAAAATCACAGCCATTCTTGAGGAGCAAAATCAATTTATGAATGAACTTTTCCCAGCTCAGTTTAACAAACTTACCGGACAGTTATTACACACACGTGTGTTAAACACGAGAGAACTCTCAGTTCCCAGAGATCCAAGACTGCTGGGAGGTTAATTGCAGTGGTAAAGGGCAGAAAAATTAATGGAGTTTAATGTCAGAAGCAACCCGCTGATGCTTCTCTTTCATGTACCGACCTGCTTATAGAAATTAATAACATATTAATAATACAGTAGGTCTTTCCTTTTCATGTCGGGATGATTACGGTTACACCGCACTCGTATTGGCCAATTAAGAGGAATGTTAAGAGTAATGGCTTTAATGACTTTAAGAGCTGACAATCATTACTCATTTACACCTTGTTGTCTCTAAACCTTCTTTGGTACGAGTCCCAGTAGAGAAACAAAGGGAGACGCAGAGGATGGTTCTAGATTTATGTTGGAAATAGCCACAGGAAGAGCATGTTTTAAAGTAGACTGGATTGTGTCAAGAGGGGAAACTATGAAGTTGTGTTTGTATTCACATGATGGCTTGTTTGGTTGGCTTTGTGCCCTAGTAAAGTGAGTGAATTTGTCAATATGGCCACTAGGGGCCGTATTAAGTCATACACACAGAAACCCGGAGTAGTGGGCAGCCATGGCGTCCAGAGGGCATATGGGGGTCAGTGGACACTCTGTTGTAGAATCAGCCGGACCGGGATTTGAACCTGTAACCTGTTGGACACTAAAGTCTAACTCTGCATCGCTAGAACACAACTGGCCTTGAGTAGTTGTGAATATGACACTCAAACTCAGATACACCAGTAAACCAGACTGATTTGAAGAGGTGGTTTCAGCCTAGTCTCAAACAAGATCTGGAAATTGAGAAAAACGTAAAAATGAAATACGTATTGTCTTTATGGTTTGTAAGGTGTTCGGCCCATAACCCCTAATGTATTCGCCCAAATGCGGCCAATAAACGTCAAATGTACATGTTTAACAGATGATGACAGTTTTTCTATTCCTTAGAGATTGTAGTGCGCTGGGATTCATTCTTATTTTACTCTCATTAGAATCTACAACCATTCCTGACACTGCCACGCCCACACTGCCCCCTCAGGAGGAGACAAGCACCGCCCACAGGACACAAGGTAACCAATCAAAATACAGCACCGACAGATTATCAAGAGTCTGCAAATTTGAATGCTACATGTTTAATAGTTTAGATGATTTAGATGGCTAGTTTTGTTTTCAAATTGAGATGTTTTACATATTCTACATCATGAGTCTCCCACAATGCCTTTCAATGGAAGTGTGTTTCGGTTGAAACAGAAGTTTAAACTGCTTTTCTTTCTTCTTTCCAGCTCCCACCACACACTCCTCCATCAACGACCTGTGTGACTTTGAGCAGAGTATGTGCGGATGGACATACGACCCCATGTATGATCTGAAATGGTCTCTCTACAGTTCCAGTTCCAATCTGGAGCACACGTTGGGAGCTGACAGTAAGTTTTAAGACTCTTTATTAATTAATTCATTAGTGAACGATTCTTTCTTTGCATCCTGAGATTTTAACTCATCCTGAGATAACCGTTATCTTTTTGTTAGCTCAGTCACTAGAGTTTAAAAAGGTTGTGGGTTCTATTCCTAGGGAGAGAACGTTTTAGTTTGATGTGTAATACGTCATCGTTTTGGTTCAAGAGGAGGTGGAGCCAATCCCAGTAACACGCCCTAGTATGGTGGCCAACCAACCAGAGAGCAGGAAACACAGACACATAGTTTACATACATGCAAAATTAAGTAGTAAAACAGTATAAACAGGTTTGAATAATCTCAACTGTGTTACAGAACATAAATCCTAATAATTTTAAAACTCTATTTTAACCTGCTAGTCCTGATCTTATATTTTAACTGTAGTCCTGACCCTCCAACGCCCTTGTCTTTTCAAATCTGCACTATACTCACCTCTCGTGTTGTATCTGTCCATCTCATTACTGCACTGGTAATTAATTTGACGGAAGAAAAACCTCAGAATAATATCTGTCACTCTTTCAGTCCTGCCTTCCTCATCCACTGGGACTCGGTCCGTCTCTCAATCTCTGAGCTTGCCTGACCTTTAGAAACCCTGTAAAAAAAAAAACCTCAAGTGCGCAGGGTTTCTAAGAGCAGTCGACCTTGTGTGGCTGTTAAAACAACCCAGCGCTGTTTTCCATATGTCAGGGTTTTAGAGAGAGATCCAGGAGATGAGAAACCAGAACTCGGCTGTTTTAACCATTTCCAAATCAAGTACACTCCACTCGCCTGGATCATGTCTTTCATTTTCTTTCCATCACTTGAAATATCCAAGTGATCACTTGAAGTTTAGAGTGTCCTCCATTAACACTTTCAGCACAAACACCTCGTGTATAGATCCTCTCTCCATACTTTGATTAAATAATCTATCGTCTCAGAAAGTCAAGCTGATCCAATGATTTCAAGAGTTTGGACCAGAAACTTATAATATAGTATGTATATAGTCAAATATATAGTATAATATATAGTGAAGGTCTAATTAACTGTGTCGTAGGGTCCTACTTAAAAACCCCCGTATTAACACCTGAATTATAACACTGAATAATAACTAAAAGTTCATTTTCATGCACAAACAGCCTAAAAATCAATTAGAAGTTGTTGTGAATTGATAACAATCTTTAATCTATGTCAACATCTCATGGTGACAGTTAATTCCTGAGCCGCTTTGGTAGAGATTTTCTATGAGAAGGCTTCAGGAGGAGGCTAACAGGAGGAAATGACAGTCATCTCTATAAATAAAGAGAAGGTGGGAGAATAAATTGCCACATTCATATAGATGCGGCGGTCTGGGTAATGATGATAATTTCTGCTGCCTGTGTCCAGTCCCATCACTCGGCTCAGCTCTAATCATCATTTTTCTTCTGCTTTACTGAGATATCCACTCCTCACCATGACAGAAGCTGTTTAGTAATGTCTTGGGGTCTTAGTATTCTGGGTATTTGAGCATTGGAAATATTGAGAAGTACAATGCAACGACCAGGTTTCATTATGTCTCATGCAATGTTCTGTGACCATTTAATAACAGTCACCAGATGATATAATTAAATGGAATAGGATATATCAGAATAGAATTGTATTGTAAAGTGTTTTTGGTGTTATGAAAGGTGATATCAAATATAATGTATTCTTCTTCTTCTTCTTCTTCTTCTCCTTCTTCTTCTTCTTCTTCTTCTTCTTCTTCTTCTTCTTCTTCTTATTATTATTATAGGAAAAAATAAGAAATAAATTTAATACTAACGTTTAGCCTTTCAAATGCACATATTGTTAAAAAATAGCCAAAAAAAACTGTAACCTCAACAAAATGTAAGCAACTGGACAAAAAATATTATAATGTTCGTTTAAAAAAAAAACAAGAAATCAAATGTTTTGCCTTCTAATTATACATACTTATTGTAAAAAAAAAAATAGAAATAATAAAATTATAAAAAATATAACATTGCATGTTTAAACATACGTAGAATAAAGCTAAATTAAAGCCTTCAAAAAAGAAAATTTTTTTTTGAAAAAAATGTATATGTTGATGTTGTAAAAACACATATAATGTATATGTTGTAAAAAAGGAAGAAAAAAAAAAAAGAACACGTTTAAACATGAAAAAAAAAATATTGTAAACAAGCACAACGCCATCACAAAACTCAAAATGAAACTTCACAACTTTACTAACTGAAATATTTTAAACAAAATCCTGTTTTCTCTTTAACAGATTTTGGAAATTTCCTGTACGTGGAGGCGAGTCTGAAGTCGGAGCCGCAGCGAGCTCGCTTACTGAGTCCATCAATGGGCCCCGAGCAGCATCCTGTCTGTTTGCTCTTCTTCTACAAGCTGCAAGGGGAAGGAGCTGACAGTCTCCGTGTCCTGCTGCGAGACGATGACCAGGAGGAGACCCTGCTCTGGGCTTTGAAAGGAGACCAGGGGCCCGTGTGGAGGGAGGGCCGCACCATCTTGCCTCAGTCTCCTAAAGAATATCAGGTACAGCCTTGTGCAGCCTTAAGAAGAGTCTTAGTTTAGATGACGGAGTTAACATACTTCTCGGCCAGATAAGCATATTGTCTATGACAAAAGTATTTTGATTTCTACAAAAATAACCACGGTTATAATTAAAAAAAAAAAAAAACCAAGCAACAAACCAACATCAAATGTTTTAGCTTTATATTGTATTTATGTACAGTATAACGTATTATATTATGTTCAACGTATATAAAACTTTTGATTCAAAAATATCAATTTCAGCTAACTTTTTAAGGTTATTTTAATAAGACACACACACACACACACACAAAATGTATCACTATTTTATATTGTATTAATCTTCATTATCACTTTAATACAAAATAGTTACCACATGCCATTGCAGTGGATTTATTGTGTAAATATATTGTGTCAATGACAAGACGTTTACAGCAATAAGTTAAAATCTGTAACCCTATTTTGTTTTGATTTATTATGTAATATACATCTCAAATCGGCTGTGACAAACTTCTCACAAACAAAAGTGTCATTTCTATTATAGATAAAAATGCCTAAAGGGTTTAAGCCTTTAATCATCTTCATATACTTATAATAAACACAACAGCTGAACTCTGAGTATTGACCAGGAGCAACTTATGGACAATTTGGCAAGCAGCCAAAAATTCCATGCCAGCGTTGGAGATCCAAAACAGTGTGTGGCCGTTTTTTAATAAACACTTTATTCCACCTTTTGTAGAACGAACGGAATTCAACAATGAATGGTTGGAATGCTGACAATAAGCCGTTCTGTTCATAATCTAGATTAGCATATTTGATCTCTGTTGAAGTGGTGGTCTCCGCATCATGTTTGAGGATAGACCATTGTCTTTGTAGTAGGGGATTAAATGCAATGAAAAGGAAGCAGTAATTAGTGACGCTCATTAAAGTGCACACTTTCAGAGTAATGCCCTCCTAATACAGGAAGTTAATTGAGAGCAGCGTGGTCAAGAGTCTCGTGTTTTGAACTTAACGCCTGAAATTTCCCTCTTCCTCTCGTTGATTTGCCAGGTCGTCATCGAGGGCTTTTTCGAGCGTGGCAGTCGAGGGCACATCTGGGTCGACAACATCCATATTAGCACCAGCACAGAGCTCGAACAGTGCACACGTAAGTTTCACCATTTGGTCCAGTACACTTGTCTTTATTTTTTATTGGTCATGGATTGTTTTCCAACAGAAATATGTGTTAATGACTAAAAAAGTATATTGTTATATATTATTATACATTTTTGAATATTATTATAAAAGAAAATATACATGGTGTATGTAGAATCGGACATTTTATAGAATGGCTGGAACAATGGTAGGCAAAGTATGAAGTGTGGCTTGGAAGCTGTTGTATTTGCATTTTGTATTTGATATTTGTTCTTAAATTTTGGTAATTGCTACTCAGTGTCTCAGTAAGTTATAAACAATATTTGCAGTGTCTGATTCTATAACCTGTGGTTTAAATTGTATTTTTTCTATTACGTTGTTAGAGATCATTTCATCAAAATTAATTTTACGTCATCATTCTGAATAGATTAAATTTGACAATCCATTTTGAAAATATTTTCTTTGTATTAAATATGTTATTACAGATGACTGTTGAATATTATGGATTAAATTCATTGCACATCATTCTTCTCAAAACATTGTAAGCTAATTCCTACAGTAGTCGAAGTAGCCGTCTAATAAAGCTCAACAGGAGCAAGTCATCCAGATTAAACAGATCAAAACCAATAATTGTGCTAGAAAGGTTTTCATCATTTGTTTTTGTTTTTTTATGTTTTGTTGTCAAAGGCCTCGCTGATTTGGACATTTCACACTTTGCCTAAAATCACCAGGCATTCTATAGAATGCCTTGATTTCACACTTTGCTTGTAACTTACGTGCATGTGTGTGTGTGTGTGTGTGTGTGTCATAAACACCTTACCGTGACACTTTCCGTTCAAGCCAAAGAAAGACAGTCGTAAGGCGCCGTTTTCAAACGCTTCATTCGCAGAAAGCTGGAAACTAGGCCAAACTCCCCCTGTGGGCTCCATCCCAATCTATGTTTCATTAGATTCGTTTCCTTCTCCTCTGTTTGTAAACAGAGCTTTCCAGAGCTGTGCGAGGGAAGAGCACGGCAGCGCAATAGTGAAGCTTTACACAAACACAAAAGCGACACGTTGATTGATAAAGGTTATGAACTGGGAAAACTCGGCTTTTCTTTGAGGACGTTTGCCTTTGCGGTGGTTCAACAGTCAGCATTCACACTGGAGTGCATTGTGTTGCCCTTATCTAGGCTAATGCTAAACACGCCTGTTTGCTAACCCACTGACTTACTGGCCGCCACAGCTCTGACTGTACTGGGACGCCGTTATTAATTAAAGGCGTTGTGTGTTTGCGCGCCAGCCCGGCCGTCACTGCCAAATCTCTCTCTCCACAGCGTTTCCTTTTAAAGAGACTGAATTCCAGACATTCTGATCCGGCTTTGAGTCGAGTGTTTGCCAGACACCGCCTGATCTTCTTCTCCTTCCTTTTAGACACTCACTCCTTCACCTGCTCTTGTTGTTTCAGGCTTGCTCTATACAATGATGGGATTGTGCATTGTTTTTTTGTTATTTTGAAGCTGACTTTTTTATTATATTTGCATTCAAATAACCTATAAATAAAACATAGGTTAAACAATTTGTTGAATAGAAATGTTTGTTTATAGAGTTGATGCGAATCTTTATAATTGATACTATTAAGCACACACACACACACACACACACACACACACACACACACACACACACACACTGTACTGTATATATACTGTGTGTGTATATGTATATATTGTATATTTGTGTTTATAAGTACAGTGTTTATTTTTATACACATACATATATTTAAAATTTGAATTTATTTATATTGTAATAAATATTGTTTTTGTTAAATAGTTACTTAAAAGCTAAGAACACCCATTAATTTTTTTCCTTACTTAATGAACAGAAATTATCACATTTAACTGTCTTTTACACCCATGATTCAAGCCCGACGTACCATCCCACCAATTTTAAAAGAAAAAAACTACTGAACAGTTTAAACTGACTTTTTGACATTTAGTGTCGTTTCTGTAAAATCATGTCAACTTCTTTTAAGAAACAGCAGTGTGTTGTTCTGAAAGATGCTGTATTTTAATAACTTCTATTGCTTGTCGTACCTATGAATTAATGAAAGCCCGAAATCCTGTATTAATTATTCTTAGTTTCCTGCCCTGACGTGTCTGTGAATATGCATTATCTGTGCCAACTGTTAAAACATTCATTTTCCCCTTACCTTCCAGAACCCTTCGTTCCATTCCCTCCCGAAATGACTGGTGAGTTTCTCCCGACATACTGCCATTTCCTGTTTCAATGTTTGTGCTTCCTGCTTGTTTGTCCAGCAACTTGTTTCACCCAAAAAACTCTTGACATTTTTATTTTACTTAGGATTTACGCTTTTAAAAGTGAAAAACGTGGTATTATTCAGGTTGTCCAAGTGACTTCTTAGCTTCAGTGTTTTTTTTTATTTATTCTGTTATTACTTTTGTCTTTGTGTTAATGCATTATTGTCGTGGTGGTTATTGTCCACACACCATTACTTCCATATAGATTTGATCTGCACGCATCGTATCCCAGCATGCATCTGTAGCTAAATATCACATGTTGTGTTTTACAAGGCGATAAATCGAAACTCATTTATAAATCATATAAAACACCATCGGCGATGCAAACAGAGATTTTACCTTTTGGTTTGTGTTTTGGTCCAGTCGTTTTTATCCAATAGATTTAAACATGATCTATTTCTCCATGTGTTTTCTCCAGTCTCAGATGACACGTAAATGGTGGGCTGAAATCAAACGAAAGCCCACCATGTGTCAGATCTGATATAAACTGACATTTATAAATGATCTGCGCTATTCTAAACTATTGTTCTAACAAGTCCAAAGTCTTGCTCTTTATAAATACATTTAATAATTTATTTACTTCAACACTTGTTTGAACTAAGACTACAAGATTGCTAAGAATACTAGTAATAGAAAGCAATTTTTCTTAGAATTGTAGTTTTTATTAAAAAGACACGATGGGTTCGTAGCATCTTCGAGGTATTTTCTTGGTTGTCATGGATGTTGGTCGCACTGTTTTCATCAGCCACGGCGATTCTCTGTTGTTCTATGATGCTGTTGACTGACTGAAATAGTATAAATATAGAACAATTGGATCTTTAAATTAAAGGATCAAACGTGACTTTACCATGGTAGCGAGTGTGAATACCAATAACCGTTTTTTTCTGACTATATGGCGCACTGGGTTATAAGACACGCTGTTATTAAACATCTATCTTTTTATAATCTAATTGTAATCATACCAGCATTCTGAGGGTCACAATCAAACTGTGCACACCTTATAGTCTGAAAAATACAGCCAGATCTCACCTTTTAACTCTAGGATGGCTCGCAAATCAATTCCGGCTACTGGAATTGGAGTAAAATACGAACGATCTCCTCATATTAGATCATAACGGATAATCACGATAAGCTCTAGAACAGAGGAAGCTGCTGGGGTTCCACACTGTTGTTCACCGATCTCCTGGATTGACTTACATGGGATTGGTGAGCAGTTTGCATGCGCTGCTGGTCGGGGTTCATGGAAGTCTTTGGCTTGAGGCAGATGGAGCACGAAACCACATGTCATGAAGCCAAAAGCAGAGAAGCCGCTGACGTCCATATACAAATAACTGCCTCACCCTGTAAAACCCACATCAGGAATTGGTGAGGATAAAGCTCCACCGATGCACAACCAAACCGTCTGCGGACAAGAGACGTGCATGTGCATTTGCGTGTCTGTGTTTGTTTGTTTGTATTCCGCACCGATGTAGGGCAAAATCCATTCACACGCAGTCCCAGATTGGCTTTAAGATGTGCAGTCTGCTTTCCTTTCTACCCCAAGCCAACTCTTCTGTGTCTCTCCACCAGGGGGAGACTCACATGGCTGGAGTGACCCAACTGTTGACACGACAGTCTCCCTGCAGCCCATGCCCACCTATTGGTATTATGTAATAGCGGGAGGTGGCGCCATTTTTCTCCTGGGTTGTATCACATTGGTAATGGTGCTGTGTTGCCAACGCTACCGCCTGGCAGCCAAGAAGAGCCAGCATTCGGTGTCCTACCAGAGCACCTACACGGGGTCAGGACAGTACGTGGCCAATGGGATTGGGGGCCTAACCGGAGCCGGGGTGGAACCCATGTTAACTATCCGGTTAGAGAAGAGCGAGCCCTGCTCTCAATGCTGAAGCCACACGAGAACAAGGATGGACCTTCTTGAGTTCCTCGAGGCCAGTGGACTTTAGAAAATTGAGATGAGACCGGTCCTGAGGCGGAGAGGCTGTGACACCCACCACAATTCTTGGCTTCCGGGCGGGTGGAGATACCTGGGAGCTCTAATCTTCTCCTCAAGACCCGAGCGATTGTACTGTCAAGAGTGTGGAGACGTTTCGCCAAGCTGCCAAGAAACTCGAGAGTGTTTTGCATGTGTGACACACTTCTGTTCAACATAGAGACACGTGGAGAGCTGGAATGTGTGAAAACGCTTCTAAGAGAGCAGGTTCCTGTCTGAGACGGGATGTGTGTCTCCAGCTGATACGGACAGGACGCATGAGCAACTATAAACTTTCAAGCGAATGGATTCGGAGCTTTTCTTTAAATGGATGTTCACCCTGTTGGACGGTTGAATGAAATGAAGAATCTTTACAGCTTTTCGAAGGCTGACATCCTTTTTAAGGGATCATGTCTATATACAAACCTTGTTTCTAAAAGGGCCGTTGGCGCTTTCATCAGACGATATACAGTATGTTTTGTTTGCCTATATGCAAAGGTCACGTGACCCTGCCTTAGCCAGCCTACTCCGATTGGCCAACTAACTGACATATCATTAGCCTTAAGATGCTACCGTGGCATTAAGTTAGTTCAAGCCGATCACTGTTCGTGTTCTTATTTGCATAATCTCAATTTTGAAATTTTTGTCCATGTTAGCGGGAAATCATCAGTTGAACTCCAAGCACTGACGGGTTTTATTTTTTATAGCTCACACTGAAGTGTTTCATTCTTCTGAGATTCAGTGTGTGAATCTGTCAAACGTCAGATGGTAAGAGAACGTTTTTCTCGATGGTTTAGCCAGTTGGCAAGCGGACGTTTACTCTACATTTACAATCTCTCATCCGTCTAGTAAAGTTACAGTGAGTGAAGCTCCTGATGTCTTACTGTGCTCCGAACAAACCTTTTTTGTTGATTTGTATTTTTTTATTCAACTACATTTACAGCAAAAAGCAGGTAGGCCGGAATATTGAAGTAAATTAGTAATCGATATGAAATCAATGTCATGTTATACACACGCAGACTTTAATATATAATATACAGTGGACCCTTGTTTGATAGTACAGTCGACTCCTGTTAATTGGATTCTGTTAAACTCCTGTTAAAGAAAGTTAACAGGTTATCTCCTGTTAAAACCATTTTGTCCCAATAACGCGGCATACATTTGCATTATAAAATATGATTTAGACTTCAGGATTTTTCCCAATAAGGCCGCTGCCCCTTAAACTGGTGGTCTAATTAAGTAGAATCGACTGTATTTAGAATTTTCGCACTTTCAGTTTTTGGAACGTAACTGCTTTATTTAGCATTTTATTGTCACTTTTGATTATGGATTTATAATTTGTAAACAGTTTAATTCTGGAATGTAAATCTGCGGCAGCATCACTCGGTCTTCTCTCACAGACGCAGCTTCTGATGCTGTGCAATTTTTTTCAGTTTCGACTATTTGCAAGTTTTTTTTTCCAGCTTTTTGAAGTTTGTGAAGATGACATATGAATATTTCCATAGATGAAGGAATTATTTAGGTTTTTTTTTGGTGGGAAACGTTACCGCTATAAGCAGGGGTCTGCTGTATTTGCATTTGACAATCTTGCGTCGTAGTTTTATTGCCATAATCATAATCTCTGTTATTCATGTCGAGACTTTTCAGTTAATAACATGATATATGCTTTTCATGATTCTCATCTACACACACAAAAGGACTAAATTGGCCTCATCCGAGCTCAGGATGGAAATTTCGATCAAAACACATTTTTCTTTTTGCACGTAAAGAGTCTGTCACCCGCGCTCGTCAGATTTGGCTCCGTCTGAAGCCAGTGGGATGAAAGGAGAGAGAAAATCCCGATATCTTGTTATGTCCTCCATCTGGCAATAGGTGAAAATAATCCCCCATCGTGGACTGACTGGCCCTTTCTCACACGTTTATCTGCTCTTCACAAAAGAATGTGTGGAGAGATGGTAGGCAAGATCAAAGAAACGGCTGCTCTAAATATAAACCTTCTCTGCTAAATCCAGCGTCTGGAGGGGTTTGTTAAAAACAGAAAAGCACATGAAAGTTCCTCACAAACAGCCGGAGAGACCACCAGATCTGGCAGGTTCTTCATGGGGCATCGTCTCCTCTTTTCCCACCAAATCTTCTGTACAGTAGAGAATGTTCTGGGCTGACAGGAGATCCGCCGAGAGCCCCACACAACAGCTTGTCGTGTGAAGAGCAGTTTGACTCAAATCTGCTTCGGGTTTTTTGAGAAAACTTTTTGGAAATCTGAAAGCGTTTCGTTTTCATTTAGAAAGTCACCAGTAGCTCACCAATTAGCTCAATGTAATAAAAAAATAGCATTTTAGACTAATTACTTTTGAATAAATCACTGTTTACAACTACATGATTAGTAAATGTCAGATTAGTACAGTATGATAGTATTATTTAGATCAGATTAATATGGTATTCATTTTAACAGACTAATCTGGTAAAAGTCCTAATAATTATCCAACCTTTTGCAGAACTTTAGTGGGAATTCACTTGCTTTGCATCACGGTTTCTGGGAACTGAATCAACAATGTTGGTGCTTTTAACTCCACCATCTCTGTCTGTTGAGATGCAAAAAAAAAATCTCATATTTTTTTTTTTCCTCGTTTTTTCAAGTTTATAAGGACACAAGCTTAATTAGTGAATTTACAATGTTCGCAAACCAAATTGGTCTTGAAACAAATTCAGTTTTCTTTAAATTCAGTGTAAACGAGGCCAATACATAAGTATACATTTTGCCGTGCGTATGTGCTGTTAATATTATTATTTTATTTTAAAACTATATATTT
Organism: Paedocypris sp. Pulau Singkep; assembly: GCA_017309775.1. Lineage (NCBI taxonomy): Eukaryota > Metazoa > Chordata > Actinopteri > Cypriniformes > Paedocypris > Paedocypris sp. Pulau Singkep. The sequence continues at coordinate 4,708,912 of MU204251.1, read as the reverse complement.
TTTAATAAATACGACAAGAACGCTAAGAAGGGTTTTGCAACTGAAAAAAATTATTTGTTTTGGTGACACACAGGCAGAACATTTCCGGTTTTTCTTCATTAAATTTCTTTCCTTTTACTTAAAAGAAGCCATTATTGGCAAACGTGTGTGCAAAATATGCAAAATTTACCGAATAGTACAAAAACCAAACATTTGTAGTCTAAGGCTCCACTGTCCTGATGGAAAAACTGACCCAGAGATGCCCATTTTTTTACATATCAGTCAGAATCTGTTCGTTTTTGCTATTTAGGCTACAAACCAAATCAGGGTTTAAGCCAGTTCTTTCTGTGGTGCTTCTTCTCGCTGTCTCTCAAAGATATTAATGAGCAAAGGAACTCTGAGGGGTCCCAGATAATGCCAAGAGCCTGTCTCCGATATTATCTGCACAAAACACCATATGCGCTCCCCCTCCTCAAATACAGCCAAGAAGAGCTGTGGGGGTCTCAAGAAATTGATTATTAATGTGCAAAAAATATTCTTTGGGTTGTGATGCTCTTCATGCTTTGCTTAAATGAATATAACCGGAGTTTACGGATGTGCTAGGAGTCGGAATATTTACCTGAAGATGTTCATCGAGTTCTTTATTTAATAATTATTGTGAGCACTTTTTTGTCCTTCGTGACTATAGCTGTGACCTTGTCATTAATATGAGCTTTTCTGTTCTCTTCATGTCGCAGAAGTTCAGCCTGTTTAAATATATATATAGTATGAAGTATATTTTGGCCTGTTGGATTTAATGGTCTTGAAAATGCTGTATTGAATGTTACAATAAAGTGTTATTTTTCTATTTATTGACCTGCAGCTTGTGCTTTTTTGAAAAAATAAAAGAGTGTTTTTTTTGTGTGTGTCTTGTTATAAACATAAATTTGCCATCCCACACAGTTTGACGTTTTTTTATTTGTGTTTTTCTCCCAAACAGAGCGTCGACCCGAAGACCTTGGAAACAATCGTCTTTTTAATGGCAGAGAGCGCAACGGTCAAGGTAAAACTGACTTGTTTTTTTTTTTTTTCAACAAAACTAATATCTAACTGCACAATGAGAACCTACACACACAAATCTAATCATGATCGATATAATTTAAACGCCTATGAATCAGTTCACTGTCAGTTATGCATAAAATACTGTATACCACAATTTGTTGAACATGAAATATCAATCAAAATACTTTTTATTGTTAGTAGTTCTGACCATATTCACCATAATCTGTAACCGACTCTCTGATGTATTCATTCACTCACCAACTTTACAGTATTTTTAGATAGAAATTACAGCCTTGTGCGAATTAGAATACGTGTGCAAAAACTAAATCAAAACAAAAGCACTACTGTGATTTTACTTTAATATCCCAGCATTTAATACTGTACCTATTACTGTACTATAGCTTCTAAAGTTAGTAAAATGTTCTCTTCTGACAATTTTGTGTAAAAGCAACGTTTGAATTGCATTGTAGATCGAGCGTCAGCTTATAAAAATAAACACTTAGATTGAATTGAATTGAATTGAATTGAATCGAATTGAATTGAATTGAGTTGAGTTGAATTGAAAAAGCCTTTAATTGTCCGAAATCGGGGAAATTGCATGTCAAAACAAAAGCATTATAATAATATAAAATATTATACAATAATGTAATGTAATATAATATATTATGATATAATATAATATATTCGATTCGATTCGATTCGATTCTATTATAGGATAACATAATCGGGATGGGCAATATGAGTGAAAATTGATATCATGATATCACGATATTTTGTAGTGTCAAAGATTGTGACTATACATGTATAAACACACTATTTAAAAAAGCAAAAAAAAATTCCCTACAGAACAGTAGGACTCTCCCTTTTTGACCATTTCCTCATCGTAGCATTCGCAACAGCCCAGCTCATGGGTTCGAATCCCAGGAAAGCCAGTGGCTGCGTCCGTATGACATGATTCTAAAGTGCGGCCTTGTCTCCAGGCTTTCCGTTCCCGGCGTGGACCACCCCCAACCCTTCCCGGGAACCCCCGGTGACCCGGATCTCAGACAAAGACAACGCCTGGCTGTACACACTGGACCCCATCCTGGTCACCATCATCGTCATGAGCTCGCTGGGCGTCCTGCTGGGCGCGGTGTGTGCGGGACTCCTGCTCTACTGCACCTGCTCCTACCACGGCCTCTCCTCGCGGAACACCACCACGCTGGAGAACTACAACTTTGAGCTCTACGACGGCATCAAGCACAAGGTGAAGATCAACCAGCAGCGCTGTTGCTCCGAGGCCTGAACCAGGAGCTTTCACCATCAGTGCCCCTTTATTACTCCTCATGGACCAGGGAATGGACCTAGAGCCTGCAACCGCCCATCTCTGACCAGGACGGTTGTCTTCTGGAAAGCTCAGCAAGTGTTAAAGATGACCGACACATATCAATCTATAGACGTTCCTCTACGAAGAGTAATAAGAACTCTAAAGAAATGTATATTGCTTTAGATTTTTGAAGAAAATCCAATCTACGGGAAAGTAATGGACGTTAGACGAGAGAGGCACTAGGGCTAGAAGACCGATGGTTTGTTAAATCTCAGCCTCTGTTTTGTGAACACTGTGGCCTAGAATATCGTGAGCGTTTGCTTTAGTTTCACACGCGTCGTTTTGCTGATTTACTTGCGCTTTCGTTCCGCCATCATGCTTTTCTGCGAGCGTCAGCGCCTCTATGTTTTATATGTACATTCTTGAGTTTTTTTTATTCGTAGGATGTTTTTTTCGTTGTGGCCATTAGACAGTGAGGTTTAAAAAAGGTCTCTGTATTAAGTTAGGCTGGAGTATTAGAATGGTCTTTCATGTCTTGTTTTGGGCTTTTTTTTTGCTTCGATTGTTTGAGTCGCGAGCACCGCTGACGACGGTGCGGGTGATTTCAAACGAACTTTATCGCAACCTATGGTTTGCGGAGGAATCAGAGCCACTGAGTCAAGTATTTCTCACGTCGTCTCACCCCGTTCTTCAAGAGACAAGACCCACGCTGCCAGAGCGACTCCGCTGGAAAAATTCGCTTTCATGTACAAACGACGGAGCCTTAAGCAAAACTGTTTTGGAGGAGAGCCATTTTAAACCGCCTTGGATTGAGAGCCACCAGGGCCTTGAGGAGTTGTGTTTTCTTTACCTGCCGCTTTATTTCACAGTTTATTTCGGCCTGTTGGAGTGAAGGCGAACATGTCCGGCTTTGTCGAAGTGTGAGACTTTCACGGAACGTTTCACCTCAAAGTGAAGCGTGTGATGGAAGAATTGAGTGCATGTCTTTGTTGTTCCTCGGACCGGCCTCTCGCTCCCAGGAGCCACACGGGTGGTTCTGTTGACCCGAGGGCCGGTGGAGGGGGAGGACTTGTTTTATTAGGAGGTGCAGAAAGCGGCCGGAGACATGGACTGTTTGGTCGGTGGGGCGGGGGGATTGTTCTCAGCTCGGTTTTCATTGGACTCTGTTGACTCTTTTCCAAGTGCCTTGGAGTTCTGGCCTGTTGGAGTTTTGCTGCAGAGCTGTGATAGTATTACCTCGTCTGTCTGGGACAGGAGGCCAACACCAAAAGAGATGAAGATCCCGGCACTGGTCAGATCATTCAAATGATGTTTGTATAGTTTGTACAGATAAAACAAAACTTTTTTATTGTTATTATTTAATAAAGTATGATTAATGGTAATTGGTATTGTTGTCGTTCTTGTGTCAGTGGATGTAGACGGTAATAATAAATATATTATTTTTAGCATGAACTTACCAGAAAAGCAGGGTTCAAGCTTCAATTATTATGTAATTTAATCATGTGTGGATCAGCTCTATTAGAGAAAATTCTACATTTTTACAGGAAAACGTTTATTTATCACAGTTCAGTGTCATGAAGTGTAACTACTTTATATGTGGAAAATATATAATAAAACACAAGAACAAGTTACTGTTATAGTTACTTCAGAGAATGGCCTTCTGTCAAAAAAAAAAAAACATTGAATGACATTAAAGTTTTTTATCTTAGTGGAGATAAACAAAGATAAACATTATATTAAGTTTAGCATCTAAGCTAACAATGTATGAAAATGGTGTAAATGTGGATTTGGAAAATGTTTTTAGCAGTGACAACCCTCCTGGCAGACATATATTGATTGCAATAGAGTTTAATAGCTTTACATCTATTAATATACAGCTAAGCCTAACTTTGCAGTTAAGCTAAATGTATCAATTATACAAATCTTTAAAAAGTTTAAAGGTAAACTCTAGTTTTCCACCCGGGCTATACCTAGCAGGCAAGCTAAACTTGAGATCTTGAGATTCTGATTAAGTCTTTTTTGCACCACGGAACTTCTTGCTGCTTGTCTCATTCTCATGCTTGCCTGAGGTGGGACAGGGGTTTATCACCACAATGTTCTTGTTCTACAGCTTACAACACAATGGTTTCAGTCAGTTGAGGAAATTGCCCAATTTAAGCTACACATATTAAAGTCTACCATTTGAACTGAACATCAAAGTTTGACAGTTAGATACAGTTTGAACTGAAAGTTCAAGTTTTACAGTTTGAAACCGTTTAAACTGAAAGTCCAATTTTTTTCAGTTTGATATACTGTTTGATCTGAAAGTTCCTGTTTTACAGTTGAATATTGTTGAACTGAAAGATCAAGTTTTATGGTTAGATACTGTTTGAACAGAAAGTCCAAGTTTTTTGGTTAGAAACAGTTGGAACCGAAATTCCAAGTTTTACGGTTAGATGTCGTTTGAACTGAAATTCCAAGATTTACAGTTTGATATTGTTTGAACTAACAGTCCAAGTTTTACAGTTTGATACTCTTTGAACAGAAAGTCCAAGTTTTATAGTTACATACAGTTTGAACCAGAGGTGTGGACTCGAGTCATGTGACTTGGAAACTAGTCAGACTCGATTCACGAATTTGGTGACTTCAGACTCGACTTGACAAAATATAAAAAGACTTGCGACTCGACTTGGACTTTAACACAAAAAACTTGGACTTTCACTTGGACTTGCGCCTATTGACTTGCAAAGACTTGCCACCTCACTTGAAAAGTCGCTACTTCTGTTCACAATTATTTGCACGCTTCACGCGCGCCGCGCGCATTTGTGACCGTGAGACTAGCATGCGCGCATTTGTGACGTCGAGAGCATGCGCGCGCTCGCACCTTCAATCAAAGTGCTGGCGAGTGTTTTGAATTTTGTAAACGCGGCGTTTGTAAAATGATGCCAAAGATATTTTCGTCTGGCAATAAAAATTACGAAATGAACAACAACAACGAGTTGCAGTGTGTAAAACATGCGAGTCGAATATTGCAGACGGAGACGCCACAACTTCCACAACTTTATTCGACACCTGAAGCTGCACAAAGGTATGTTTTGAATGAACGTCAAGACGATCTTATTAGCTAAGTGACCTACTAGCTGCGTGGTGATATCAATGAGGCTGTACATTTCCTCAGCATCACCTGCCAAACCTGCTGCACACACGCGATCGTGGCTACGCACACACACACACCCTACAGAACACAAGTGATTGTGACATCTCTCACCCCCCCCCCCTCTCTGTTTTGGTTATAAGTTTGAAGGGAGTTAAACAGAGTAAAATGAAGCTGTCTGTAGGACTCATCCAAGTACTGTACATGTTTTGATGAGAGCATGGTTATTCATTTAAGGATATGTTTAAGTTTTGAAACAATTTCAGGTGAAGATCATTTCAGATTTCAGACCTGTTTTTCTGTTTAACATTTTTTTCTGCAATATCCTGGGGAGATCAGTGTCGTGTCAAGTGTGTAAAATTTGTTCAAAATTAACACGTTTTTTTTTTTTAAGAAAAAAAAAAACTCTCCTGAGTTCGTCAGTGAATTGGTCCGTTCACTTGTCGAGTGACAGTGGAGACGCACAGACTCTGTAGCGAGCAGCATCAGCCCATTTTTTGTGGTTTGGTCAAAATAGTTTGTTCTTCTTTCATTTGTCATGTGACTGCTGCGCTGTTAACACAACAATGGCATCATATCTTTTAACACAAAAGATGCAGGACACAGATCATGTTAATGTGGTGTGTATTTGGTAGGTTTTCAAATTATATTAATTACTTTGTGGCATGTTGTGAATTATATGTTGTCCACTGAAGCACTGACTTGGACTTGACTCGAGACTTGCTTGTCCCTGACTTGGGACTTGACTCGGGACTCGAGGGCAGTGACTTGAGACTTACTTGTTACTTGCCTAACAGTGACTTTGTCCCACCTCTGGTTTGAACTGAAAGTCCAATATTTACAGTTAGATACCATTTGAACTGAAAGTCACAGTTCTTTACCGTTAAATACCGTTTACGCTGAAAGTTCAAACTTTACGGTTAGATACTGTTTGAACTGAAAGTCCAGGTTTTACAGTTAGACACCATTTGAACTAAAAGTCCAGGTTTTACAGTTAGACACCATTTGAACTAAAAGTCTAAGTTTTACAGTTAATTGCGGTTTGAACTGAAAGTCCAAGTTTTACAGTTGGATAATTATTGATTAGGAAACGTTATAGATTCACATGAAACTGGCCTAGTTTCAAATGGACAAAAAAGAAATACAGAATAGTGAGCATAATGTGCTTAGTGTAACTAAGCATATTATGCACATTTGAGTGGAAACAAAAGTGAGACATACAATTTTTAGTATATCAAATAATTTAGTTGAAAACTTGAGCATTGAGTCAAATTATATGAAAACTTGGCTGTACAACACACGGTTTAGCAGTTACAGAAGTGCCATGACTAAGGGCTGTGTAAGATAATAATATACCTACAATCCCAACAAGTACTATACTGTCCATCCCTAAAATAAAAAAAAATGTCAGACTGAAAAAACTTTATTTACATTAAACTCTTTGGAATCCTCTTACCTATCTATCAGACTGATATTAAACTCTTGTGATGGGGGAATAAAATCTCTGGTCGATGACCAATTCAGGTCATGACCATGGTACATTCCTTAGTATTGATGTAGAAAATCTAAATAAAAACATAAATCTGGGGAATTTCTGAAAAAACGTAAAGATCTGGGGAAAATATTGGTGGATCAATTTTTGACATGATTATAAATTTGACTCTTTTTTTTTATGGAGAAACAAAAGCACAAACATCTTATTTCTGAATTTGAATGATGAAGTTCATGCGTTTGCACTGTATGAGTTTATACCTAATCTGCAGATGATTTCTTCAATTTTCAGCAATGACTTGTGCAGAACCCGGATCTTGTGTTATCTGCAGTCTTCATCTCTTATCGATCCTGCAGGACTCGACTCAAAAATGGAGGGGTAAATTTCACATTAAGGTCCAATTTAGTAAAAGTCAATCCACTTGCAGTCCTAATTCCCAAAGCCTGACCTTGCCAGGCCATTGTTCTGAGACACGAGCACCACCAAACATTTTATACCCCTATAGATTAGACCACACACAATCCAATAAAACCCATAATGTCCATACAAGGAGAAGAAATTCAACTGCCCCTAGTGACTCGCAGCCGTTCATAAAACATACATTATTCTTCTCAGGCTTCAACTTGAAACATAAACATTGTGAATAATGAACACTAAAGCAAAGAACAACATCTCACCACATGAATGAATTATTTCGCACACCAGACATGCAATACTCTAATTTTAGTCTGGCTCGCTGACTTCTTCTGCGGGGAAGTGATGGACTCTGTCTCCTAGTTTGGATCCCTGCAGACTGATGATGCTTATGCATAATTATTGTGTTTTGGATGCTGACAGCATCCGGACTGAAGCTTGAAATCTCGGTGATGTGATTCATTCACCTGCAGTAGCAGTTATGCCCTGATACAGAGGAACAGCTTGGGTTTTATTAGACATATATAATTAATAATTTTATTATTATATATATAATATAGCTGCATTCTGCAATTTTGGTTTGGGTCTGTGTGTGTGTGTGTGTGTGCGTGTGTGTGGTATATAAGCTTGAAATGTCAGGAGACAATAATGGCTATGGTAACTATGGTAACCAAAAACCATTTATAAATTGCGACTACACACTTAACCGTATTGTTTTCTCACAGGAATACATAAAGAATTTTGTCGGCTATTGTTGTTTTTCTTAAAGAAAAATCATTCTTTGTGTAAAACGTCTCATTACTTGTTTCAACAATGGCTTGTGCCTGCAATATTTAACTTTTTGATTATTTAGTTCAATATTGATAGAGAGACTACATACATTCATCTCAAACTTGTTTTGTTGAAGAACCTGTGTGTGGCTTAACTTATGGTCAAAAACCATTGACGCGCATTAGTGCAGCTTTACTAAAAGCTTTACTCGCTTCTGGCATGACTAAAAACAGAAAAATGAACTGATAAATAGACTGTGACTTTACAACACTGGGTTCAAGAATTCCAAGAATAAACACGTTTTTTTCCTCTCTCTTCCAGCTTTGGGGAATATTTTTCAAGCCAAAACCTTACCAACACAACAGGGATTTACACCCCCTGCAGGCCAAACTCCTAAAGATTTGCTGGAAAGCAGGGGTTGTTATTCTACATTTCACTTTGGCTGGTTTTGTGGTGTATCTGATCATCTCTGACCAGGTTGAGATTGGTTGAGAAGTTCTGGCTCTGGCACCGAGCCGAAGCTGTTATCACACAACAGGGGTGGAATTCCGTTTCTTGTGATGGTCTTTCTTGGAGCCAGTGATAAAGTCATTAGAGCTCACACTGGAATCTCTTCAAACGGCTCATTTCTAAGATCAATGGAAAACATGAAATGAATTGTTCAATAAAACAGCAGAGGATGGAATAAATGATCCAACCTTCCAAGAGCTTTGAACGCTTAAAAGAAAATTTTCACATTTGTAAAAACTATGTTTATCCTTCCATCCATTTTCAAAGCTCGTTTTATTTTCTGGTCAAATCCCAGTCTGTATAAAAAATGTCAGGAGCAAAGGCCAACCTGTTCATCTAAAACATCTGCCTTTACAAGCAAGGAGGATCCGGTAAAAATATTTCTGTTCGGAGATCACATGATCTGGATCTCCAGTTTTTACAAAATGGGGTCGGGAATTTTGGCCAAAGTGAGTGAGAGTGTATCTTGTTGGGTGGTTACTGGGACTGGCACTAAATCCCAAAATACAGAAATGGAAAAGCTGTTCAAGCCTCCATGGAACTGATAGAAACAAAAATTGCCAATGATGTTTTTTTCTGTTTTTCAGATCCGAAAGACCTTTGAAAACAGAATAAGAGGCATCATTAGTTTTTTTTCTTGAGACGTCATCGTAATCCTAAAATGGGACGTCTCTATTTTCTTCTATGGTTCAGATAATTCAAGATTGAATTTATTGTGCCTTAACTGCAAACTTAACCTATCTTTCTAACTCATCCAATCAAATTAGTACACACACTTTTGTTAAACAACTAATTGTGCGTGTGTTTGTCAAGTCAAGTCAGGTTTTGTCGATAGAGCATAGTTTTAACCGTTTGAACTAAAGGGCTTTACTAGAGTAAATAACAAGCAATAAAATAAATACTGAGAACAATTAAAATTTCAATTTATAAAACAATTCATTTTATAAATTCAATGCACAGTATTGTTTGAAAGCTAATGAGTTTATGTTTGTAATGTGTGCGTGCGTGTGTGTGCGTGCGTGTGTGTGCGTGTGTGTGCGTGTGTGTGTGTGTGTGTGTGTGTGTGTGTGTGTGTGTGTGATCTCTGGCTCCTGATTTCATGATGCTGACGTTTCCAATTTTCTTACCTTAAAGAAGCCAAACATTGAGAGCTGGTATAATAGTTGAACAGCCTTCTAAGCAAATGCCAAAAATAAAGCTCCACCGTGAAGCTCTGGAGAGTCTGATGGCGAGAAGCTGCTGTTGAATGTTTTACTGCAGGCAGAGTAAATGTGGTGAGCTGTCAGGAGCTCTTGAATCAGGTTCAAACATCTTCCCTTCGGCAGATGGCTGAAGATGGCCTGAGCCACGGTGTCAGGAGACCAGCATGTGCTACGTGTGTTTGAGGACCGGTTTAGTAATGACCTCACAATGGAGGAAGGTTCCGGTGCAATGTTTTATATCGCTGATAGGAACAAAATTGTATTTTCTCGCAATAGTTTAGTGTGTCATTATATATTATGTTTGAATATCTGATACCAAAATTGATTGCATTAATCGAACAGGAACCGTAAAGGAACAGTAAACAAAGTTTCAGAAACTTTGCCAGAGATTATGCCTATTCTTCATTTTGTTGTTTATCATTACTTTTTCCGACTATGGATGTAAGTTTTGAGAGAGAGAGAGAGAGAGGGAGAGAGAGAGAGAGAGAGAGAGAGAGAGAGAGAGAGAGAGAGAGAGAGAGAGAGAGAGAGAGAGAGAGTTGTACTAGCAATGTGTGAAATACAGATATTCTATAAAATGCCATTTTTAGGCAAAGTATGGAAAGCAAGAAAGATGGCCATGTTCCACCACCAAGTGTGAAATATCTGAATTGGAAAGACCATCAATGATGAAAAGTCTAAAAACAAAAGTAAAATTGTTAAACAGAGTTTGAGACACATCGAGCAAAACCAAAGAATCGTAAACAATTACGTTCTAGAGACTTTGTTCTATTTCCTCTGAGTTCTTCATCAGCATCACTCTGACTTTCCTCACAATAAAGCCTGTCAGATTTTGTCAGCCTGTCAAAGTGACTGAGCTGTTACTTAGATGGGCTTTTGCTCTCCATATCTCCAACAAGGTTAAGAACCGTTGCTCTAGACTGAACATATTTGAATTTCAAACCTCACATTAAACAATCCGACCACATTTATTGCAGCCAAGCGCTTCAACGCCAGCTTTCAAATCTTGTTTCATCATTTTCCAGAATAAAGATGCCATTGAAGGCCAAGTTCTTTAGTGTGGTGCAGGTCTTATTTCCCCATGAACATACTGGGCGAAGAAAACTGCATAACAATCAGGGCGAGTTTTAGGCTAATCAAAATCTCTATTTTATTCAACGCATTGCTTTTGTAAACCAACTATTCTTCCAGAATGTTCAATGACGTCTTAAAGAAGACCTCCTGAAGACTTCCTGTTCTGTGTTAACTAGCTATCCCACTCAGACGAAGACAGCTAATGTTTTTTTTCTATTAAGCTTGTTTCGCAATACAAGTGGCATTTTGGACGGATGAACGGCGGCGTTGGTGTTTGGCAGCGTCGCGCAAACTACTGCCGAGATCTGAAGACTCAGCGTGTCTCTCGTTTCCCTTCGCCAAGGTGAAACCAGCACCACGAGTTTTATTGTTCTACAGCTCTGAGTTATTACTCTCTCATATGTTAATGAGAAAAGATAAGAGGCAGCGATGGAAAACACAGCAAATGTGTCTAGTCATACGACTCTCCGAAAATTAGACAGGTTTCTTGCCGTCTGTGTTTTTCCTGCCATGTGACTCATCTGCCTCCAGCAAAATCAAATTACATTTCCGTAAAAAGGTTTTCTATCCCATTTTAGACACAATGATTGTTTTGAAATGTATTCCTCTGGATGTTTTGATGGCTTTCTCTATTGTCCGTGAAAGTTTGACGTTTGGTTGGGTCTGCGAGAATAGATTTTACGGAATCTGGTTATACGCATTGTGGAGAATTGCTTTAATAATCATGTTATAAATGATATTATGCATTCAGAAGATAATCAAATTCGCTCGCAGGAGGAAAAACGATACGCTTCATGTGAGAGCAAACAAGAGGCGATGAAAGCTCGTCTGCTGTGTGAACTGGATCATTTTGGTAATTGCACCATCAATAAAGTGCTGCTTTATTTTGTTAATGTTACCTTGAGATGAGTTGGATCGGACTTCAAAGTCAGCGGAAGGGGTTTCCAGCGAAGGAAGAACAGAAGAAAGCAGATTTAACACAGAGCGGCTGAAAGGAAAAGACAGAAATTTGCCAATTATTTCCCTGAAAATAAGAAGCACGGAAAGTACAAACCTTTGATTGTGTTTTTTCATGTCATTACCGGTGTGTGTGTCTTTTATACACAGCACTACCATACTGAATTTAAAATTAAATTGGGTTTTTATTATGGAATGAAATTATAAAAAAAATAATGTTTATTGCATTTCTACTACCACTATCGGTACAAATTTCAACAGCTAGAGATGCAGTATAGAATATTTCTGTTCTGTACTGTATTAATGTATAGAATAATTTTGTATTATTATGTATTCAGAGACGCAGAAGATTTTATACATGTCTTTTATAAATATAGATCATATGTGAACTTCTGTATTTCATTGACAAATGAATATCATTTTTTGTGTCAAAAAAATCTATAACATTACAATCAATCTTAAGCAAAAGCTGTGGTTCTCCAATGATCATGTCCACCTTTGAACATTTAACCAGAGGTGTAAAGAGTACCTGAAATAGCCATACTTGAGCAAAAGTACGGAAACCTAATTGTTAAAAAATATTTAGTCATCAGTTCTAAGAAGACTTGGGTAAAAGTCTCACACAATTAAATTTTGAAGCTCAAATATTTTTTATTGTGTTGTAGTCTCAAAAAATGATTTAGTTCATAAGTAGCATCCAGTACCAAATATCACCTCTATCTGCATTTGAAATAATCTATCCCCCACCAATAATACAACTCGGTGTCACGTGTATGGACTTGGGCATGGACTACAAAAACCAGGATTCTGTGTGTTGTTCCCTTCCTGTTTTTGCGGTCACGTGCTTCATTGTTTCCACCTGTTCCCATGTTAGTCTTGTATTTAAGTTGCCACCTGTGTGTGAGTCCTAGTCCTTCATTGATGTTGCACCAGCCTGTTTCCCAGTTTGTCCCGAGTTCATGTGAGTTATTGTCATTAAATGTGTGTTTTTGTCCACCACGTTCTCCGGCTCTCCACGATTCTGCACCGGGAATCGTGACGCTCGGACTATCAAATAATTTGCCGATAATTTCTATTACCAAAATCATGAATGAAATAATTTATTTTTTTAGTTTTAACACAACAATCACTTTAAAATACAAAACACCTGCATCACTTGAAACCATCAAAAGTGAGAGAGGAACACGCTGTTTTTTCCCGCTGTCCTGCTGATCTCCCCCTCCCCCCATTGAGAATCACTCCGTTAAAGAGATCAAAATAGACTAGTACTTTGTCTTTTAACAAAAATTAAAAGCTAAAATTACCGTTAAAGAATCCTGTCAGTTGACACAGTGGCGTAGTGGTTAGTTTTGTTGCCTCACAGGACCGTTCAAGAGTCATGTCCTTCCTCCGTTAGGTTCCCTGTGCATGTGTGGGTTTCCTTCGGGTCTCCGGTTGCAAAAGTCTGGAAAATTCTGTGAAGGTGTGAGTGAGAGTGTAAAAGTGTGGGTGCGTGTGTCCTGCTCTGTGGTTGGTTGATTAGTTTGATTGTGTCCGTCTCCCAGTGACAGAGAAATCAAAAAGCGGTTCAGAAACCTGATCGATGAAGGAATCAATTCAAACCTGATTTCTTTATTGTGACTGTGTTTTGCAAGCCAAGGTTTTTTTTGCAGTGTCCACGGAAAGACATTTTTATTCATGCTTCGCCTCTTACTTTACTTAATAGTACATACACTATATATATTCACACAAATGGCCTCAGCCCAGCACTTTCACCACCTTTTAATGGGCTTATTTTTACCATTCCAGCGCTGCGGCAAGGCCATGGGAACACAAGAGGAAAACATTATCATTACCCTGAGGGCAGCTTAGTCAGTTCCAGTGGGTACGGAGAGATATCATTACCTCCCCTCTCAGAATCATTCAAGAACAAGACATGTTTTATCAATCATAGCCATTAAAGCTGCAGTTTAGGCCTCGGTGTGTTCGTGCACGTGTGTGTGTGTGTGTTGCTTCAGCTCCAAGATGCTGTATGTGCGATTGATGGAGGCTGTGGAAAAGCGCGTGAGCTCTGAGGTTTGGTTTGCTCTTTCCATCACCGTCTCTGTGGTGGTATCTCAGCAAGGGAACCGAGCTCTGCGTGGTCCTATAAACTGGAGAATAACAACCCCGTTAGGACCAGGAATTACCGAAGACCCCAGCTGCTCAGCCCACAACACACACCATGACAGACATACACCAAACATTCCAAGCTAGGAGCACATAAACATTCTCTGTATTTTATAGGCAACTATGCCAAAACACTAGTCTCTGGTTCAGCCAACTCAATAAATAGCACAATTGTGTATCTGTCATTTGTGCTTTTATTTTGTGATATGAGCGACTTGTGGTGTAGTGGCAAAATAGCTCAGTTCAGGTCTCAAGTTCAAGGCCCATATTTCTATGCTGAGTTTGCATTTTCTCCATTTGCTTGTGTGGGTTTCCTCCGAGTTTCCGGTTTCCTCCCACGGTTCAAATACACGCATTCTTGAGAATTGGATTCTGGAAAATTCCAATTAGGTGTTCGTGTGAATGTAGGTGTGGACCAATATAAGGTGTGTCTCTGTCTTCCAAGCCAGAATTGCAGTGATTGGCTTCAGCTTTTAGTGACCAAGAAGTGAAAACAGAAGGTTTGGAAATGTGTAAATGGAAATGGAAATATATTTGCACACATCTTTTATTTTTCTATGCAGACAAACTATTACATTATGTTATATTATTTTATACTGAATTACGCTGTGTATTTGATTATATTATACTATATATACATATATATATATATATATATATATATATATATAACATAATGCTTTTTAACTTGTTTCAATATTTTTCTATACAAACAATTATGTTGATAAAAACTGTGAACGTAAAGGATGAAAATGATTTTTCAGTTTACAGAGAAGAGAGAACTCAGAGAAGAGAAGAGAGAGAAGGGAGAGCGAGAGAGAGATTGAGTTTTAAACAAATGGCCTTTCAGTGTCTTTACAAACAGTGCGTAAACATTTTTAGTTTTCATCCAAGCCACTCATTAAGATCATTTTCTGTCTATATTAATGTTTTACTGTTTTTCCATGAAGGAAAAACAGACTCCAGCAGCTTTCAGTTACCTGCATGTGAAATCCCAGTGATTGTTTCAAGACAGCGGCCTAATTCATTTCCTCCAACATTACTTTCCATCTTGTTGTGTTTAAGAGTGAACACACAGCCTGGGGTGAACAAACACGTTCTCCTCCCTGACCCTTTACACCAAGAATTTCATCAAACTCCACTTCATTTATGCGGCGAACAGAAGGTAAATGTGTCCATTAATTTTTACAGAGTCCTGTAGCCGTATATGCTACGTGAAACAAAGGTATTATTAAACTCCAGCAGATGTGATCTCCAGTCTCTTGTGTTTTCCGGCGCGATAAAGCGGCGAGCAGTAACAGGTTGTTTTTCTCCCCGAATTTGTTTTTGTTTCAGATGTTCTCTCCGCAGAGAGATCCAGGTGGCTCCAGTGCTAATTAAACTCCTGGGCATCCAGAAAAGTGCGAGCAGATGCCAGCATCCGTCTGTAAAAGTCATCTTTACTGCTGCGGAGGCAGGAGGAGTGATTTACTGTATCTCACACATGGGCGTCAAACAGGTTTGGAGCTGCTAAAGATGTGGACGTGTGGTGATCTGGGTTGCATTTTGTTTTTAAAGCTGGAAAATAGTTGCTGTGTAAAGTAGAATGAAGCCTTTAATGGTCTCACAGTCTCTGAGTGATTGGTTGGCCACCAATCCAGTGAGTCCAATGCTGTGTCTGGGATTTTGATGGAAGTTGATGGGATTTACCAAGTGTCTAAGTAGCCCAGCAAAGTTGATGGGATTTACTCCAGCTCCTCGTGACCCAGAAATAGAAAAGCAGGATAGATAATGGATAGAAACGTGTTTATTAAAAGACACTTCAGTTCTATGTGTCCGGTATTCAAACTTGCAATATAGCGAGTAACGATAAGTGTCCATCCAAATGTAGCGGAGTAAAGAGTACAGATACTCAATCAAAAAAGTAGTCAAGTAAAGAGTACATTTATACAAATTTTAAAGCAAAAGAGTCGCTTTTATTTTATGATCTACTACCGTACCTACCTCTTTTTTGGCAAGTCTTAAGTTCCTTTAGGTTCTCAAAGTGACAATCAACTTCAAGTTGATCCTAGTCGGCATTTGGAGGAACATCAATTCCTTTTTTGTCTACTTGATTGACCAGATTACTATGGAATGACAGGAATCCAGTCACCTGTGCAATATCCATAATGTATATTTAAAATTATTTGAAATTCAGTAAAACTGCATTAAATAGGGTTAATAAAAATGACTGACATTCCGAGTTCTGAATATATTTTCCAGTCCATGAAAGACACTTCACCCTCCATAAAATCCAGAAAACGGTTTTCCAGTGATGAGATGCTTGTGGTATTTAAATCATTCAAACCTGAAACAGAAAAGGACCGTTGGATTTGATCTTCCAAATCAAACCAGTCCAGTGACCCAGACAACCAGACAGGAGGATCATACAACACAATCTGGCTGTGGCCGTTATGACAAACATGTCAGAGATTAAAATCCTCCAAACGGCAGCAACTGTTAGAGATTAAGAGAGTGATGGAGGTCAAAGGTCAAACTGTGTTGCAACACAATTTGAGTAAATTGAAAAATTGTGTTTTTGAAAATACATATGGCCGGAAGCAACACTTGGCAGTGTGAAAACAGTAAATAGATAGAACATCTAGCAAAGCACTGAATAACATCTGCTCTTTTATAGTCTTTCAGTTTAGTTTTGGAACAGGAAAAAACCTTAAATGTGTGTATTCTTTATTTATAGGCTGTAATAAATGGTGTATGTACATAGACTATAGTAGACTGTAAAAAACAAGCGTTTCAAAAACCGAATCAATATAAAGTATATCAATAATATATCTTATATTCATGTATTACCCTAAATATCTATCTATCCGTCTGTCTGTCGGATATGTAAAAAATATATGTAAACATATTTTTATAATCAGCTAAAATGTTATTATAGTTTAAATGTTATTCATAATAGTTATAGGTAATAGTGTATTACCGCCTGAGAGGCTTCACTGGACGGTGGAACTCAATTTCCCACAAACCTTTGCGGCAATGATTATTGTAATGTGTATTTTATTTTATATACATTTTTCTTCACAATTCACAATTTCTTGTATGAAATGGCACTGTTTACTAATAACGTGTTTCAAGCAAAGGTACTTTATAATATGCACTATATTTAATCCCCGTATGAAATCCCCGCCTAGAAATGTGATGCTGGTCAACCTGGTTTTACTGGGATCATGGCGGTGGCTTGTTAGCTCTCTGCTGAGATGAGTGTGAGCCGGGCCGCGGGTGGCTTCATTAAACTGTCTGAACAGTAATGGCGGCACATCTGACAAACAGCGCACACGTTCGGACACCAAGTCGGACACTCAACTGAAAGTGCTGATGTCTGTCCAGTTTGTGCACTTCACCTCGTGAATTCATATCAGGGAAAAGATTTATAATAAAATAAAAATAATAATTTAGGTCACATTTCGAGACTCTTTGAGAGGAGATCAAAGTCTCATCAATTTACTACTATTTCATACTTTACTTTACAGTCATTTACATGTCATCACAATTTTTTACACTTCAACAAATTCCTGATTTTCCTGAGAATTTCTACAGACTGAGCAAGTTACTTCTAAATTGTAATACGTAACACATTACTTGTTACTGTTATTTAAAAGTAATCCTTTACCTTACCATATTACTGTAATTGTAATAGAATTGTAGTATGTCATGACTTAAGTTAGTTTTTCTGTAGTTATTGTATTTGTTTTGTTATTGTTTTAGTTATTACCAAAATAATTACAGTAGTATAAATTAATATCTTAGAAATTTGTTTTTACATGAAACCACTGTAATGCCAAATTTAACGTATAATTTAAAAATCCTGTTTGAAGAACACAGGGAATTTCATTAACAAAATTATCTTGAGACAATAAAAAATGCACGTCTGTGTAAATTTCACCTAAATATGTGTGTACTGTACACACACAATGTGTTAACGTGTGAGAAAGATATGTACCGTATGTAAGATTTATGATCAAATTAAGTGTTCTTATGTCGTTTCAATATCCTTCAGTCATAAAAGATTGATTGACTGGCTCAATACTGAACCGAACATATGCTCGGGGCAAAATGAAACACCAAAGTGCAAACATCAGACCAGAAGTCGTATAGCTGGGACCGTTTTACAGACAGCTGTCGGTTGTCCAAGACAGAAAAACAGTGCGCTTGATCTTGTTATGTCTGCTAATGTGTTTAATGGAGGTCATACTCTATATTTAAATGTCTTTGTGCTGTTCTTTGAATGAAAATGAAACGTGTTGAGGTCTACTAGAAGGACTAAATGGTGCATTAGTAAGTTTCTATAATTCGAATTGATGCTAATTTTGCATATGCTAAACTCTGCTAATGGATGCTAAAATGACATATGCTAACCTCTGCTAATACTACATATGCTAACCTCGGCTAATCGATGCTAATAGTACATTTGCTAATAATACATTTGCTCGATGCTAATTTTGCATATGTTAAACTCTGCTAATTTATACTAATATTACAGTATTGTATACGCTCTGATTCATTTTAAACTTACAGGAAATCAAGATTATTGTATAACATTACAATTGTAAAAGGATTTAATCAAAATGTAATTTGCCCTGTTTTCCTCTCATCTAGAACAGCCTTTACCCAGCATTAATACCCCAGTTGCGTCATTTCTTGAAGTCCCAAACTTAGCATGGTAGTTCAGAAGAAGCACAACATAACTATCTAAATCCCTGTCATTAAAAACCAGACGTTTTAGAAGGTAAATCCTCATAGGTCTGCGGGTTGAGGACATTACGCGTGATGGATTTGTTTGAAAAACATCTAATTGTGATTTTAGACCTTTCCATCGCCACCGGCAACAGTCTCCTCTGAGGTTTTTACTGGCAGTGAGCTAAACATGTCAGACCAAAGGTAAGAAAAAGCTAAAGATAACAGAAAAAAAGCAAGGTATAATAATACTCGATGCGGTGAACTCCCTTCGGCAAGATGAGCCTTATGTGAAATCTTTTTCGCATGGAAAAGGCTTTTCAACAACCTTTCCAAGTAAAGTGAGGGAGTTTGTCAATATGGCCACTAGAGGCCGTATTGAAAATGTGCTCTGCATTTAACCATCCAGTGAAGTCTTACACACGCTGAGAAGTGACACACACAACCTGGAGCAGTGGGCAGCCTTAAGCCGTGCCGTCCTGGGCCATATTAGTGTTTTTTTAACCAGGACACTCTGATGTAGAGTCCAGCAAATTGGGATTCAAACCCAATTCTATGCAACATCTGAGTGGCAGTTCCAACTCTCTACCACTAGACCACAATGACGCAGAACCAGCTCTTTGAGTTCCTAAGGTGTCATTGTGTATGGAGTGGGGATTTGGGTGGAACCGGATCGCCACATGATATTTGACTTTGGGGAAAAATGGAACTGAAGACATCAGGTCTTCCAAATGAACACTGTCTAGCAGCCCCACACAGAGAGGAAGGTGGGAAATAAATGTTGAGTTAACAGCTGGATATGAACGATAGAGTGTGTTCTTACCTAGAGTGTTCTTCTATAATCCTAAGCCTGAGACACAGCAACACAGCAACGGAAAAATAACTGTGTGTTTGAAACCTATTGAGTGACGATAGAAAACTTAGGCCAATAATGATGCGATCACAACGAATGATTAGAAGTATTTTGTAATTGTAATTCTGTACTCTTTACTCCACTACATTTGAATAGACAATATTGTTACTTGTTTCATTGTGATGTAACAGGTCGGCATCTTCGCAGTTAATTTCTTGCGCGGTAGAGGCAATATCGCCATCTGCAGGACGCTGAAGGTACTGGATGCCACTTATGAGCTAGCGGTTGCACTTTTTAGCTCATATGAGTTTGGCTGACTTGACTTAATTTTTGGTTTTTATCTTTTCTTCTGCCATTTAAAACATTGACATGTTGATTTTAACTTCTATATTAGGTAATAAAACATGACGTAAATAATGCTTAGTTTCATGTTTTTTCCACATTTCTTAGTGTGTTTTTTTGCCTATATTCAGGAGGAGTAAAATACTTAAGTTTTTTTTTTGTAGTATTTTCTACATTCATTTGTATTCCCAGTAATTTCTGTTTACTCGAGTATGGTTTGCAGGTACTCTTTATGCCTCTGTTCTATGGCATGTGGCTCATGTCTTTTTTTCCAAGTATTTTATTTCAATTTCACTAATGTTTTTAATGCATTATTTTTATTACGCCGTTTCTACCGTGTCTTCACGTTGGCGGCTGTGCTCGGAATCCTCGTGCTATCTGACTTATTAGCCTCTTTGGTTTCTTATGAGCTCTACATTTCACCGTAGGCACATCTATTAAGGTTTGCGCAGCACGCTGGCACCACCAGCCACTGGGAGCAGAAAGGATTAACAGCATTGGAGCTACAGGTTCTAATTTGAGGCCAGACTGTCTTTATGGTCCCCCAATGTGTGTGTGTGTGTGTGTGTGTGTGTGTGTGACGCGTGGAAAACAGAAAATGAGACCCTGAAGCTACATGTCTGCTTAGGTGTCCATTAGCGATTACAAATCTGCATGCCGCAGTAATAGTTACTGACTTGAGGATTGATGAGACAATGCCGTTGCTTTTTAAATATTTACATCGGCACGCCAACAGGGCTGGAACGTTTCTGTGGAAAAGAGAGAGAGAGAGGACAACAGGCTTTTCTCAGGCCAGTCATGATGGAGGGAATAATTCAGCGTTCCGGCGTTTCAGCTTCCAGCGTCTCCGCCTCCCTTTCTCCTCACTCCTTACATGGCTTTCTTACTCAAAGGGATTTTCATGTTCATGGAAGCGGTGCTATGGATGCCAGGAACAAAAGACAAAGGATCATGCCGCTTTCTCCTTCTTTTCATAAACCTACATTTTAAAGACGGAGATGAACAGAAGGACCTTTTTCTTTACTGTGGCCAGTTTGTGGATCTTAAAGACACGCCCTTCACCATAAGGCCAGAGAGAAAGTTCCAGATGCTCTCTCTCATAACCATTCCTTTTCCACTCTGCCAACGCACCTGCCCTTTTCATACCATCCCCAACTGCCATTCTTCTCAGCTGACCTGATCAAAAACAATTCGTCCCTTAGATTAAAACATGGTTCCACTAGAAGGCTTTGTGGGCTTTCCATCTGTCTGTCATCTCATCTGACTCCACAGTATTTGTGCCTGCAGACCTTCTCTTGATTCTGAAGTTGGAGTCCCACGAGAACAGCAGCCCAGTTGCGTACCCTTTCAATGCAATAATCCTAGAAATGGCCTACAGCATCTCTCTGTCTGTGTGTTAGGTTTATTGTTTTTTAAAGATGTGGCAGACTGGACGTCATACTGGAGATTAGGCTTCTCACAGGGAGCCAGAGTGCAACTAATGGATATGTCTAGTGGTCTCGCATTTGCAGATGGTCAGGGTGCGATTAGCTGAAAAGCAGCGTTTCTGTAAAAGTGGATGGGAATTGGTACAGGTGATGACATCATAGCAGAGGTCTACTCTAAACGCCTAGAAATATTGGATTCAAAATTATACTTTGTTATGCAAATATAAATATATTTAGCCCATTATATTTTGTCCATGCATACTTTATAAATAATTCCAAATAATCTGTGCACTTCCTTTCAACGCTTTCCATACAACTGTGATGCATCCAGACAGGTATTTTTGTTTAAAATCATTTAACCAATAATTTTTCTGCCCTCAATTGTTGGCGTGCAGTTAAAAGTAGAGTCAACACTGCACCCGCCTTCAGATTACATTTTGCAGGCTCTTTAACTTAAATACATTGCCAGGACACTTTTCTTCAACCAATCAGATTTTGAGTTGCTTTTACAAGAACCACTGAGAAGATTTCGCCTCATCATAGAATTTTCAGACCAGCTGATTGGTCAAGGCAGGTTCAACTTCTATTCATTTAAATAGACTTAGTAATCGGCAAAGCACGAATAAGCTGTGCAACAGAGTAATTGAAATGTTTTTGAGGAACAAGAAGATGGCAAGAGTGTAAAATTTTTGTGATTTTTTTTATTTATTTATTTTTTTTAAACAATATTACTGATTTAAGGAAAATATTCTTATTTTTGCTTTTAAAGGATTGCAACTGGAAGTTGTGGAACTGTGCTGGGTAGTTTGTACCAGTGTAAAGATATTATGGCAGACCAGTATTGTCCATTTGACGTGATCTAGTAGGTTCGCAACTAGCTTGCATATTTAATAAAAGCATTAATTGTGTGACTACATGAGTTTCTATTAGCGATTCCATGTTGTGATGGATTTTAATTCTATAAATAGTATTTCTTGTTTTTTCTCAGACAAAGCACTACTGAAAACCTAGCTTCTGAAATTAAATATTTAACTGTAAAGTCATTTAAGTTGCCTTGGATGTATGTTTCTGTTAAATGCTAAAATGTAAGTGCAAGAATGTTGGATGATGAAGCTCATGAGACCTAGAGGTGGACCTTATAGTTACAAAAAATGAGATTAAGTTAAAAGTTAAAATTAATAACAAAAAAAAAAACATAGTGACATATTGTTTGATTTTGTTCTGTAAAATGTCTCTGATTGCGAGAAACGCCCCTGTGACGGTTCCGAGCACAAGTGTCATGTGATGCGCTGCACGAACATTTCGTCCTTGTGGGACTTGACTAATTGTTTGGATGCTGCTCATGTGTAACGCTCAACACTTGCCACATCTGGTTGCTCAGCAAAACCCTCAACTGGGACTCCGTCGAGCTTCACAGAAGCTACCAAATATTTAAATCAATTGCGTGCGTCCAACGTCCGCACATCAACACACTTTCAGCCGATGTATGTCAAGCTGAATGATTTAAACAATTACACTGTGTATCTCATAATCTAATATGTAAATGATGACATTTAACTTGGATAAAGGGCATTGAGTTATTCAAATGAAGTTGGCTTCCATGTTGGCTTGATTAAATTCTTCTCATAAAGTCACGTAAAGCACATGTCACCATATGAAAAAAACAAAGTATCTTCACTGTTCTTTTTAAGTGGCAAATGTCACATTTGCACCGTGTTGTGTTTCCCAAGAACTCAATTTCCCATAATCCCCTTGTGTGCCCAATGTTTGTTGGGTTTAATTGATTTCAGCTGTTGCTACTTAATAGCTTGCATTGTTATCTGTAATTGCTGTGTTTTTGTTTTGCGAGTTCTTTTTTTTTGTACTTTTGTGGTAGATTGTCAGCTACACTGTTTCCTTACCGCGTTTTTATCAGTCATGCATTTCCTTTTTCTGTTGGATGAATTGAAAAGTCATTTTGCTTTTAAAGAGCCTTCATCTTTCATGGTTATTGTATTTTCTCAATTTCTGGGTCATACGGAGCTGGCATCTCATAAACTCTGGGTCTAAGGTGAGACACACACTCTGGATTGGTGGCCAACCAATCAGAGAACTACACACATACGTACACACACACACACACACAAACACACACACATTCACTCACTCATTCACACCAATGGTCAATACTCCAATAACAAAATCACCTTAATTAAACACTTTTTTGACACTTTTTTTTTGACTCTGGACTTGCTTTTTGTTTTTCTATTAACCAAAATAAATTCCATTGTGATAAATGTGTGGATTCCATTTGATCAATTTGGAGCAAGAACACAATGAAGGACACATATACAAATGAAGAGATGTGTAAACTTCATACATATAATGTAAAAGTAATACATTTTGACTAGACAGTGAGTATGAGAAGAAGTGAGAGCGAGGCGAGGTTAAGCATCGGCCATTCTCCGTGCAGGTGGCTTTATTGCAGAATATGGATATTGTTAAAGCTGGTTAATCCTTCCCTGAGGAAAGGCAAAGAGACGGGAGAGATTGTTCTCAGCCTGTCATATTCCTTTCAGCCTTCTTTCATTTTTACTGCACTTGAATCTCATTTGTGGCCAAGCCTGGTTTGAGCTTTTTTATATCTAACCATGGCCGTAGGTGACACTGACCATAACACTAACCACAACTCATTTGGACTGTCTCAAGACGAAAAGTTCATTCTTCTTCACCGTTATATGGCTGTAATATTTTTGAACTAGCACAAAAAAGCATCTGGTGTGTAAAGATCCAAGAAAAGCACATTTTGGAGAGGAATAAAAAACAGTATCACGTGACAGTCCATCAAATGTTTGACTCGTCTTGTCAAGTACTCAAAAGCGTCGAGTTGTCATAACAAATGACCTGCAAAAAAGGATCCCGCTCCTCTCATCTCTTTGTCTTTCAGGTAATCGACGCTGTGTAACGGTTGTTATGGAAACAGAAGCTGGTGGGCCCGTTCTGACACTTGAAGTGTAAAGCAAGAAAACGCCGGCGTTCTGGAGGGTGATCTGACAGCACTTCTGTGTTTTACTCATTCATTTAGCCTTTGACTTTCTATCACGCTTTTCTGTTTCTGGGTCACAGGGAGCTGGAGCCAATCACAGCAGCTCTGGGACTGAAGGTAGGATGCAAATCCATCCAATCACAGAGCAGGACACATTCTGAAATCCATTCATATAAAGTGTGTGTGTTTTTTTGTGCATTCTAGCGGTTTGTGTAAGCGGCAGCATGCTGGGTGCTATCTTTAACACAATAGAACAAACATCAGAGATGGTCGCCACAGTGGATATCCAGCTGTTAAAGCAGATCAGACAAGCTAGAGTGTAGGATAAGTCTGAACTAAATCCTGTCAAGCTTTTGTTTAGTTGTGTGTGCTAAACACAGCTATTGGCTTGAAATGGGGGGAAAAAAACATTGACATCATACGAACCTGGAAGAACATCCTTAGGAACATTGCTTTTTTAAGGATACCAAGACCAGTAGAGTTTCCTTTTGTTTAATCGGAAAGAAGTGCGACAGAACCGGAAACGTGGACACAAATGCTGCGGAATTGTTCAAGGTGTGAATTCAAAACTGGCTGATTCTGGCTTTAAGTCCTCAACTTGTGGCAACGAGAGCTTGAATTTGACATTTACTGTACTGTTTCTGAACCCATTTATTATTTCACACACTCAGAATTGTCACAATATTTACAGTTGTATCAAGTACTTGAGAAAATTGACTTTGTTACTTTACTTAAGTATTTTGGCTACTTTGTACTTGTAATGAGTATCAATAATATAGGCAACTTTTACTTTCTACTTGACTACATTTGTGAGTGAGAATCTGTACTCTTGACTCCACTACATTTGAATGAACACGTAATAATTACTTGTTACACTTATTGTGCATATCTTTTTTTACCACGGATAATTTATTGGGCGGACAAGGCGATATCGCCATCTGCAGGATGCTGAATTTAAATCAGCTGAAGTAAAGTCTACGAGACTTTTTACTTACATTTCTAAAATTTCAACTCTCAAACGCTGGACAACAACTGCCTAGTGGTGAGATGGCATAGGTAAATTGACTATAGTGTGAGTGAGTGTGAGTGAATGTGTGTGTTGGTCCTGCTCTGTGATTGGTTGGCTACTAATCCAGGGTGTGTTTGTTGCTGCTCTCATTGTGCTGTTATGCTGCTTATATATGGTTAGTATTTTGGCAAATGGCATATTTAAAAGGAATCGACACAACAACAAAAAGTAAAAAAACACTTAAAGGAAACTAAAGTACAACAACAAACACATCCTCTGTATTTAAATAACAGGAAATGTCATGTTGTTTTACCGTGATCCAGGAGTAATTATAGACACTTCTGCTTTATCTTGGTCATTTTAAATTATTTTATTACAAAGTTTAACAATTTTATTTCATTAAGTGATTTCTTGGAAGGGCTAGTTTTATTTTATTTTCTGTATTTTTACTGTATCGATACTGTATCGGGTTTTTTAAGTCTTAATTTCTTCTAACATCAGTCCTAGTGTGAAAAGTCACTATTTAGAATGCAACAAGTACTGAAACAAAGCTCAAATGACCAATCAATCTGAAGGTTGGCACGTCTTTAATTCACAGGTATTGACTTATTGAAATGTCACCTTGAACTTTCAGGATCGCCTTTGTTTTAAAGATATCACTAAGGAAAAACACTTGAATCAACTGCATGGCTATCTATCTATCTTTTTTTTTGTTGTCAAATTTTTATTGACATTTTAGTATCAAACATGCATAGAAAACACAGCATAGACATACAATCAGCAAAGGAAAGTACCTGCAAGTCTGAAGGGCAAATGACAAATATATCAAATAAATAATATTAAATAATATCCCACCATACAGAAGTTACTGACTCGACGATATTAAATGATGTTAATAATCAATGATAGTGATAATATTTATGAGACTGCTGAAAGGTCTTTGACAAACAACAGACAAACAACCATCCATCCATCCATCTATTCCTTTCTAAACTATAATAACTTACTGTATAGCAGACTTTTAACGTTTGACAGTTCTTTTACAAATCTCAACTCAATGCTTGTTCCCCTTCTAGAGGTCGAGGACCGGCCACGCCACTGCCACAACCTTTCAGGCTGACGGCGAGAGGGAAGTTTGCAGATGTTTGTCCCTCGTACTAACAGCTCATTACTAACGGGCAGGATTCAGTCGTGTCATTATGTTGGCAGATGCTGAAGAACGGGACAGACGCGCGGTTTATCAGCATCAGCCACGCGGCTCCTGCCAATCAGAGTGGCGCGGGGGGATGGCGTGTCACTCAGGCGGACTGACAGACTGAGGATGGAGGATGGCGATGACGTTTGAAAGGTACAGTGTCTGTTCCTCGGGGTCCCGTGTCGTGGGGGCCAAACCTGACGGACCGGTGACAGACATCAATAGCGGCTTCAGAACCGGTCCTGGGGGAAAGCGCTGGCCGCTCATGTGGAAATGAAGCTTCAGGCTCCTTTTCAAAGCTGTGCTCCGTCTACTGTACATAATGTGAGCGGTTAATCTGAGCTCAATTACAGGAGCGATGCATTTTGATTTCTGGTTGGTGAATCCATTCATTTCCCGAGTGAAGCTTCTGACCGTAAATGCCTCATCTCCACTCCACCAAGGTTTCCTCTCGACAGGTTTGAGCAAGCGTTCTTCGCTTACCTAATGCAACCCATTTGGAAAGCCTAAATATATTGGTTGATTAACTCTGGCTTGACTAACTGGATCATTAGCGAGGTCAAGCTACATGGATTAGGAACTAACTAGCTCGGTTTGATCCCAAGATGTTTAATCAGGGGCTGATTTCTTTAAGCCACAGATGCCTGAACTTTAATGCCATAGTTGAAGCAAAGTGGCCAACGGTTTTGTTAAGAAACCAGGGGTGTAAAGCACTTGAGTAAATGACTTTGTACCTTTACTGGAGTGTTTTTGGCTACTTTGTACTTGCAAAGTAGTATCAATACTCTCTCCATGACTACACTTTTGATTGAGTATCTGTACTCTTTACTCAGTACATTAGAATCGACACTTACCCTTACTTGTTATGTTGTGATTGTGTGCAACTAGTCGGCATCCATTCCTATCGTGAATCATTTCTTGTGCGGACGAGGTGATATCGCCGTCTGCAGGGTTCTGAAGGTACTGGATAATATTTATTCAAACTATGTTTACAAAATTCCAATTGATATTAGATTTTTTTCCCATAATACAATTGTATTTGTATTTTTATGTATTAAACATATGTATATCTTTTTATTATCATTGAGTTTTATTTAGGTTAAATTCAGTAAAATAAGTTATTTTAAAATGGGATACTTTATGACTTACTCAAGTCTTCTTGGTGACTTGAAATTAAGTAATTTTAAAAGAAAAGAAAAACGGAATATCACAATTGGAATTTTGTAAACAACCTTTCCATATTAGGATCACAGACCCGCCAATCACAGAGCAGAACATTCACACTGGAGACCACAACTGGGCTTCCAACTTGAGACTCAAAAGTTTTCTAGAAATATATATAAACTAAACGGCTTATTAAAATGCTGGTGGTTAAGAATGAATAATGTGCTCTCTATTAAATTGAATTATCAATTCAATTGAATTGATACCTAAACTCTCAGAAGTCCAAAGTTGAGTTAATGCAACAATAACTTCCAGATGCCAAAAAATGTCATTCGTGGCCTTTCTTAGTTTAAACCTGCTGCCAGTTGAAACAAGCTCCGGTCTCTTGTTTAAAACAAAATTCTCTTATTTGTGCCATCATTACAGCAAGGGCTTTTCACATTACTGCCATTAATGAGAATGATCTGCTCTCTCAGAAAAACAGATGTGGCAGCCGTGTCCGCCAACGACAGAGGAATTTCTTTGTGAGTAGATCGGTGCTCAAAGCTGATTAAAACCACTACAATCTCATCAACTGCTCCGAATGTGAAGCCATTAATCAAACAGAACTCCATCATTCGTCATGTTCTCCTGGAGCTGAAGCAGTTGTTGTCTGCCTTTGCTGCAAAAGTTTCTGGCCTTAACTCAGACTAACTTCTATAAGATTCCGATGGTTCACTTGGGATCCAACACACTAATGATAAATGAGTTTGGAGCTAATTTGGATGCTTTCTTCCCATTAATTACCCTCAAGCATTCATCTGTCTCCAGCTCCTCCGAGAAGCGTTTGACTCACAAACAGTCATTACGGCTGTTGTTTTCCCTTAAGCACTCATTGTTGTAAAGAGGATATGGACAAAGTAATTTAATTGTCATTAAAGCGGTTCTGGATCAGGAATGATTTCGGGAATTCCAAGTGTTTGGGATCTTTGTGAAGACCACTGTGGTTCAAGCACACACTTATGGCCTTCACAATCATATCATTCATAGACATACACTGCCCCCCAGTGGTCAACACAAGTTCAAGTTCAAGTTCTGAGCATTTGTAAGGAGTTT
This sequence comes from Paedocypris sp. Pulau Singkep, assembly GCA_017309775.1. Taxonomy (NCBI): domain Eukaryota; kingdom Metazoa; phylum Chordata; class Actinopteri; order Cypriniformes; genus Paedocypris; species Paedocypris sp. Pulau Singkep. The sequence continues at coordinate 4,680,062 of MU204251.1, read as the reverse complement.
TTCCACAGTTTTAACTGTCTCAAAGCGCACATGTGAATAAGTAAGAGGATTGTTGCTTTTTATTCATTAGCAGTTGGTGTTAAAAAATGTCTATGACGATGACAATGACCAATGACATAATAATACATATGCAGTACATTCTGAATCTATATGCAGAACTACCGTAAATCCTTCCATTATACCACTTTTACATTACTGGGTCACAGGGAGCTTGAGCCAGACGCTCTGGGTCTGTAGGTGGGACAGACACTTGGGTTTAATTTGTATTGTATTTTGTAATTTTGTATTTTTTTTTATAATTTGTTCTATTCTATTCTATTCCACCATATTCAATTCTGTTCTGTTCTGTTCTGCTCTATTAGATTCTATTCTATTCCATCATATTAAATTATTATTTTATTCTATTTTATTCTGTTCTATAATATTCAATTAAATTCTATTATCCTCTATTCTATTCTATTCAAATCTATTCCACCACATTCAACTCTGCTCTGTTCTATTCTATTTTTCCTATTCTATTCCATCATATTCAATTCTCTTCTGTTCTATTCTATTTTTTATTCTGTTCCATCCTATTCTATTCTATTCCATCATATTCAATTCTGTTCTATTCTATTCTTTATTCGAAACTTTGTTGAATTGTATTCACAAAAGGGTTGTGTTTGCTTTGACATCTGCCAAAAAAGTTTGTGAGGTAAATTTGTGAAATCAATCAAGTGAAGCAACATCATTTGAGATTTGATCCATTTGAAAGGTGACTGAACCTGCCAATCACAGTCAGTGGGCGGGTCAAATACAGTACACAGTAACTGTACACGTAAATTGTCTGATAAATAAGAAACAGTAACTGACATTGCAAACTGAGACGTCTAATTGAATGTTCCTTTGCATTCAAATTTCGTCCTATTCTGAGCATTGAAGTGACGAAACGCTCTTGCAAATACAATTTAACATCTATTTTCATACAGGGCCACAAATTTAAATCTGGAACTGGTTCTTGCAGTGAGGCGACAGCGCCAGCATCTACACCACCATGCCACCCTCAGAACATAATAGCAAACTGTAAAGCCTTTTCTAGCATAGTTGACTGTCAACTACCCGTTGCTGGGAAATGTTGCTAGTGGAGTAAACGACCCTTTTAACTCTTATAAAGCCTGTCTGGTTTTATCAGTGGATCACAGATTGGACAACAGTGGCGCGGCTTTTCTTCCGCACAATGATAAACACCGCACAGATTTTCGATCACAATCTCAACTGAATGGCCTTTTGACAGAGCTGGAACATTTCCTTCTCCAGTCGGAGTCCAGCTAAATTGAATGTGTTAATCAGAAGCGATGGTATCTGCCTGTACACACACTGTGCTGCGTCTGGACAGTTATAGACCCCTGACTAGAATCACAGATGGCAACATTACAAGACTACTTCTGTTCAAAATGCTTTAAACAAGCCCAAGTGTGTGTGTGTCTCTGTGTGTGTGTAGTCCAACTAGTGGTGTAAATGGATCTTGCCACATTGCTTATTATATTTATTAATTAGTATTTTTGTATTTTGTGAATACTTTGTACTTCTACTGAGCATCAAACAAATAGGCAGCTTTTGCTCTCTACTTGGCAACATTTGTGATTGAGTATTCTTTACTCTACCACATTTGAACAGACAATTACTGTTGCCTGTTACATTGTGATTGTGTGTGACAAGTCGGTGTCTTTTTCTATCGCGGTAAATTTCTTGGACGAGGTGATATCGCCATCTGCAGGATGTGGAAGGTACTGGGTGCTATTTTTGAGCTAAATAACGTGAATGTGAATTAGCCGTTGCACTATTTTTTATTTAGACAGACGTTTTGTCAATTTTTCATCTAAGTTCTTCCATTTTTAAATTGCACTCAGGTATTACATTTCATTGCTTTATTAGGACATAAAATCCCATAAAGTTTCTTGTTTTTCACATTTCTTGGTGTTTTTTTCCAGTGTGAGTAAAATACTCGTTCTTGAGATTTTTTACAACTTTTACTCAAGTCTTTTTGTAATTGGTGACGTGTAACTTGCAATGAAGTAATTTTTACAGTATGGTTTTTAGTATGTTTTTTTTTAGATACTCGTTTAGAGCCACAAGATACACTTCAGAGCCCAACAGACGACTAGAAAGCCGAATCCATACCTGGAATATAAAACAGCCTTTGTTGAAAGACTCATCTCAGATTAGGTTTTTTTTTCTCGAGCATTTGAGATAATATATACAGTACAGAAAGTGAAATTATTTTAGAATGGATGGAGTGATGGAGATGGAATAAACTCGGTCCCCTTGTGTCCAGCGCCGAATGGAAAATACCAATCATTTCTCGAGATGCTCCACTCATTCTCCAGCTGGACTCCCTCGGATTAAATTGATTTATACCTTTTTTTTCACCCTCCCTTCTCTCTTAAATTGCAATTTACTGGTTCAGATGGATTACAAAGAGGAAAATCATCACTGGAGAGAGACAGGATCCACGCTTTCTGGCTAAGCTTGGCAATAAGAACTGGAGTGGCCAACAAAGAGGAGAAGAAATGAGCTGCGTGATGGACAGCGCACGGCCGCTCCACTGGACAAAAGCTTTCATAATGACCCGCTGACAGCCAGACGGCCATTACCACACACACAAAGCCTTGATAAGATAAAACAGATCTGTAACTGTCCTGTCAAAGAAACCAGCCCATTGTAGGGTTGCAATTGATAAGATTTTTCTCTCACTACTCTACTCATCCCCAGATTTCTCTCTTCTCGTCCTTTTCTCCCATCCTTCTATTGTGCGGCATTATAAAGGCCGCTGCTTTTCTCCTTCCTCCCATGTGAGTGAAGGGAGAAGCGGAGATTGAAATGGCCTTAAACTTTGCTTTTGTAAAAATAGACAAAGCGCAAGAGGGTGTTGTTTTGTCATTCACGATCACAGGAGAACATGGGATTTGCCGACCTTTCCACAGTCTTTCACATTTCCTGCAGCTTTTCCTGCACTGACACAACGGCAGGTTTTCTTAGGAAATAAAAAATAGCTCATATTGATTGTATGCTAAAACGAAAACTCTATGAATGCTTTAGAATACAGTATATAGTATATCTGTGTGTGTGTGTGTGTGTGTGTGTGTGTGTGATTGCACACTTATAAGTATAATATAATGAAATAACTAATTTATGAAAAAGAAAAAATCCCGGTATATTATCTATAATTATATAAAAGGAATCTGTAGAAATTTGTGTGATTACAGTACACTTAAGAATTTGAATGCCTGAAGAACCTATTGTGTGCCACTGTTTGAGACTCAATGTTTGAGTTCAAGGCCCAATCTGAATATTTCTGTGCTAAGATTGCATATTCTCCGTGTGCTTGCTGATTCCGGTGAATTGGCATTGGAAAAGTGTGTGTGTGTGTGGGGGGGGGGGGGCTGTGTGTTTGTATCTCGGTCCTGTTCTACAACCAAGAAAAAAAAAATGGTGCAAATATAAGAAAAGACATGCACTACAATTATCTCCCTTTCTGCTGATCCATCATAAGGTCATCATAAAGTGTGTGTGTGTGTCTCTCTCTCTCTGTCTCTCTCTCTCTGTGTCTGTGTGTGGGGGCACGCGCGTGTGTATAAGTGTGTATAGAAAGGTGTCGTAATTTTTGAGCTCTAAAAATAAAGTTGGGTGCTTAATTTAAAGGTTTTAGAAAATTAAGTTGATCGCTTGTGGCCCCACAGGCATTTAAAATAGTGTCCCCTTAATGTCACTAGAGCTAATACATGGACACAAACACATATACAGATACAGTACAGTATAAAACATTTTTCTAGACAGACTCACACACACACACAGACTATAAAAATAAATGTAATATCTGACCAGATCATTATAAAAATAAAAAACATTCAATACATTCACTGGAAGTTGCAATACAGTTACTAGTTTTGGAATAGGAATGTGGAGTAAACAGTAGAATTAACATCTTAACATTTTTGGACAAATTATCCAAAATGCCTACAAGCAATGTAGTAGTGCAGTTATCACGTGAAATATCCACTTTTTCTTCGACGTTGAAATGGATCAACTGTATTTCAGTTATTTACATGGTTATGTAACATCAAAGAGTATATAAACAACAATAAAATCAAAATAATATTATCCCTCTAATTCTATAATTTGACTACCGATCAAACCGCTTTCATGGCCAATCAGCTCCCTCTAGAGGTGACGAACTTTTGCCACGTTTGCAAACGAACGAAGACCTTCATATTAAATTCATTTGAATGCGTTTTGTTGTTCCAGTAACAACAATACTAGTTTGAAGGAAAAAAAAACACAGCCTTTGTGGCGTTAAAAAAAGAGTCAGCACTTCCCATATACATCTCAGTCACATGACTGCGAGTCCCACACCAGTCATGTGACCACAGGACACTACACCGGCAACTGAAACACACTGATTGTGCTTTAACCTCAATAGAAATGCCTCGCAAACACGCAGTTACTGTTAAGGATGATTACGTGCAATAACAGGATGTTTAAACGTGTACACGATAGCTAACAATAATTAAAAAAAAAAAAACATGGACGCTAGAACACGCACGAAGAAAAATGCATCGTCAAAAGAGACGGAACGAGCATCAGTTGCATTAACGGTCGAGGTAAGAACGACAGAAATCGTTTTTTATCACGTCACCTGTGTCAGGAAACGTAAGCATTTATCTCGTTCGTCTGTAATGTGTTTTTATGTCCTTTACTGCACAGGAGAAGAGCCAAAGACAGGGGAGAGTGGAAGTGGGCTCTAATTCAACATGGAAGGGCTTCAGGAGGAAAGTGGGCCTGCTGGTTCCGTACATGTGGCCGAAGGGAAGCGTGTGGCTCCAGGCTCTGGTGGTCCTCTGTGTTGGGCTACTGGCCCTGGAGCGCGTCATCAATGTGTTTGTCCCGATTTACAGTAGGAATATTGGTGAGGCCTGACTTTAAAAATGTGCTTTTATGGTTTATGTTAAGTAGAAGTTCGTATTTTTCACGTCTTATACAGAGCAGCGATCCGAATCTACTCGGTTTTTGTTACATTTTTATTGCAACAATACCAAATGTAACCAGCAGAGGTCGGCACACTTCAACTGTTACCTCTAGTTCAAGCTACAAGGTTAAAATTTCGTTTTTAATTTGTACATGAATTCACAATAAATTGAGTATGCCTTGTCTTTATCAAATGAGTAATGAGCAATGTAAATCCTGGACCATGAAATATTTTGATAATGCTAGATCCCTTCCATCCATTTTCTGGAACGCTTTTAATAAAAAGTATACATGTAATTTGTGTATGTAAATGGATCATTCATTTTATATAAAAACATATTAGTTAAAATATTTCAATACATTTTAAAAGTTTATTTTTCATAGTTTTTTTAACGCATATGAATGTTTTAAAAGTAACTTTTTGTGCATGTTGCTGTGCTTGAGGTCAAGACCATAAATATGATTAACCCGAAACTGTTATAGTCTTTTGGAATGTTTCTTTATTTATTAATATTTTATTCTAATAAATAATATTGTTTTATTATATATCAATTGTATTTATATTTTATTATATATTTTTATTTTATATGTACAAATGTATATTTATGTTATTTATATATAATATTTTTTATTACGTTTTGAAACAAACCGTGTGTGTGTGTGGACACAGGTACACTTGAGTCGGTGTGTGTCTTTGTATTTGTGAACCTAAGTAAACTTGAGAGTGTGTGTGCCAGCCTGTGAGCGTGTGTGTGTGTGTGTGTGTGTGTGTGTGTGTGTGTGTGTGTGTAAAGTCAAAGTGTCCCATCCTTTCCAGTTTTCTCAGCTTATTGTTAGGGGCCAGCTGGAAGAGGGAGCAGCCCCCCAAAACACCCTCAAAAAGTCAAAGCCTTTGGTTCCCATAAGCCAAGAAGCATCAAACTTTTACAAAAGAAATGTGGGACAAAACCCAGCTATACTGAACTCCTTTGTGACTCCAGACTTCTTTTTTCGTTCCCCCCTCTTTTTCTTCCCAATGTATTTTTAATTTCTCCCATTTTTATGCGAGCGCCTGTTTTAGACTTGTTTCCATTTTACCCGCTATGATCTTTGTTCTTTAAGTGCACGGTGTTCATTTGATCTCATCCAGAAGATGTTTGTGCTTCATTATCAGAGAAGAGTGCGATCTTTTGCATTTGGAGGCACATGAAAGCCACGGTGGGAGAAAAGTGGGCTTTTGTGCGACGGAGAGAGACTGAGAGGGGTAATAGGGGAGGTCACCAACCCTGCCAGTCACGATTAGGGGGCATTAGGGACTTTTAGTGGAGTTAACACGCTGGTACAAGGGCCTTTTTGTCCACCGCTCTCCTTGCCCCATGCCATGGGTGAAAATCAGATCCGTCTCCAGCCATTCTGACACCCTCGGCTCAAGAGAGAGGAAGAGCTGTGCTTTCACCCCCGGTATATATATTGTTCTTTTTCTGCTTTTTGTTCTTTCGCATTCACCTTTTAAAACAGCCATGAATGTAAATGAATCCTGCGGAGGAAGTCTCCGAACCAGACGGCTCTAAACACTCATGCTCAACCTCTCCGCACCTTCAAAGCGTCTTCGCAGAGTGTTTGACTTTGGCGAGGAGAACCTGCTTGAGACCAGTCTGAGTTTGCAGGTTCTCTTTGCTTGCGTGTGTTTTCTCAGGGTCTCCGGTTTCCTCCCACAGTCAAAATATAGTATTTAAGAGAACTGGAGTCTGAAAAATTGTCCTGCTCTGTGATTGGTTGTCCAGGGTGTGTCCCGCCTTCAGGTCCAGTTGCTTGGATTGGCTGCAGCTCATTCAAATTGAAAGGAATCTGGAAAACCCTAATAGAAATCCCAGAAATTGATAAGCGGTCCAGAAAATGGGTGGATATGTTCTAGCATCATTATCATTAATTTTACATTTTAATGAAACTTAATCTTAACTTACACTTAATTTTAGTGAAACCTAAACATGAAACGTAACATTTCATGGCTTAGCTTTGTAGTTTGTGCTGAAATGTGAAGGTTGTCTTAATTACCAATTAAATAAATGTATTTTATTAAATTTTTTTTTAACTATTTTTTTCATATCTTAAGTGAACCAGCTGACAGCGATGGAGAGCTGGAGAAGCCTGGCCATAACGGTCTGCATTTACGTCTTCCTGAAGTTCCTGCAGGGTGGAGGAGCAGGTCAGGCTTCGTTGAATAATTAATAAAAAAGAAATAATACATGTAAAAAAAAAAAAATAGAATAAAATAATTTTAAGTAAAATGTTACAGTGGGTTACAAAAACATTTTAAATAAGGAGGAAGAAAAAATTTAATTTACAGAGCAAAATATTGAACATCAAAAACATTAAAATACACACAAAAGTAGACGTTTTGCTTTTTTACGTTAAGAAAACCACTATTTTTTTTTTTCTTCTCGCAGGTACGTCAGGTTTCGTCAGTAACTTGCGGAGCTTCTTGTGGACCTACGTTCAGCAGTTCACCAGTCGTGTGGTGCAGGTCCGTCTCTTTGCTCATCTGCACGACCTGTGTCTGCGCTGGCACTTGGGCCGCCGCACCGGAGACGTTCTGCGCAGCATCGACCGAGGAACCTCCTCCGTCAACAACCTACTCAGGTTCTAGTCCTAATACTAACCTATAAGGGCAGGTGCCGCATAATATGTGCTCAGGAGTTCCAACTGATAGTTTGCCGGTTCGAGTCCTGGAACGTTTTTGGGACACTGAACCCATTTGCTTGTACTGTAAGTCGTTTTGAAAGAAAGAGTGCCAAGCATTGGTAAAGTGAAATTGATACCACATTTTCTTAAAGTAGTGGTACTTGTTAAAAGTCCTCTGATTCCACGAAGATGATACCGGGAATGAGAATGTCTGTTTGAGTGGCGTATAAAGGGTAACCACAGGCGCGCGAGAATGCCCCGCCCTCAGCGGTAATGATGGGAAGTCCAGGAGGATCTTATCATTCGCTACAAAGCTTCTGCTCTCAGAGCGACACCTCACTACAGCTCAGACACCAGAAGAAACATGTCATCGTCAAAGACCAAACGGCAGATCGTGAGATGTGCTCAACCAAATTGTCCAGAGGCTTAAAATGTAGCGCATTTAAGACGAGAAAACCTGTAAAACCCCAACACGACGATCAATACGAAGAATTAGTTTCTAATCCAACACAACTCACGCTGCAGGAAACTTGCAAGAGAGAGAAACATGTTGTTAGTTTATTCATAGCAAATATGTTTATTAACCCCCCTTGTGCTGTCCAAAGCGGCAGTTTACAACTAAGTGAAAAAAAAAACTTGAGTTGCACAGACGCTGTTTAAATGTTTTATCATTATGTATTCTGGATATGTTGCGTACAACATGCTTTGCATTTTAAATAAATGTTCTTAATTCTATACTTGCCCATTTTTTTAATTATTTCACTAAAGCTGTTACCTGTAAATTTAAATGTTTTTATTACACACTCATTTATCTGTATTTGCAAGTACTGAAATGCAAGTACTCGTTTCCCAAAAAAGTGGTGTCGGTGCATCATCCCTACTAAATACTCTAACGTAAAAAAAAAACATACTAAACCTAAAATGATCATACACAATATGATATTAGCACATCCCTTGGGTAAACATTGCAAAATGCTGCAGCCAATCCCAGCAACTCTGGGCCTGAAGGCGGGACTTAATCTAGATTGGTGGATCGATGATCAATTTGTGGCCAATTGCATGATGTGAAATACAATAACACTCATGTGAGAAACATTAACTCTCTGGTGTGTTTTAAAATCTTCTCAACACATGGTGGCCATGAGAACATGCACACACCACAGAACGTCCTGGGACTTGGGTTTTGAGCTTGTGTTCTTGCTGGAAGCTATATTGTTGTATGTGAACATTAGAAACTCTGACTCCCGTGAGAAGTGTTTTTTGTCTGGTTTTGGCACGTGCTGTAGCTTATAAAATGAATTGTGATTGGTGTTGAACCTGTCATTGCCCTGAAACCATATAACAGTCGTAATGATCTTTATATTAACCCCTAAAGCATTTCATCCACTTTCACACCTTCACGGAAGCAGACAGTTCTTCATCAGCGTTGTTCATCATGAATAAAATGAGTCTCTCTGCAGTGTTCTGAGGGAATTTGCATCAGCTTTAAGAAAAGATGGATGAACCAGACGGATGTGTGTGTGGTAGAAGCTCAGTCAGATGTATAGGAGAACGTCAGAGGTCAAATGTGAAGGACATTAGCTTTTTAAGAGCTGTTTTAGCATCCCCAGTGAAACAGTTCCACTCTAAGCCAATTTTTGTCTTGTCTTTTCTTATCTAAAGCATTTCTCACTCACATCTGACGTGTTTTCTTTGGTTTGCTTTGCAGCTATATTGTGTTCAGTATTCTTCCCACTATTGCTGACATCGTCATCGCCATCATCTACTTCGTGACGTACTTCAGCGCCTGGTTCGGCCTCATTGTCTTCATCTGCATGCTGCTCTACCTCAGTGAGTCTCCGAATCACAATTATTCAGAATCTCTCTGTACAGTGCCTTCTTTAATTATGTTTTTCTCTGCATTTTATTTATTTGTGTAGTTAGCAATGTGTTTGGTTGTTTTTGTTGCTTAACCTGTAAACTTAAGTGTGAGGTTAAACAAAATAGGCACATTCAGAATCGCTTTAGATACAACTATGTCATTTATTTTACTTTCATTTATTTAATTCCTCAATTGTGAATCGTTTTACGTTTCCTCAATTGTGATTCGTTTACAATTGATCTGTAAAAAATAAATGGGGTTTTTGCACGTTTTTCTGTTTTCAGCTCTCACCATCGTCATCACTGAATGGAGAACCAAATACAGGCGAGAAATGAACACACAAGACAACCTAGCAAAGTCCAAAGCCGTAGATTCCCTTCTCAACTTTGAAACCGTAAGTGACCAAACAGCCACATTCCCGCTGATAGAGGTGTATAAATTACACCCATTACTATACTCTCTTCACACAGGTCAAGTATTACAACTCCGAGAGTTTTGAAGTCAGTCGCTTTGAGGAAGCAATTCTGAAATATCAGGTCAGTGAAAATTACACATCAAGTCATTTGACACATTTTCACAATATTTTGAGTTGTCTTTTTGAATTCTCAGGTTTCTGAGTGGAAGACCAACGCTTCTCTGGCCCTTCTCAATCAAACCCAGAACCTGATCATTGGGTCGGGATTGTTGGCCGGCTCTTTGCTTTGTGCCTATTACGTTACAGTGGACAAATTTCAAGTACAGTACATACAAGAATTGTGTTTATTAATATTTTCTCCACACAAATGTCATCTGTACCATGAACATGACACGTAGGTTTATTTTTGTGCTGATGCCATTGCAGGTTGGTGACTATGTTCTGTTTGGAACCTACATTATTCAGCTTTACACTCCACTCAACTGGTTCGGCACATATTACAGGTGACGGAAGCGCCATTTCTTTCCTCCTTTTGTTATTCTCCATGTTCTGTCAGGGTCTGAATGTGCTTTGTTTTTGTTTAGACTGATCCAAAGTGCTTTTGTTGACATGGAGAGCATGTTCGATCTCCTGACAGAGGAAAAAGAGGTGAGCACTAGGATCTGAGTCACTTATGTGGAACATGTAAAGCAATGTCAATTTTTTTTTTTTTAATTAAAGCTAAATCAGCAAGTCTGTAAAATTGCTGTTACTGAATCTTAATTTAGTTACAAAATGTGTGTTGTTTTTAAAATCAAATCTTGCTGCTGCTGCTTATTTTAAAACTATTATTATTAAATTAATATATTAAATATTATTGACACTGAATATATTATATTATTAAATGTCTATCTCTCTCTCTCACACACACACACACACACAAATATAAAATAAAAGTAAAATTTAAATAAAAAAAAAAATTATATTGTAGAAATAAAGTTCAATGTGACATGGAGAAAGTGAAGTGTTGGCCAGTAATTTTTGGCTACTTTGTACTTGTACTGAGTATCAAAAATGCACGTTAATTGCCGAATAAACAAAGTTTCTTTGACTTTGACTACACATACAGTATAAGCTTCATTTCTCTTTACTTGACTTAACTTTTCTGATTGAGTATATGTACTCGTGCACTTTATATTAAACATTTGGGTTTGACTGAGACTGACTTTTTGTTCTTTATTTATTTTGATTTGCCATTTTGAAACATTTTTTATCGGGAAAACATTTTTGGTGTCTTTTGTGCCTAAATATAGTACGAGTAAACAACTCGAGTTCTTTTAAAATGGGATACTTTGTATCAATACTTTTACTCAAGTATGGTTTTCAGGTATTCTTTACACCTCTGCCATATACAGTACATATGGATTTATCTGATGACTTTGTCCAACTAGGTTTCCCCTAAAGTCAGTCCCATGGAGCTCAGTGTTCCAGACATCATCTGTACCAGACCGAGGAAATCAATTTTCAGAAACAAAGCGAAATATTGCTACCTTTGGCAGCGTGCTTCTCATCCGAGTTGTAGATTAATGTTGTGGCCCAGTGCGTTTTAGATTTATTACCACAACCTTCCGCACTAAACGGACCCCCATCCTTTGGGAACCGTCTCCCCAAAACCAAACATCCAACAGCCGGCAGAGCCTTTACACCCATCTTTTTATATGCTATTCATATGCTAATCATCTTACTAAAACCCCTTTTTGATCTTCAGATTTCTTTATGAATTTGTAAAAGCCGTTGCAGCTAATTTGCAAAAAGATGTTTGACCTTGACGAGAAGCAGTCTCGCTGTTTTTGATTTTTTTTTTAAAACGTCTTGCAAATCTATTCAGCCGTTGGTCTAACTCGCAGAACTTCTGTAGGTAAAGGACGAAGTGAACGCTGGAAATCTGCTTTTCTCTGAGGGACGGATTGATTTCCAGAAGGTGTGCTTCAGTTACACCGCTGGGTACGTCCATATGAGGCTTATCATTCATGAGAATCAAAGCCTTCCTTGTAATGCACATCTACACGTATGAACCAGAACGCATTGTTTACAACGCGTGTTTTTGCCTTTACAGGAGTGAGATTCTCAACAGCGTTTCTTTTACAGTAATGCCTGGTCAGAAGGTTGCTCTGGTAAACACTGTCTAAAGGAAATCTTTGTAAGACTAAAGTCTCCAGAACATTGATTGTATTCTCATATTTATGTGGGATTCTGCAGGTTGGTCCATCCGGTTCTGGAAAAAGCACCATCATTCGCTTGTTGTTCCGCTTTTATGATGTGCAAACCGGCTGCATCCTTATCGATGGACAAGACATCTCCAAGGTCAGAAGACACTTTCTGCTCGGGTTTTTTTTTCCCCGATTAATAAACATAGCAACGATTTACGCCATTCAACGTGTCTCTTACGTCACAGAGCGGAAAGCAAATTTTGTAAAGCGTCAAAGCAACAAATCATATTTATTTGCACTATAAGCCGCACCAGATTATAAAACGGATGAAAATAGAGTATATAATCAGTTTCTCTTTGGAAAATAAAAGTGTCATTGTTGAATATAAAATACGAAATAATAGAAAGACGAGAAATAGTGACCAAAATAGGATGAAAATAAATAAATCAAAGGATGCAATTAGTTTATTGAATAAAAATTGGAAATAAATAAAAAATAAAAGTATAGAACTAATTAAAGGAATTGCTAAAAATAAAAGGGTAGCAATAGTTACATAAATACAGTAAAAAAGAAAATAAATCTTGCTCTATAAAATCTCTAGCTAGTTAAATCTAACGCCAAAAGAAAATGCATGGCAACTACTATAACCAAATCTGAAATAAATGTGAAAGCGCTTAAGTTTAAAGGGGTTGACATGTAAAGCTCTTACATAGTCGCAGAAAACATTCAAGCAATTCGACACTGACTGTGACCAGTGAGCAAGCAAAGTGCAACAGTGGCTAGAAAACAATACCACTGTTCACAAAAATGCCTTGTTCATTCTCTGGGTATCTATTGTCAAGGAAGTAAAGCTTTTAGCTGTTTGTGCTCTCAGACTCCTGTGTTTGTCACCACAAATAGCAGAGGCTTGTGGATGCTGAGCAGGTCTGCCGACGGAATGACAATAAAAGTGATGTTCCTCCAGACACTACACGCTGTCTGACCATTACCCACAAAGCTGTTGTGTAAGACTTAAACCCCGATCCAGTGACCTCCACCACATATGACAAGGTTCAAAGAATATGATTTACCGTTCCCTCTGATATTTCCCAGAAAACCTGCCCTCTGTGAATTAATCATAGTGTGAGAGGGCTAAATAATGAATACGGAACTTTAAGCTGCTTTTACCCCGGCGTCCTGCGGGAGAGCGAGCACTCGTGGATTGCCGCTTTGATCCAGGACAGATGGCTTCGTGTTACCTTTCCATCCGCGGACGACTGTGCGAGCGGTTTTTGTGGTTTCCAAAAAGCCGCTAGTTGTTTATATTAGCATGCGCTCGCACCTAGTCTTGTTTCCACACAGCTTGGTAATCCATAATCCAAATGATGGCTCAGCTGGAATGAAAATCCCTGAGGTAAACATGTCAGATCGAGCTCCAAGTTGGTGTTTGGTTGTGTTTGACTGTGAAATTATTGGAGATTATTCGTTTATGGTTAATAATGTGTTAAGTCACAGTTTCTGTTTTTTGGGATGGATGTGAAAGTTGCAAACTTTTTTTTTCTTTCCTGGTCGGGGTCTCGGGGTCTCACTGGCCACTGTACTGGTCGTGTGTGTAAGTCTTTGTGACCACAATGCAAATCATTGTTCTCGGGTAATCTCCCGCTGCTGATCTCAAGCCAAATTCCCCACAGGTTTTAACTGCATACTGTTAAAAAAAAGCTAATTTTGACCATCAAGCCAACAATTCCAAAAATATTTAGCATGACGAGTAATATAATAATTAGCCTAAGTATATGTGTGTATATTCAAAATAGTTACATCATTCACATTTGAATTGAACATTGGATTAAAAATACCTTTTAGTATTTTAGTATTAGCAGTCCAACATGCATATGAAACGTTACAAAAAGGTGTCAAATGAATCCAGATTAAGTTACTGAAGTGTATTTCAAATATGCATGTAATATGCATGTAAATATAAGTGCAAATGTTTCCATATTTTAATGTCAGGAGCAGTCACAAATAATTGAAAATATATACAGTGATACCTTCACTTACGAATGACTCTGTTAACGAAGGGCATCGTCGAGAAAATATTGTCTCTTTTAAGGAAATTATTTCAGTATATGAAAGGCCAAATGTTGTAGCTACAAGAATGTTTAGCAAGTTTTTTCTTACCATTAATATTCAGGGAGATCTGTCATGTAGGAATGGGCGATTTAAGTCACGATATAAACGATACAAATTTGGCATAATATATATAAGATAAGATAGAGATTCTAATTCTAGTGCATCTCGACAATTCAGTCCCGGCAGGATTTGATCCAGGATCCCATCCTAGTCATGACAGCATCCACGCTGGTCCAGCTACTCAAAGTGGGCGGCACAGACTGCAGACCATCAGCAGAAGAAAAAAAAATAAAACTGTAAACTGCCAAACGACGTAGAGTTGGAGATTAGAAGTTCGATTCTTTTAACTGACTTGGATCTTTAACTCTCGAACTGTAAAGTGAACAATTCATTTCCAGTCATTTGTTCATTTTTAACAGAATGCGAGGCTGCGCTATGTCACAGTTATCGCGAGATTATCACAAGATTCAAGAATTTTTTTTTATCGAGACAGATTATCGGATTTACATATTTACAAAATGTGGCCCACTTGGGAAATTTCCATTTTACAAAACTACTGTCAGCATGAATTGATTTCGTAAAGATAGGTACCACTGTTTATGCTTTTTTATGGCTGAATAACTGAATAACTGAAATGGCTGAATAAAAAAAAGAAACATTAGCCACACTTTATTTTATTATTAAATAATAATAAAATAAATACAATAATAATTATAATAGCAGCGTAGATCAAGGCTAACGCCTAGAAATGAAATTCCGTGTGTGTTGTCCGTGTGTGCAGCTGTCATCACTTCAGTATCTCTTCCCTTGCAGATCGGACTCATTAAACTTGCTGGAACACTGGCGTTCGGACCATTAAAAAGCGCGTCTGCAAACGAATAGATCCTCTGCCAAGGCGTGCGGCGTACGAACGCTTTACATGACTTTTCATAACTATGGCTGAATAAAAGCCTCGTCTTGCATGCGATGAGCTTTGGGAAACACGTGTTGCTTTGGATTTTCATCCTGGCTAATCGAGAGTTTGGATTGGGTTGGTTTATCGCTGTTATCTCGGCCACACCTCAGGCAGGTTTCGGGCATAAAGAGAGAGGAAAAGCTGACTCCTTTCACCTTGACGTACGGCGTAATGAATGTTGGCGTGATGGTAAAAGTGCGTTCAACCTTGTAAAGCAAACAAGCGACTCAAACTTCAGCACCTAGTGAGGAATAAAGAACGCTTGTGCACAAGACGGCACGAATGCGAAGGTTTGGCTCTAGCGACGAACGTGAAAGTTCATTTTTTAACTCCAAAGTGTCGTAAATGGAACTTTATTTGAAAGAGGCTTTTGATGGTGGAAGCGCAGGGTTGTTTGGCAGCTTGTTTCAGGGAGTGGAGGCTTGGGCCGCCTGCTGGGAGCCATTGATCTTAAGCGATGGGAGCAGAGCAGCACTGGCATCCGTACTGACAGCTGACAGGCCACATGTTCTGCTTCCTTCACAAACTCGCCAACACCGTGCTTCTGACAGACGCTGCTACTCACACTTAATGTCAAGATTCTGCCGTGCCAGAAACGTGCCTAACCAACGGAGTTTGATTCCCCAGGTTCATATTTTGACTATTTTGATCCTTCTCACTGGTTTTGCTGGTTTATCTACACTATGTTCAAAAGTTTGGGGTCACCTAGACAATTTTGTGTGTTTCATGAAGTCACACCTTGTTTTCTAAGAACAAGGATAGACTGTCAAGTTTCACAAGAAAGTTCTCCTCTTCTTGCTTGTTTGAGCGTTTGATTGACCCCACAAATTTGATGCTCCAGATTCTGAACCTGCTGAAAGGAAGGTCGGTTTTATAGCTTCTTTACCAGCTAAGCAGTTTTCAGCAGCGCTGACATGATCAAACAAGGGTTTTTCATTCATCCATTATCCTTCTGACACTATTAGCCAACACATTTTACCGTTAAGACACTGGAGTAACTGTTGCAGGAAATGGGCCTCTATACACTTATTTTACAATAAAATAAATGTCTACAATACTGTACATTTACAGCTAGCATAGTTGTTTACCACGTTAGCGTAGTTATTTTTTTATCAATAAAAAGTTATTTTTCTTTCAAAAATAAGGACATTTCAAAGTGACTCCAAACTTTTAAACGGTATTGTATGTGAAGTATTGATTTCCTTCATTTGATTCATGGGTGGTTTAGTGTATCATTAGTGCCTAACATGATGGACCGCGTTGAAGATTTGGCCTTTTGGAATACCGTATTTACGCAAACACAAGCAATTTTGGCCAATTTTAGATGCTGAAAAACTTGGGTGTTGCTTCTGCGCAATTTTCATTTATGTGCAAAAATATAAGAGCCCCTTTTTTCATATTTCATGTCAGGGGCAATCACAATTAAATGGAAATACGTTGTCTTTATGTATTGGTGCGCGTCTGCGTTGTGTCCTCTTTTCTTTCTTTAAACGATGCTTCTGTAGCCAGACATGCATACAAGCTTTTATTGGCTGTATAACAGAAATAAAGAAACATTAGCCACAACGCAACACTTCACAGTGGCTAATTAAAGTGTTCGAAATCAAAACAAAGTACAATAATTAATGAACTTAACAAACAAAGGCTATAGGCAGGTGAAAGTATCGGAGCTGAACAACAACAGTCGAAAACGAAGAACACAGGCAAGGGTCAAAGCCAGAGAACGAACACAATCAAAACGCTGGGTCTACTGCACAGGGCTAAACAATACTTCGCACTTGATAATCATCGTGTAGCGTCTGATAAAGACCTTGGCTGAAAATAGCTGTTGTTGCACTGACTAGTGTGTAAAGGCTCATGGGATTTGCTGAGGTTTCTGGGAGATGGAGTTCCGATCACTAGAATGGATTTTTTTAAAATTTCTTATTCAAGTAAAACAACATCAAAGTGATACGAGTGACAAGTTAGGTTTGTTAAAAGAAGGGTTTTGTGAAAAGTAATTAAACGAAAATTTTAGGTTTTTGATTTGTTATTTTTTTTTTTTTTTTTTTTATCGGTTATAATCATGTAAATACCGTAGTTTATTGCCTTCAGTGTTAAATGTTTTAGCAAAGACTTATTTGCAGGTATTTGTTGGACTGTACAATAAAAGTGTTTCTGTTATGTTGTATTTATATTGTACAGTAGAACGGAGGTGCTCATAAAATGACCCCGTGGCCAAAGTTAGACATTTGGAGCGAAAGAAAAATTGAAGACCTGTATGAACGAATGCAAAAATGGAAGAAATGTCATTGATCATTGGTGTTAATGTTCTGACAGTATGATGTTCTGGAGGCACCCAAACTACAAATCCCATAATGCATTGCCTTCACTGCCTTGCCGGAAAAATTACTATTGTATAATTTATAGCATTTACTTAAAGGCACGTTTTTTTTAATTCTTTTTTTTTTGTGTTTTTATTATCAGAATATACTTATGGGTACTGTACAATTTTAATTGGTAAAAGTTTAATACATTCACGTCTATTAATTTATATTGAAAAAACATTTCTAGATCATTATGTATTGATCATATAGTATCTACAGTATTATTCGTAAAGTATATCACTAATTTATACCATAGTATTAGAATATTTATGTATATTTATGTCTCTTCTTAGGAAGATATCTGAGGTGCTCTTCTCTGGAGCATCCATCATTTTTAGTGCTTGTGTGGTAACACTTTTCTGACCCGTCATGCTGAGCTTCTGTCATATTTCTCTATATGGAACACGTCATAAAAAGAGCGTATTGATTCCATTGCGGTCGATCACAGAAGCCAAGTGGTGACCAGACGTTATCCAGCTTCAGCAGCCTGTCTCTTTGATTCACCGACCTCATCCCGATGGCACGTCTTTTCCTTAACTCAATCTATTATACGCACCAAAAATACAAGTGAAGTCGCAATCAAGAGCGGGAAAGCTGACAGAGCGAGCGAGCGAGAGCTTGGCCTCCATTAAAGCTCGGCGGCTTTGAGGTTCAGCGCCTCACTGATGTTTCGTCTGATTTAGCCGAGTGCTGAGGAGAAGAGACTGGACTCTATAATAATCCTATGAAGTGTTAAACAAAGCAGCATGTGAAAATTCCTGTAAACAAGATGTTTTGAGGACATTTGGTCCAGGTTAAGAGCACATGGCTAGATCCCTCCCAGCATTTGGTCGGCCTTTTAAATAAACGGTTCCAGCCCAGATTTGTACTCGCATCTGCTCAGATATGCAGAGCAATGCTTCTGCTTGCCAAGGGGATTGGGTTTTACCATATCTGTTGTTTTACATGCCATTTGTTTTGAATCCTGATGTCAACTGACCAGGCCTGACATCGGTTGCAGTTCTTTAAAGTCTTGAATATTCAATACTAGCTTTTTTTAACGTTTTTTTTTTAAGTATTTAAAATAAATGAACCCTTTTAACATTTATTTATTTATTTATTTTTTGCATTTTTTTCAAGCTTTTGTATTCAAGCTTCTTTAAATTACAAATTCTTTATTTGTTTTTTTTTTTTATTTGTTGCAAAAAATGAAATTTAATTGTATGCGCAGATTTGCAATTTTTTGCCAATTCATTGCTAGCAATGCATTGTAATGGCAATTATATAATCGTGAATCCAATTGTGATTTGTTGGTGGTTGGATGTAACATTTTAGTTTTCATTGATTTTGGCATGAACAGATTGGGATTATCGTGCGCTAAAATATATTTGACCACAATAAATATGAACTGCATAAAATATCTACAATCCGCATTTTTTGCATTTTATATATTTTAATTTCTATTCAAAGTACTTTAAATCACAATTCATTTTTTTTTTTTTTTTAGCAAAAGATGAAAAATAATTGAATGCATAGATTGGCCATATTATGCCAATTCATTGCCAACAATGCTTTGTAAAGGAAAATATAGAGTCATGAATCCAATTTGATGTAACATTTTAGTTTACATATTTGAATTAAGCATGAACAGATTGGGATTATTGTGCCCTTAAAATATATTCAAAGTTAATAAAAACCAATTGCGTACATAACGTAGAATTCTAGTCCATATCAATAAAAATAAATTGCGTAGGTAACGTATAATTTCAATCCTTTTTTAGCGTGATACACCATTCATTTACACGTGTTTGTTTGTGTCACCGTTTTAAGTGTTTCTTCAAAGTTTTATTTAGAACACCGGAAACCAAAGCGAAAATGGCGTTTCTTGGAATAAAAGTTATATTGTGAGGGAACAGATGCTTCACTCCCATAAAGAGCCGCTGTAAGGCCGCTCTCACCCGGCCCAGTCTGATGGTAATTAGTTCATAAATTAAGGACATTGACTTTTCTAAGAGCCAAATGAATGGGAAGAAAGAATGGAAAGACGGCGAATTAAGCGCACTAAAAAAGCGGGCGAAAATAAACAAAAGGGGGAAAACAAAAACGCTAACTTCAAAGGGAGATCTAAATCTCCAGGCGTTTGAAGTGAAAACACAGAGGCTGTTTCCACTTGCAATCTGGATTAACGGAACAACTAGAGTATTACAGTCCTGCTTCTCTTTCTCTCAGAATGCCCGTTTTAACCCATATAGATGCTGGGGGCATGCCGTTTAAGCGTATGTAAGGGTCTTTTATGCAAGGGGTTTTGTTTTGTACACGGTCGAGGTCTGAAATAGTTTGCACTCTTTTCATTTCCAGTCCTCTTTTAAAGGCTGGTGGGCTCATATTTCATGAATTGTTTGCTAGTTCTGCCGTACAGCTGTCAGAATAGTGCACTAGTATGCAATGCGAGAATGATGACTGGACCAATAAGACCCATTTCAATTTATGGACTCTCGAAACCGAGGCATTTAAAGGTTTTATGAAATGAGCGATAAGGTTGTTTAATCAACAAA
This sequence comes from Paedocypris sp. Pulau Singkep, assembly GCA_017309775.1. NCBI lineage: Eukaryota > Metazoa > Chordata > Actinopteri > Cypriniformes > Paedocypris > Paedocypris sp. Pulau Singkep. Next base: position 4,659,968 of record MU204251.1, on the reverse strand, counting down.
ATGTGCTTTTGTGGAATGTGTGTGTGTGTGTATAGTGGTTTCTGTTGTGGAAATACATGTGTCGTAACCAGCTTAGTTAAAAACCAAGTCATTTTGTTTCAATAGTTTAGCCTTTTTTCTTTTTTGCAAATGTTGTTTCTAATTTGCATATGCAAATTTGTCAGAGGATAAATTACATTTCAGAATTCTGTGAAATAAGTTGCCCACTGTTAAAGAACGGTTACGGTTATTTTTAGACTAAGATTAACATCTTTCTTCCATCATTTGTCTTCCTGTGCACATTTTTGGTCAATCTGCTTCGCCTGTAAATATTGTTCCACATTTCTTGTCGTTAGTTTCTTCCACACACTTTAAATAATTTGATTTAAATAACAATACAGCTCATATATATGTGTTTACTGGCTAAGGAGCATCATGCCACCAAAACAATTATCCATCCGCCCAATGAAAAGGTTTCAATGAAATCGACATTTTGTGCTTCTTCATTTATTCATCACATTTCTGTGGCCCGAGGTTCATTAAAGTTACGTGTAGGAAATACCAGAGAAGAACAAGTCTCAGGCTTGCATTGAGTAGTAGTAAAGAGATGACTGGATGAAATTTATATTGACTTTTAAGTTATTGTGCTGAGATTCTGTGGCAGGTTGTCCCAGACTCCCATTGTGGGAAGATACTGACATATTGAAGAGGAGCGTCTGAGATGGTTTGTCTGGTTCGAAGAGACTGGGAGAGATGAGGTGCCAGATTCTGTAGGATCTACTAGGTGAGGTTGAGAATGTTGAAGAATTTTTTGGTGATTAACAGGAATGTTCTGGACCAAGTGCAGCAAAGTTCTGGACATACAGCAGTTTGTAAAGTTTTTTTAGTAGAACCGTAGAGTAGATGAAGCAGTTTCCCTACTTCAGGGTGTGTGTGTGTGTGTGTGTGTGTGTGTGTGTGTGTGTGTGTGTGTGTGTGTGTGAGTGTGTGTGAGTGAAGATCTGAGGTGTAACCTGACGAAGGTGGAAATCAGCAGAGTCAGAGGAATTCATGTCAAGAATAAGTATAATATCTATGATGACATCCAGACTCTTCACCTTTGTTGTCCACATTTAGACAAAAGATAGCAACGCAAGTGTTCAGCATGACTTGTGTGTTAATCTTGGATAGTGTTACTCTTGGACAAGTAGTTGCTAAAAGACTTTAGCTTGACTGTGACATCTGCCCATGGATCTCGAATGTGGTTAGGAATGTGGCATGATGGAAAATTTACCTCAGGAGGAAAGCAACAGTCAAGTGATAAATGAGTGCTGAGAGTTAAACTTGTGAAACTAGTGTTGTTTTACACTTATTTAGCTAATAATAAATATGTATAGAGCTATAAATGATGGGCATTAAAGGAACCACAGCAACTCATGCAACTCTCAGTCCGTGCCACGCCTTAATAAACTCAGACCCCGAATTTTTATAAATAAAAAAATCTTAGTAATAAAACATGTTAAATGGCTGTTGTTTAGTTTGTCCTTTAACAAATGTTTATAAAGGTACAATATATAATGGTATACGGACAATCTCACAGTAAAAGACTTTTTTAAGTAAAGTGAGTGAGTTGGTCAACATGGCCACTAGGGGCTGTAAAGAAATTGTGCTCTGCATTTAACCTTCGTGTTACACACACACACACGCACACGCACAAAGTGAAGTGATGCACACAAACCCGGAGCAGTGGGCGGTCTTAAGCTGTGGTGTTCGGTGGGGCATTTGGGGGTCAGTGACTTTTCCAAAGACACTCAATTATAGAACCTACTAGACTGGGATTTGAACCTGAAACTTTGAGTGGCAGGTCCATCTTTCTACCGGACCACAACTGACACAACACTGTTGTCCCATGCTTCACAAAAACAAGCGATAGGGTTGTTGCACATATTGATTATGGATTTCTGAAACTGAATCAAGGCCCTGAAAACAAGATCTAGTATCTTTTCAGCTTATTGTGGTTTGACATGACTTGACATTGACCTTTAGAAAGTGATAGTAATGACCTTGGGGAAAAAAAACAGATTACCGGTAGTCAATGTTTTTATTTTTCTGACTTCACTAACCAATGTGTGTCTGCCAATGAATGTAGTTGTGATTATCGAAAATAACAAAGTTTTGATAAAAAAAAATAACAGAGACGTGATAGTCAGTGGATGAAATTGTGTAACATGTTTTTTGGAAAATTGTATTACATCACTGACATCCTGACCTTCCTAAAACTGTTTTGTCATCACGACTTACATCCTTTGTTTTCTGTTCGGAAGTAAAATGTTAACTTCTGTCTGCGAGTTTAGTTTGTTTACAATTTCAACTGAAAAGCTGCATGAACTTGAGCTTTCAGCTAAACAACAAACATCAGTCTGCTGCCGGGATGGATTCCGACTGTTGAGTTCATGACACACATTGCTAAAAGAGGGCCAGTCTAGTCTACTCTTCCTTAAAATCTGTTCCCATTCCAGACCTACTTTGTCTCGTCTCATCTCCTCTTTATGCTTTTCGCAAGCCTTGATGTCGGCTGGCACTGCCTCACAGACTTTGCCAGGCTTTGGATCTCGGCAGGGGTCTTTCGCCGCACCCCTCCCAACAACAGGCAGTATGTGAAGATCTTCATCATGCTTTATAATTGGGATTTCAGATCTTTCGAGCTTGGGACCCTCCATAGCCCACCAGCACCTGGCTCCTTGGCACTCAAAGGCAATGGAGACCTTCAAACTCTCGGGTGGTGAATCACTTAAAAATTGAGACCCCACCTGTCTGTTGAGACCCCACAAATGACCTGTTGTTGATTGTTGAGAAGTTTGTTGAGTAGTTCAAAAATGCTGTAAATAAGCAGAAAAGAATTTGTAAGATGGTAACCAAATGACTTTGTGATGAGATTTTTACTACATGAGCCAATCAGTTGTGGTCTGGTGGTTGGGAGTTGCCACCCAGGCTTTTCAGGTTCAATTCCCGGTCCTGTGGGTTCTACAACTGAGTGTCCTTGAACAAGACACTGATGCCCCCACGTTCCTCACCCGGGCACAATGACTTGAGGCTGCCCACAGCTCCGGGTTTGTGTGTGTCACTTCACTGTGTGTGTGCGTGTGTGTGTGTCTTCACTGGACGGTTAAATGGAGAAGACACTTTTGTTACAGCGCCTAGTTTTTAACGTAGAACTATGTAACGTCTTCACATTACGGTTTTGACGTTTTTTTTATATTATTATGCCTTTTTCTGGTGGTTCATTTGTCTCTCAACTTCCTAAACTTGGTTCTTTGATTTGTCTTGTTTTCTTTATATTCAACTTTTTTTTCCAATCTCATTTTGGTTTAAATCTCCCTGGTTTAAAGGAATTGATTCTCATCACTTTAAATGGGATTCACTGTTCAGCTTTCATCATCAATCTTCTTTTCAAACATCTACATCACACGTTTCAGTGGAGTCTCTCGACAGTCTTTGAACTTTTAACAACTTTTTTATTGCTTGCTTGGTTCCACTGGTGTAATTGTGTATCTTATAAACATATTATACAGAGAAACATAAGAACTAAACGTGCTCAGCTTTGTGATAGAACATCAGTTTTAGACGAGCGTCACCAGCTCTCCCAAGTAATTTATTTAAGTTCAAGTTCAGTGCCTTTGTAAAGCACTTTTCCTGGTTACAACTGTCTCAAAACCACTGTGAAAATGCACAAATAGAATATCGTTGCATTTAGTCTATTGTTTGTGGGTGTTTAACCTCCTGAGACCCGGCGTCCTCTTTAGGTCACATATCATCACTGGGGGTTTCTAAGCGCTGTTTAATAGTTATCAAGTAAAAAAAACGTTTGGCCATGTTATTGTGATCCCACATTACCCCCTAGTAGTCTCCGATTGTCAAAGCGCATTTTAAAGTTATATAAAAAATGGCAGATATTAGAACGGAAGTTCTGTGGGCTGCAGTGCGAGACGCAAGTCTTTACAAAGGAAGTATTTAAATGTATTATTTATGGAAAATCATGAGTGAGATGTTTAGGTAAGACTTGTCCCTTTTGTTAAAACGCAAAAGATAGATGAAAACAAGTAAATATTTAGTAATAACGTATGTAATATCTCCAACATTAAATCATGTAAAAAAAATAACGCTTCATTTTTACACTTATTGTGCTTCTAAAAACCCAATTAGAAAAGTACATTTGAAAAAGAACGTAATTTCAGAGCTCGGGTCTCAAGAGGTTAAGATTATGGCTGTATAACTTGCATCTTCTTGTTTTAATTTCCTAATGAAAGGAACATTATCTTTGTGGGATTTTTTTCTTTAAAGGTGAAACAAAACTCTCTCCGATCCTACATTGGCGTGGTTCCGCAGGACACGGTTCTTTTCAACGACAACATCCGGGAAAACATTCGCTATGGACGAATCTCGGCAAGCAACCAGGATGTGGAAGACGCTGCCATGGCTGCTGACATCCATGATAAGATTCTGACTCTTCCAGACGGTAAGATTCCTCGAGCTTCACAGTGTAATCAAGTGCTTTAGAAAGTCTGACCAAAAAGCTGAAGGAGTCTGAGATCTTTGAGATTATTCCAGTGGTGTCAAGTACTTCATTTAAAGTACTTTGTTACTTTAAGTATTTCTGGCTGCTTTTTACTTGTACTATCACAAATATAAAAAACTCTACTTGATTACATTTTTGATGGGGTATCTGTACTCTTTACTCCACTACATTAGAATAGACACTTTTCGAACACGGGTGAATTAGCAGTTACTCTTTTGCATATTTGAGTTAGACTGAAACTGACTTTTTGGTGTTTTTTCATCTATTTTGTTCTGCCATTTTGAAACATTGAGGTATTAAAATGTGTTTCTGTATCATTAAATAAAGCATCATAAATAGTGTCTTGTTTTTCCACATTCCTTGTTGTTTCTCTAGCCAAAAATCTGTACAAGTAAAAAACATAAGTTACTTTAAAATTGGATACTTTACGACCATTACTCAAGTCTTCTTGAATTGGTGACTTGTAACTTGTAATGAAGTAAATTTTACAGTAAGGTATCCGTACCTTTACTCAAGTCTGGTTTTCAGGTAGACTTTACACCTGTGGATGCCTCTGATCACAGGGTATGACACTGAGGTGGGCGAACGAGGCCTGAAGTTAAGTGGAGGAGAGAAACAGAGAGTAGCCATTGCTCGGACCATCCTGAAGTCTCCTCGCATCATTTTGCTGGATGAAGTGAGTAACCTGAGGTTTGGCTGGTGCTGTCTGTACGTATGTCCTCTGAGGGGAGTTTCTCTTGCAGGCCACGTCGGCTTTGGACAGTCAAACGGAACAAAACATTCAGGCTTCGCTAACCAACGTGTGCGCTAACAACACTACTCTTGTTGTGGCACACAGGTAGGGTTTTTTTTTGTAATACATTTGAAGAGATGTTCAGTGTATTTTTGGGATGCAACTGTGGATTTTAACAAGCTTTAAATTCAAAGGTTTGTCGGGGGATTTTTAAATTAAGTCTGAATGAACACTTTTTACTAATTTTTATTTAAATTGACAAAGCCAGTGTTGAGCTAGAATTGCATTATTATATCAAGCTAGAATTGCATTATTTTCAAATGCTGAATTTTTAAATAGTCAAAATTGCATAACGGTCGTCAATTTATAAATCTGATTAATTTAGCAAAACGTTATTTTTATTAATTTAGTTTAATTTATTAATTAGTTTAATTGACAAGTACAAGAAACAAGAGAATGCAGTATTACATTTATTGATTTAAAATGAATATTTCAAATGTTCTGTGTCTTCGTAATAAAAATGTGTGTGTTGTTTACATATATTTAAATATAAATATTGTATGAATATATATGCACACATTTTATACACTTTTTTTTTGTATGTAATACATTACACTATTATATCTAGATTCATCAGATTTTCTAATCCAATTTTTCTTGCAGTCAGATTTAAACCCAAAAATCGGTACTGCGAGCGTCATCTCCACATATTGACCAATTTCTTCCCCCCAAAGTTTCACAGCAAAGCTTCGTATCAATCACATTTTCCTCAGTCATCACGCATCACGGCTGACTTTTTTTTTTCCCAGGGTGTGTTACACCTGTTGGCCACATTAAGGTTTTTCCGAACAGAAAACATGTGTGCGTCTGCTTGTTATTAGCACGGAATTATTTTGTATCTGTCTTTTATGAGACACGCAGACACATTTGACATCGACTCAAGCCGCGTTCACTTCCTCTGCCCCGTCACTTTGTTTTCCATCTTCTGGACTTTGTCACATTCCACCACTTTTTCCCACCACCTTTCCTTCTCCCACCATCAGTCTGGGGAGGGGTCTGCCCATCTACCCTCGCTGCTTGTACCCTCCTCTAAAGAAAGTGATAAACGCATCAAGATTGCAGACTCTGATCTCATACACTCTTGATCTGTTTTACGCCGATCAATACAGAAAGTCCCCACCGCCTTTGTTTGAAGATGAAGGGCATCTGAGAGGATGTGACCTGCTGAAAGTCTCGGGCCTGAGTTAATGAAGTCTGCTTGGATTAGATTAAGGGGATCTGATTCTTTAAGAAGACGCTGCTTTAAATTAGGGAAAGTGTTACAGTATTTCCACTTCAGCGGAATTGTTCTTGCCGGAGCAGGAAGTTGGCGAGGATTAACTTGATTCGACTTAGTAATAAAAAAGGCTTTATTGTCGCGTGGTTTGTGTGTCCTGGTTAAATATTGCACTTTTTTATAATGCGTGTCAGCGGACATGTCTACATTAATGTGATTTGGTGTGTGTGTGTGTTCCCTTGAAAGTTTAGGATTTTTTTTTTAAAGTGAAATCTTGTAAAACAGTCATTGCAAAATTGTACAATGTATGTTTAATGTAATTAATTTGTCCATTAATTCAGCAAATTTCTCGCCCAACTTTTTGGTTTTTGCTACTTTTTTTTCATTTAAAGTAAAATAAGTCAAATAAATGAACTCTTTGTAAATTAGAGAAACCTTTCTTTTAAAATGCTATTTGGTCAATTTAATGTCATTCAATTTAAAACTTTTTATATTTTGTTACCTTTCATTTAATTTAAGAAAATTGTACTTTTTGCAAATTAAAAAAAAAACTTTTTTTTTGTCCTAGAGTCTCCTCATTCATTTTTAATGACTTTTCTTGACAATTATTGTTATCGAATTACATTTTTCTTTCTTAAAAAGGTAAAGAAAACACAAAAAAATCTCCATCTGGATGAACGTTTAATTTATAAATAAAAGTATTATTGTGCTTTTTAGAGCTTTTTAACCAAACCTTTTCAACCTTTGCCGTTCCAGGTTATCCACCATCGTCAACTCTGACCTGATCCTTGTTCTTCAAAACGGGCAGATTGTGGAAAAGGGAAGGTTAGTGGTGTGTTTGTCTTCCAGCCGGTGTGTTTCCGGGGTCAAAAACCCTACTGTAAAGATTCCGATGACCCACCAGATCCCAGGGGGTATAAACGGGGGGAAACTCGACACCCACTCTGTCCTGATTGACTGGAATTCCTTTAGTTCAGTGGACAGTGAACCACAGAGGACATGTTGGGACAGACAGGGTCTTCATCTGAAGGAAATCCAAGAACTGTGTGTGTTCTTGTTATCTGGAGATCTGTAGTCTTAACCCGAGGGCCGTCTGAGTGCGTCCTCATCTTCTCCGAGACAGGATATAGTCTCTCAGTGTCCGAGCGGTCCACGCCCTGCCTGATCTGTGTGTCCTGTCTCGCCGCAGGCCCTCGGGTGACGCACACACACACACACACACACACACACTTTTGCCCTGTGAAGTCCTCATGCACACCCGTACAAGGTCCCACTAATGGACCTCTCCATTCATCCTGACCGCTCAGCCCTGGTGTTAACCCCGTGCCCACTGTCCATCCCCATGCCCTTTGATATATGAGCTATCCGTCCACAACACACACACAGCCATCAGGGATGTAACTCCACACCTTGCATATTCAGCCCGTACTGACTCTGTGATGTAAACACTAGTCCCACAAGAACAACAGTTCAGAATACACACACACACACACACACACACACACACACACAGGAAGAGACAGAGGTGCGTCCATCCATTCGTTTGAGGTTAATGCTTTCAAAGATTGTTCCATAGACCTCCAATAATGCTTCAAGATGGGAGATTTGTGTGTTGTGTTTAAAATGTGAGTTAAGGCTTTTGGTATGTGGTACCGTAAAAAAAAAAAATATATATATACCTTAAATATGAAAAAGGAAAAAAAAAACGCCTTCAGTCTTGAGCAGAAATAATTCAATGGAGAGCTTCAAGATGAAAGATGTGTGTGTTATGTTTAAGTGTGTGTTAAGGCTTTTTCGTGCCAATAATTAGGCGCACCTAAAATCCTACAAAATGTTTAAAAGTTGACTACGTTTTTTAATCTGGAAAAATGTGCTTTATGTGAATACAGATAGGAAGATAGAGTTTTGTTTTAAGGCTTTATATTCCATTGCACCTTATAGTCTGAAAAGTACGGCAAATGTGAAAAAATAATCTTTTGAATCTTGAGGAGAAATGTTCATGGACAGCTTCAAGTTGAGAGATGTGTATTGTTTGTTTTTCTGGCTTTTCTGTGTGTCACTTTATTTTACGGACTATTAGACACATATTACAAATATTTGAAAAAAATGTGACTAAGCCTTAATATGTAAAAATGTGCTTTATGTGAGTACAGATTAGAAAATAGAGTTTTGTTTTAAGGTGCTATTTATAGTCTGAAAGATACAGTAAATATAGAAGAAAAAAAAACATTTTGAATTGTGAGCAGGTTAATACTTTCAGAAATTATTCAATGGACATCGTCAAGATGAGAGATGTGTATTGGGTTTAAAAGATGTGTGTTGAGGCTTTTTCGTGTGAGTTACTGCATTTATCAGACTCTAAGGGGTCCTAAACATCAAAAATAAAAGGTTTAACAATGTATTGTCAAAGTTATAATTTAATAAAATATATATATATTATATTATATATAATTATATATATTAATATAATAATAAAAATTGTCCCTCATGTGTTCCAAGATTAAAAAGCAGAATTTTGTAAAATTAGAATTTATAATCCTGTGCACCTAAAAGAAAAATCTAAGAGATACTTAGAAACCCTAAAAATGAAAAAGTAAAAAAATGTACTGTGGAATTTATAGTCATCCAAAATATATGCCCTTTGTGGAAAAAAGATAGTAGAGGTTTTTTATTCGGTGTCTCTAATCAAATGAGCCTTTTAGTAGGAAAGTTACGGTATTAAAAACCCTGAGCTACCAAGGTCAGTGTTTGCCTCTCTTTCCCCCATCAGCAACATCTTATTGTAGGTTTGGCTGCTGTTGGGATTTAACACGTCTGAGTAAGTCATTTCTATGGCCTACTTTACACGTTTCTTAGCGTCTCGTCTTCAGACTGGAGCGACTGTCCTGATATATTCCAGCGAGTTCTACAGCAGCTTACACTTTAACTTTCTCCCCATGTGACGGCGAGATGCTTGAAGGTGTTTTACGGCCTGTCGGTTCACCAGGCCGCTCCTCGCCAGCAAATAAAGATGTTCATCCATCCTCCAAAACAGAACTTTTCGAGTGGTCATGTTGTGTTGAGTCTGCTGTGTGTGTGTGTGTGTGTGTGTGTAGACACGAGGAGCTGCTGGCCAGCGCAGGACTGTACGCATCCATGTGGCTGAAGCAACAACAAACCCCAGAGGCCGAGATCTCACAACCTGCTGCGGCTGCTAAGATGGATGAAGATGGCTAGAATCAGTCAAGAAGAACAAGGAAAAGCCCCACGAGCTGAGAAGTGAAGTTCAGACTGGGAGGCTCCAGCTCAGCCACTAATGGTTTTCCGCCAGCAGCAGCAGCAGCACTAGTGTCAGGGAAGTCTGGAGTTATTACACCACTCTTTTTATTCATGTCCTCTTCCTCTCTTGCAGCGTCTCACACTTTCTCTCGTTTGCTCTCAAATACACTCTTTCTCTCTCACACTGCCATGCACTTTCTCTCACTGATTCACATATTCTCTGTCATATATTTGAATGTATGACACACTCACACACGCACATACACACTCTCTCTATCACACTGCCTCACACTCTCTCTTTTTCTCTCTCTTCTCTGATAATGTCCCACACTTTCTCTTGTTCTCTTTCTCTCTCTCTCTCTCTCTCTCTCTCTCTCTCTCTCTCTCTCCTCGCGTCCCCTCTTTTTATCTTATTGTTCTCTCAAGAAGTCTCACACTTTCTTTCATTTGCTCTCACTTGCACTCTTTCTCTCTAACACTGCCTTACACTCTATTTACACCCACTCACACAATTTATCTATCTCTACAATCTCTCTTTCTCTCTCTCTCTCTCTCACACACACACACACAGACAAACACCTTTTCCTCGCTCTCTCTTTTACTAGTATATAACAGAACTTTGTATACTCTGTTATGAGTGTTAGTAATTTTCAGTTTTTTGTTCTTTTATATAATGTCATGTGTTTGACATTATACATGTAACATGAGGGAATTTGGGAAAAGGTTTGTGAATATTTGTGTTTATTCCAAGAGAAAATCATCAATGATTATACTTTAATACACCCAGATATGAAACATGTGAGTTACAGTAGTTATTTTACCCGAGTTAAATACTGTATTTCCTTTGCTTTACTATGAGGATATTATAAGAGATTATATGAAGAAACTCTGCTTCGATTTGCCAAAGACTTTTACCATTCTTGAAAACTCCATTTAGAATTACCAAAAAAAAAAGAAGCATTGAATGTATTTGTGTGCTAATTTTAGTACATTCTTGACTGTAATAAAAGGCATTTTCTTTATTGTTATTGTCTCATTCACAGTCGATATATTCGATATTTTTGCTTGGTGAATCTTCACGTAAAACCCAAGTCTGCGTAAAAGAAAGTAAATGAACACAGCCATGACTATATACAAAAGTTAATTTATTTAGAGTATTTACATCTCTCCACTACCGTTTAACACGACACACAAGTCTGCATAATAGTTTAAAACTGACATTACAGCTCATTACGTAGAACGTGACGGAAAGCTTCACAGACGTTCCTCAACTATACAAAGCCAGATATGTCTCTCTAATGATTTAGCTCCAAACGTGTGATTAATGGCCGACTACTGTACTGAAGCGTGATGCGGGGGGAAAGGACGCGGCGGATTGTCGCTCACTGATCTACAAAAGCACCACCTTGTCTATAATTTATCAAGACTGTTTATGAGTTTCCACAGGAACTGGAGCAGAGCCTGAAGAGCCTTCTCATCACTGTGTTTCAATGGTAAGTTCTTGATTACATGGGCATCTTCTAGAAGCATTTTCAGGCAGCACGTGACGATTTGTCCTAGAACGCTGGAGTAACTGAGGTGAAGTCGATGACCCACAGAAGAGCACTCTGGTGGAGGAGAGCAGATGCCCCGGAGCTGAACCCCCACGCAGGCGAAGGGATGGGAAGTTAACACGGGATGCTCCCGCTGGGACACCTACCCAGCGACAAGCAGAGGAACAGCGGTTCAGCGTGAGGACATTTCTCCTTCTCCAGCCTCTTCTTCAGCACACATTATGTTGGTGGGCAGCTTGTCAGGGTCTGTGTGCGTCAGCGGGGGAAATAAGTGCGTTCACACAAGTCTGGTAGATGGGCTTTTTATGTCTGAGAGGGAAACCGTTTTTTGTGGATGCATTATACAGTCGTTTTGTTTCCTCTCTCTACGAATAACCAAGCGCTTCCTTGCTTGAGTGTCCCGAACGGTCTTCCAGAAGCCCCTCAGTTTCTGTTGTAGTCAAACTTGGGGTGTTTTTGGTACCACAAGGCGGTGGGGAGGTTCTGGCAGCCCATGAACTCCTTCCTCATCTCGGTCTCGGTAAGAGGAGGCGTGGAGTTACACGGAGCGCCAGCCAGAGTCACGTTCAGCAGGTTGAAAGCTGCATCGCTCAGTCTGGGTGTTATCGAGTTCTGCCGATTGGGGGAGAAAAAAAAATTGGCGTATTTATCACCACGTTTCTCTGAAATATCACTGAGTCGCTTTTTAGACACCCTTAACTGGACACTTTAACACTTTCTGGGTCAGTAAGCTTATTTGTATTCTTTTACTTTATTTGATTGTATTTTTATCTTGATAGTTTTGTATTTTTTTTTTTTGTTTAATTTTTCATATTTTATATTTGTATATACTGTTTTTTTACCGTATTTCTTTTTCGTATTTCGCTTTTGATTAAATTATTGTATTTTTCAACCCCTATGTTTAAATGCTGGAACGATCAAAAAAACATTTCACTATATATTGTACCACGTATAATGATCTGTCTAGTCATGGAGGTAAAGTGACGGTTACTTAGTGTGGGATATTTAAAATTTAAATTATTTTACTAAAACATGTAAACCTATCATTAATTAGAATGTGTAGGGCTTACTCTATATCACCTTGAATTCTATTCCCATTTTTTAAATGGGGTCATGTGACCCAGCAATTCGATTGTAATAATAATAATTGAACCTTTATTAGTCCCTCAGTGGGGAAATTTTTTCTCTGCATTTAACCCATCCGATCAGACACGAACTCGGAGCAGTGGGCAGCCACACAGTTGCTATTTGTGTCACATGACATGCTTATTTACACATGTGTTTTCATTTCCGGTTTTTAATCTCACTAATGTTTTGATACGTTAACTGGATATTAAAAAAAAGATACTCCATACATTCATATCAAAGTTTTTTTTTAATCAAATGAAGAATGTGGGACTAGTTTATTTTTGGTCAAAAAGCCATGTATGGACATTCGCTCTGCTCGTTCATTGCATTGCCAAAATCAGAAGAATGCTGCTCAACGGCTTGAACTGATTATGAAACTATTTATTAACCGTGTATTTAAATGAGGAATTTCACTGATATGAAGATTGTTACTGAACAGTACAGGGTAAAAGAATCAGACCCTATTGTGATCGTCAGGCATCAAATCACAAAGTATTGAGAGCATTGTGAGATCATGAGATTGTGTATTCTCACCTTGCTGAGATGGTCCATGATGCACTGGGACGAGTGCAGAGAGGCCCAAACCTGTGAGGTGTTGAGCCAGGGCAGGCCGCTGAGCAGCACCACGTTGGGGTGTTTGAGGGACCCCGTCAGCCTCTTGGTGAGGGCGGCGCTGTAGCTCTGCTCCACAAACACCAGCACCCGATTGGCCCTGCACCCGGCCAGATCCGCCAGCAGCTCCCCCACCGAGTAGCGCTCCTTCAGGTCCGCCTGCACTCACACGCATTAATATTAACCAGCTAATGAATATTAACTGGTTAAATAGAAAATAAATGGATAGCATATATACACTATATTACCAAAAGTATTGGGTCTTGCCTCACATATGAACTTAAGTGCCATCCCGTTTCTAAGCCATAGGGTTCAATATGATGTCGGTTTTGCAGCTATTACAACTCTTCTGGGAAGGCTGTCCACAAGGTTAAAGAGTGTGTGTTTATAGGAGTCTTTGACCGTTCCTCTAGAAGCGAGGTCACACGCTGATGTTGGTGAAGAAGACCTGACTCTCAGTCTTCGCTCTAATTTATCCCAAAGGTGTTCTATTGGGTTGAGGTCAGGACTCTGCAGGCCAGTCTAGTATGTCCACACCAGACTGTCTTTATGGGCTTGGCTTTGTGCAATGGTGCACAGTCGTGTTGGAATAGGAAGGGGCTCCTGCTTCAAACTGTTCCCACAAGTTTGGGAGCATGGAATTGTCCAAGCAAATTATCCTGAAGCATTCAAAGTTCCTTTCACTGGAACTGAGGGGCCGAGCCCACTCCTGAAAAACCTCATCATTTATCTGGGTGACCGAATACTTTTAGTAATATAGTGTGTGTGTGTGTGTGTGTGTGTGTGTGTGTGTGTGTGTGTCATCAACCTAAAAAGTGTGTGTATATATACACACATACGGTATGTCATAAATACTGTAATCATATATTTTGTAATATCATATACAAATATATACATCATACTTTTTTATACTTTTTACTATTCATTCATTTTCTGTGTGTGTATATATATATATATATATATATATATAGTTTGAGAATCTGGAGCATCACATTTGTGGAGTCAAACACTCAAAATGGTTAGAAATGAAGGTTATTCCATGCTAGAAATTGCCAAGAAACTGATGTTTTGACCCCAAACTTTTGAACGGTAGTGTTTATCTAATCACTGAATCTCTCCCGCAATATCTATCATAGCTCTATATTGTGTGTGTGTGTGTGTGTGTGTGTGTGTGTGTGTGTGTGTGTGTGTGTGTGTGTGTCCAGACGTTCACACAGCAGTAGTAAGTGTTGGTGTTGTGAGGAGTCAGAGGCCTGGTGTGTCTGACTCTGTGTGGTCCGTGGCTCCTTTGTCACTACATCCCTGTCTGGGGATCAGGTTGTTGCGGTGGTCCCCCGGGAGTCTGTGTCTATTGTGCCGGAGTGGTGGGCTTCACTCGGCAGTCTGCTCCCTTCTGTTTGCTCCGCTCTAAACATATGGCCGGGATTACTCGCCACCTTTCGCCAGGGATTGTGGGCTTTTGGTGAAGCAACATTAGTTTAGTAGAAAAGCAATGTAATTAAATGCGCAGCCACTTACCGGTGCGAGTTTATTTAGGACGGATCAAAGAGGCGATTCTGGCCTTTGGTGAGATGATTGAAAGATCAGTGTGGGATTTTCAGTTGTATTCATTTATTAAGGCTTAAGCTCTTTCATGCCGCATTGATTTTCGTGAAACCCGATCTGCTGTCCCATTAAGTACTGTAGTTCGTCCTGCGTTAAAAGTTCCAGGTTTGATGACGGCGTGTTATTAGCCGAGCTGATAACACACTCCATATGTGGAGCGCGGGAGATAAGAACCAACGTGTAAAGAATTCCAGTGTCAAGCAATGAAACTAAAGGAAGGGATGAGAGTAGAGCAGAAGTTAAGGGCCGTGGTGCGACACTTTTGTCTTTTCGTCGGTGGTCTTTGATGTGGAGGACAGAGGAAACACGCTGGGTTGGTTTAGGAGAACATAAGTGATGTTCTCGCGCTCATCTGTCCTCCCTCTGCTCGCTTTAACGCCACATTTACAACTGCTCTACCTGAGTAGCTCCAGGATGAAATATCTGTTCAACTGTTGAACCGCAAACATAAACAGTCAAACGTTCGGCTATTAATAGATCGGAGAACATGAGCTTCCCAGGGATTTGGGAAAAAGTCATGTTAGTCAGGATTCTGGTTGTTTTTTTTATATTTATATATAAATTGCCAGTTTTTATGGTTTGTTTATTTTTATTTTTCATAGTTAAAGCGTTTGCATAGAGATTTTTCTCCTGCACTTAGTGGGAGCTTGCCACTGGTTGCAAACTGTTCTTTATTTTTCTTATCTTGTTTGTAACTAGTCCACAAACTAGTTTTAAAAAAAAAAACTCAACGACTAACTGCAAATCATAAAAGCACAAAATAAAAAAAATAATCTCTTTCAAATTTTTTTTTATTGGCTTTCAAGAGTCGTCTTTCAAGCGTCCTCTTCCTCGCCGTTATTTGTTGAAAATGTTGTTCTACTTAACATTTAGTCTCATCGTCTTCTTTTTTTTTCCAATTATTATTGGGGTTTTTTTGTCGATTTGTTATTTAGCTTTTTTTTTTTTGCAATGACTTGACTTTATAGTCCATCCTACTTTGACAGCTTTGCCGCATTGTTCGATGTAAAACTGTTGTTTCAACTTTGAATCTGACTAGAGACTTTCAACTTTGTCTACATTTTTTGATTTCTATTACTTCATATTGACTCTACAGTTTGTTTTGTCGCTCAATTCAAGTTTGGGCTCAATTCTTCACCATTTCCATTCATTTGAATGTAGCAACTTTTTTTCCCCTTGTTTTTAATTGTCAACTTTTATCTTTCATAAACATACTGTATGTAGAAATGTAGATTAATTTCTCCTGATGTCTTATTAGTGTCTGACTGTAATCTAACTAGTTTTTAATGAATGTCTGGTAAATGTAAATGTCCTCACAATGCCGTTGTTATTGCGGTCCCAGAGAAGCATAGTCCCGTCGTTGCGTGTTGGGCTGTTCAGGTACAGAACCAGGGAATCCGCGCAGTGCTGCTTTCGGCAGATGTAGGAAATGTGATTCCTTATGGCTTCTTTCTCCGTGGCCGGATACATCCCATCTGTGTCTTTAGCTGCATCAAAACAGGGAGAAAAAAAAACACAGATAAAGTTCTGAACTTCTGACTAACGTTCAAACAGTTTCCAAACCCTGGAGTCCAACTTTCCATGAGAAATATCGCAATCTTCAAATCTAGTGCTCGTTCCAAAAGTGCAAGAGGGAAGAAAATCTACTTTCAAAATGTCCTGACCTGCTGTCTGTCCGTTTCCAGCGAAAAATGTCTTAATGTGGTCCTTATGGAAGCCATTGTTCCTCAGCATCTGGTAGAAGAGCTGCAGGTTCTGCACGTGATGCTGGTATGTTATCTGCTCCTGCCAGCCACCTGCACATGCACAGGTCAAAGGTCATGTCAATGCAGGAGCATACCTGAGCTCACAGCTGATAAGACGGAGCGTCCGCTCTAAATTCAAACATCAATAGGACTGATCTGGAGTCAGATTGGGGGGGAGAATGAGCTCACTGCACATCTGAAGTGAATCAGTGTTTCTTTACCGGACAGGAGAACAGCGTGATCACAGGTCTGGTACAGGCGGCACGACAGGTGTGTGGCCAGGCGCTGTTGGTGGCACCGCCGGGTGTTTTTATTCAGCTCACAGCTGGAGACAGGCACTCTGGGTCCAGACAGTGGCAACGGCTGAGGGCATCTTGCGAAATCTGGATGATCTGTCACACAAACCAGTCATGACAACCAGTTCGGTTTCACAAATTGCAGTGGGGGGAAGTACTTGAGTAAACGAACTTTGTTACACAAGTTTTTTTGGGGGACTTTGTACTTGTACAGAGTATCAAAAATACAAGCGACTTTTATCCAGACTACATTTTTGATTGAGTGTCTCTACTCTTTACTCCACTACATTTGAATGGACACTTACTGTTACTCATTACATTGTGACAAGTTAGTTTGCTACTGTGCGTGACAATCAGCGTATTTTTCTACCACGGTAAATTTATTGGGCATCAGAGGCGATATCACCATCTGCAGGATGCTGAAGGTACTGGATGCTATGAGCTAAGTCACGTAAACGTAAACTCAAATTTGAGTTTGACTGAGACTGACTTGTTTTCTTTCTTTTTTTTTTATCAATTTTGTTCTGGCATTTTGAAATATTGATGTGTAAATATAATGTACCTATATTAGGAATTAAAACCTCATAAATAGAGTTTATTTTTTTCACATTTCTTGTTTTGTTTTGAGCCTATTCAGTATGAGTAAAACACTTAAGTTCTTTGATACGTTATGACTTTTACTCAAGTCTTCTTGGAATTGGTGACTTGTAATGGAGTATTTTTTTACAGTAAGGTATCCGTACATGTAGTCAAGTATGGTTTACAGCTACTCTTTAAACCTCTGACTAGTTGAATATGAAGACGTTTTGAACTTACCCACACAGCGAAGCCTCTGCGTTTGGTTTGTGTCTTTCACTCCCACCACTAGGGGGATGAAGTGAATCTCACAGAGACCACCACCATGCTCTGCTCGGCTAATTTTGGTGACCAAGCTCCTGCGAGCTCTTGCCCGGCTCACCATCCGATCGCTGCGGCTGCGTCTGCGTTTCAACTGGTTCTGGCAGCGGGTTTTCACCGCCATCGTCAGACACTCGTCACCTACAGTACGGGATGACAAACACCATCAGTCACGCAGATGCCAGCTTGATCCCATTAGCTGTTTGTTAATGGCTTGGAAACCAAGGATAATTTTAATAATAAATACCTAAAAAGATAAATACCTAGTAATTCATGTAAACATTATATGGAACTATATGCTTGACTCAAAATCTTAGTCAAGCATAAAGAATGAGTTGTTTGCAAGACAATTAAAAAAAAAAGCAGAATACAGTCAATTCCAGTTAATTGGGCTTCTGGTTTATCGGGATAGCTGCTCAATTAGGCCAAAACCCATTAAAGTCCTGAACCAAATCCAATTACGTAAGACTAACAGTTCTTGCTTCAGTGGGATAAAATTAAACTTAATAGAGCCAAAAAAATGGAGAGATTGAGAAACAGAACCTCAAGTTGCCGTGTATCACTGTAAAGTCTGTGAACACTGGAGATTGTTCAAAAGAGTCTCAACACAACAAGTCAAAATAAAGGATAAGCTTCGTAACGAGCGTTGTGTTAAACCACAACGAAGCTGTGCTTTATTTTGCAATGAACTAAGTTTGTTAGACAAGTTTACTGGAGTATGAATCCATTGCTGCTGCTTTAAGAAGTGCATTTAGTTTGTGTAGCGTACAACTGTGTAGAATTCAACTCTGTGAAGGGTTCAACACTGTTTAGTGTTCGACTCAGTGTAGTGTTCGACTCTGTGAAGGGTTCAAGTCTTTTTAGTGTTCAACTCAGTGTAGTGTTTGCATCCATATAGTGTTCAACTTGGTGTATTGGTCTTTTCTGTGGCTTTCAAATATGTGTTGTGTTCTTCCTTGTAGCATTGAACTCTGTGTAGTGTTCTTCTGTGTGGTGTCCAACTATGTGTAGTGTTCTTCCTTGTAGTGTTTAGTGTATTTTGTCACGTAATTTAGGCACGTCATTTAATCTGGAAAGCTGAATATCACAACCAAAGTGATCAAGCTGATGTGTCTGATTAGCTGGAATCCACTGTACTAACATTCAGCTCTTACCAGTTTTTTTGCAAATAATTAAAGTACTGAGTACATGATAAAAAGATTTGGGGGAACGTTCCGGCTTGTTGGCTTCCGACGGCACATTGTGATCTTTCACCTGGCATTAATAAGAAAAACACGCTCGCAAACCTCATTTGTTTCCGGAGGAAGTGACAGAGAGAACCACCTCTTGTGGGTAAAGTAATGATAATGGCTTTTAGACAAGCATGGCCTCAGACTGGGCACTACAGCGCACATTCCTCCAGTCATCTGCCAGAACTGTTCAGAGACGGAACGCACAATTTATCAGACACTCGGATTAGTCAACGAGAAGCTATAATCACAATTGAAGATGTGTAATTACCATCCATTAAAAATCCATCTCACTTAACTGGAAAAGTCTTTGGCGATGAAAGGTTTCCTTTTCTGGCCATGATTTAGAAATTTAGGGAAGGAATCAGTAACTAATGAATCTTTCTCGCTCTCTTTTACTCTCCATGTCTGTCACTCTGCTTCTCTCTTTCGCTCTCTCTCTCTCTCTCTCTCTTACTCTCCATCTCTTGTCGCTCTGCCCCCCCCCCTCTCTTTATCTGTCTGTCCTTTTTGTTGTCTCTGTTTTTGCCACTATCTCTTACTCTTTCCGTCTCTCTCTCTCTCTCTCTCTCTCTCTCTCTCTCTCTCTCTCTCTCTCTCTCTCTCTCTCTCTCTCTCTCTCTCTCTCTCTCTCTCTCTCTCTCTCTCTCTCTCTCTCTCTCTCTCTCTCTCTCTCT